>JACXIV010000002.1:10906174-11316083 GCA_014737475.1 Bombus confusus | reverse complement strand
GCTTCTAATTTTTTTTTTTTTTTTTGTTATAAAAAAGGAAAATTCTTCCCCCTTATAGTTCGATTTGTAGGTATAGCTTCCATGAAATTATAAAGTTCGTAAAGTTACGGGCTGTTAATGTATATGAAACATTAATCGATTAAGATACTGGAAGTATAATTATAGTAAATATCATTTTTATTGTACCATTTTTGTCTTAATATATTCGTTTGTATTTATGATGCATTCTTTTGATCAATGTATTAATATTTTTTGTATTTTTTAATGTACTAATATTTTTTTTAAATTCAATTAAACATTCCATTAGCAAAATTTCAGTAGCCTTTGAATGACTTATACAAAATTTTTATTTTTGGCGTGAAATAAAACATACGTGGTAGAAAGTCAATTATGTAATATCAGCGCGTCAAAAATTATCAGATTGTGATTACGTATAGTCTGGGCTATCATTTCAGGCAACATTCGGTACAAGATTCCATTTAAAGAAACTGCCAAATGGTCGACCATTTGCACATTTGCTTCGCGTCTTCGATGTTGTCGCGATCGTAATTTCTTCTTCGTGACTATATATATATATATATATATATTTTAATTACTCTCGTTATTTAAGTATATAAAATTTGCACTAATCATATAACGAAATATTAAAAAGAACAGAAGGAAATATACCGAAGTAGCTTGGGATGGCAGATTAAAAACATATCACGATTTCATGGAATTACAGTTATCGTGGTTAGCCGAGGATTGGTATCGTGAAAAATATCGCTCGTTCAGCCTTCATGTTGACAATGGTAGTAGCGTTGCGTCCCGGCGTATCCTCGAATTTCAAGCCCGTCTTCCATGTTGACGCCAAAGGCTACTTCGCCTCGTGTCGTGTATTGAAGGACCTGGGACTGAGGCGGCCCCGAGGCGATCCAGAAATGGAATATAATCAAGCCGCTGCTCGACAGAGACGGAGAACGTTGGGACGGGTGGTAAAATGTGCAATAGGTAGCATGGAGAGAGAAAGAGAGAGAGAGAGAGAGAGAGAGAGAGAGAGGAAGAAGAACGGAAGAAAGGTGGACAATCGAGGGACAGAGAAAAAGGAGCGGTGGTTACAAAGATATAGAAGAAATTGTGGAAAGGGACGGAAAAAAGTGGAGTTTTGGGGAAGCAAAAAGAGGAACAGGATTATAGAAAGGAGAAAAGAGGAACGTAGAAAAAAAGGGGAAAATACAGAGCAGAGAATGGCGGAGAGGAAAAGGGGAGGAGTTGTAGAAAAAAAGGGAGATTGTAAAGAAAATGACGGAAACAATAAGGTAGGATAGATGAAAAGATAAAGGAAGAAGGAAAACAGAACTGCGGAGAGAAAGAGATAGGATGAGAGAGAGTTGGGTGAGAGGGTCGAAGCAGAGCGTTGGGCTCTCTACTCGGCAGGTTCGAGGGATGACAGCCCGCGGCCTATACTACCCCCAGGCATCGCGGATATTGAGTTCACGGTAACCATGGAAACGGGGCCTGAGGCAATGACGTTTGTACGCTTTATCCCTTATTCCCGCGGTTACGTGATCAACGCTGTTCCGAGCTCTTTTGCTCTCTCCTGCTTCTCCGCCTCCGTTTCTTCTTCCTCTTGTTCTTTCTCCGTGCGTTGCCTTGTTTCTCTCTTTGTCTAGCGCTACGAAGGATCTATTGTTAGGTGGATTTATAAATCTGGTTATTACCATTGTCCTCGTCTCTGTTCTTCGCTAATTACCAGGGAAGGTTTTCTTTTAGATCGTTGGGAAGCTGGATGGTTCGCAAAATGATATGGCCAGTCGCCGTGTCTAAAACGAATAATAACGCGAAGCGGTGATGCAATAATTATTTTACTGTTGCCCTTTTTTTTTTTATTGTCCGCGGCGTTCAAAAGTCATCGCATCGATTGAAAGTCATCAGAGCGAAAGATCAGCGCGTGGGACGCACGAGTTGCTCACAATCAGGTGGAAAAGTCGAAAGCAGATACCGCGTAACCAGTTTAGAGCCTATCGAATTTTTATACCGGAACGTTACAAAAACTGCATTGTCCGACTAATGGTTTTATTCCGTCTGGTTGCTCCGTCAGATTTTATTTTTCCTCTCGAGAACTGACCGAACCCAGCGGTTCTCGTCCTCACTGTTACGATTTTTCTTTCTCGTATCGCGAGGGTAGGTCGATATATCTCTCAAACAAGCAGACATTTAAGCAACATCCAGCTTCGCTCGTAATCGTTTCATTCGTGAATTTTTAAATTTAATGGTAGCATCAATTGGTGGAAGGAACGGTGTCTCGGGTGACGAATTATTCGCGACTCGCGCGAAATAAACCACCATCGTTTCTACGGTTTCAAATAATAAACATTTTATTAAATCAATCGAAACGATAGTTATCGTAGCAAGTGTCTTATCGAAGATCAGAAATTATTCTCCTTCTTTCAACGCGTTAATAACCGGGACAGTCAGTGAAGCGGATCAGAAGTCGCGAGACTTTAGCGAAGCTTCGAATTAAAAGAAACGATACGAAGAACTTCCTTTCTTTCCTTTTTTTCTTTTGTTAATTTTATTCGTTTTTTTTCTCGTGGCAGAAGGTCGCTTCTGTCTAATTTATTTAATTAAAAACACAGCTTGAGTCGATGAGATCAACGCGAATTATTTCGTTGTCGAATGTTCCGCATCTAGATGTCGGCAGTTTTTATATATATATATATATATTTATATATCGATATAGATACACGTTTATTCGCGGTATTTACAGTAATTAATATGGCATTTAAATACATATAGGTACACCTTATTAAATAAGAGCAAAGTAAGGAGCGGCACACCAGACATACTCATATGCATAAGTGGGTCACGAGCGTGCGTGATGATACCGTTCGACGACACATAACCGCGAAGATTATATTTCTTAGTCCGATTTTCTTAAAGAATTGAAACTATTTTAACGGTAATTCTTATAATTATAAATTACACGCCGCGCCAGTTGTAATTTCATTAACGTTATGCACAGTCGAACACCTGTAACGTAAAGACGCGTAGTAACTCAAGGCACTCGATTCGTTAAACGTTCGCAATTATCGAATAAAATTCAGCGTAAATGAACTTCGATTTTATTCCAAATGATTTCCAAGAATACAACGACTGTTCTTGTTTTATTTCCTTCACGTAATTAAACTAAATTGAAACATCGATTTCATCAATTCGATATAAAAGAGTAAATACGCGTTACATTTGTCGTTCATTATCGTAACTGTAGTTGGAAATCTGGACAAAAATCGAAAACTTTCATCAAGAATATACATACCCTGCAAAACCTAATTATACATATATAATTGTCTCTTTCTACCCAGGTAATAGATTTTTCAACGCTACAATTAGAACCACGGCGGTGGTTCATATAATTGAACACCTATCAACGAAAGAAACCACCGAAACTCGATATATATCACAGAATACAAGAATCGCAAAAGGAAGTGAAATTTACGATTACATGGCTGCCTATTCAATTGTCAGAGTGAAGATCGGTCGATTTAACTCATTAAGGACCAAGCAATAATAGTTTATCATAACATCACAAATACTTATATTTTTGTAAATTTTATAAAATCGTAGAATCTAAGTGGAAAATATAGCGGCGAAAAAAAAAAAGAGAAAAATACTAAGCGAATTCGATAAATGTTGCGTTAACTCAACGTTGGTCCTTAAATAAGATAAAAGAATGAATTAAAATTCGCCGATCCAAAGAATATGGCGAACCGCTGTATTACAAGAAAGTGCAAACTGTTCGATCACCGATGGTTATCGTATTCCCTCAAACGAAGAATCAACGTACAGTTACGATATCTTATCTTCGCGCAACAGCTCGGACACGAAGGTGCTCCGCTCGCCAGAACAATCGGATCATCATCGTTCGTGACGCAGTCTTGAAGAGTTCTCCTGGACAGTTTCACTCGGGATCGTGGTCGCGTTGAAGGCAACGGACCGTCCTCGAGCTAGTCTTCCGCTGATGAGCGGTGTTCCGTCAAGTGTTGATAGCCTGTCGAACGAATAGGTACTCCGAGAATTGTTGTCCTTCCACGCCGCCACCATTGCTGGCTACCACGCGGAATCCCGCGTTCAAAAGCCTGGTGATTGCCTGCACGGAGTTCAGTTTGCAGTAGCCATTCAATGGGAACCTGATAACGTGACGAGCGTCCTGTTGGTGCCAAGCAACGCCAGATCGAGCGTCGATTACGGCCTGAGTCGTTTCCGGAAACACTTCGTCCAGCAACGCGCGACCGCCAGACAGCATAACTCGTTCCCCCAGATCTGGGCTGACGTGAAGGGCGACGCACTCGAAGTTACAATTGCCTTCGTTGGCGCGGATTTTGTCAGAGTCTCGGTTACACGGCAGCGTGGTGCATCCTGTGCCACGGTTGCCTAGTTGATTGGTTGGCGGTGGACTCGGCGACGAAGAAGACATCGTGGTGGTCGTCGTGGAACCGTTTTTTATGCGCTCCTTTTTCATTTGCTCCAGCTGCCTGCACATAGCTGGAAAAACAACGTAGAGATGAGTTCATTCGGATTTTTGAAAACGAGAAGATAGATATTTAAAGTGATGTGTCGTGAATACGGTTTATTATTTTGGCAGATTGTCTTTTATCTCTTTTCTTGGGTTTCTTTTATCGATTATTGCTAGTCAGACTGCAGATATTTATGCAAATTCAGATTTTTACGAATATAACTGAAAAATGGGATACAGGCAAAGAATCTTTTTCATCTATTAGATGTAATAATAGGTAATGTGTTATATATTTTTACGTATTGCATTTTCAAATTTCCCATGAATACATAAAAAATCCGCAGTCTATCGATAATAGAAACACGTTTCATCTGATTTTCGAAAAAGAAATAATTTATTAAAGATCAAGACCAGTTTTACTGGAAACAGACACGCTCGTTATTTAACTACTTGATAATACGTTAAAGTACAATGTTGAATATGGTAGGGTTGGGCAAGAATCTTTAGAAAAGATATTGTCTCCTTTCTCGTTACCTCGGTATGGAATTCTCGAATATTGATTAATATATTACTGCGCTTCTGTTTACCTTTTTCTCGATCGCACACACTGGAGACAAGGAGACGTGATCGTGATCGAACGATACCGTGAGCCGTTGGGATTTCACGAGTCCCGTGTGCTTTCGCCGTGGCTCTCGTTCATCAAGATATTACCCGTTTTAATGCATTATAATGCGATCTTTTAACGCTGCTGGTATTAGCGGTTAATGGCAGGAAAAATGATCTGAGGAGAGATTGCCATGCAGATAACATGATTTATCGCCGGTGAACCATGATCTCTCGTTCCCCTTTTCTCCTTCTTACAGAAGCCAAAGGAAGTTGTCCGTCCAAACCGCAAAGATTTTTATACGAGATTAAGTAATACCGGCTCTCTCGTGAATTTGAATACTTTCTTCTTGTTCGTATTTAACGGTACGCCTCTCCGTTGAGTAATTGACCGTTGAAAGGACCGTTTGAAAAGAATTAATCGCATGGAAATTAAAGGACTACGTATCAGAGGACTACGACGATCAAAGTTAAGACAAGAGAGTTTCTCTTACGCGCAATATCGAAGTATCGTGCTTCTTCTAAAAGCAGATCCAGATCGGCGAAATTGTCTGGTATTAGTAGACGGGAGTTTCTCATGAAATTTAGGATATGTCTGAACATGCCGCCATCCCTGTCGATGAAGTAATGTTGCTTCAGGGAGTCCAGTACGATGGGGATGCTGCCGTTGAATAATTTTGCTAGTCTTGACTCGGGATACCTGAAAGATACACGTTAGAAGAATATTTATTTTATTTTTAAAGTATCTTTCTTCGATGATCTACGGTTAAGGTGCTTAAGATAACTTTTCCTTATATTAACTCTTTAAATGATGAATATTCTGGCTATCAATGTCTTCTACAGATGACGTATTATGTGTTATGCGTCATAACGAATGATCATTGCTTCAAGAACGTTTCACGAATACTTTGTTATTTATGTAAAAATGTATTAAATTGATGGAATGTATCCTTTTTATTTCAAGCATATCAATGGTCTATAATAGCGAGATTTTGTCGAATACATACATTACCAATCATAGATATCTAGATACGTATCGAATTTCATGCTAATTTGTATTGTTAATTCAGAATTAATATTACGAACATCGATAATAGCACTTTCCTTTATTTCAATAGATATTTCACTAAAGAATTTTTTAAAGAAAGAAAATTTGCAATTGAATCTTTTTTCTAAAGCTTTTGGATTTTACAGAGCACGGGATGCTTTGACGTTTTTAACCATTATATATATCCGTCCATAATTTATTAATCTAACGATACTCTATTAAAAAGTTTGCACATTCGATATTTTGTTCCACCCTGTAACTTAACTCTTTGGGGTACAGAATTTTAATACAAAAAAAGACTCTAACTGCAGGGACATTTTATTTAAAATTACGACCACTCTGGATGAATTATGAACACGTACCGGCTGAATTAATACATGTTCTTTCCTGTGCACCTATTAAACGAGTGTTATTCATATCTGTGACAAAACGAAATCGGTTAACCGCTGTAAACCGCTGTGCTTTGAATTATCTTAATATTTCAAAGTGGGATGAAAAACATCCCACTGTGCATGTACGTCGTAACTACTCGAGAAAGACAGGGCACATTTTATCCCACTATGTCCCAAAGAGTTGAAAGCTAAATGTAAAGAGATAAATTCGTTCGACACCCACGTGAGTGGTCTGGATTCGAAAATCTGTTTGCTAAGTTGCCATGTTCCTTAATTTCTCGAATAAAACGATGTCGTTTGTAAGCTTGTTACACGCTTACGGTATTTTGTTTTGTTCGTTTTTAAATCTCGCTGATCGACTGACTCGATAAATCCTCGAGCAATTTTACCGAAGGGGGTACGCTGCCGTTCGTACTCGGCGACATATAAATTATACTTTCGCATTGAAGAGGTCTCGTCGAGGCGAGGCAGGTGCCGATATTCCGGTCACCTGCCAAAATCGCTCCGAGTTACGTCGGTAGCGTTGCGACCAAGAGAGCCGCAGCTGTTCCGGGCCAACAATTTTTTTAACCGCGTCACCTCCCTTGGTTCGCTTTAATTGACGATCACCGACGCGACCGGATCGATTAACGTCACCTCGTAAATGCACATTTCGTCATATATGCGGCTCGAATGTGCCGCTAACTAAAGGGTATCGACGCGTTCGGTTATTATTTTATTGGATTAATGAAAACCTAATGGAAATTTTGGAAAGAAACGGCTCGTCGGTTATGCGAATGAAAAGCGGTGGTTTGAGTAAAAAAACTACGGCGAAATTGTCATTCTCGAGTCGGTCGTAAACTCGGATGCAACAGCGAGGCGTCTCTTTAACCCTGAAACACGTTTCTGGGTACATCTTCCGCCATAACATTTACCATAAGTTTTGACCCGAATATCTGTATACCGATAAACGGCCAGCAGCTGCAACGTTCTGCCAGAATTTGCATGTTACGAGTACTACGAAAATTTGTTCGATTGTTAAAAGAAAGTCCAATATCGACGAGAATCGATAAAATTTACTCGGATCAGCCGATCGACGCGCGATGAAGTCACAAAATAAAGCGGAGATACGATCGAAATTGGCGCGACTATTAAAATATTTTTCGGGGGGTTGCTTATTACGCGCGCGATTTCGATCGCTTAATCCCGTGGCAACCGGATCGATTATCAGCATCGCTCGGCTTCGAGTTTCATCTCTTTATTGCGGCTACTATGCCGGAGGTGAACAGACGTACAACCGCTATCATTTTCGTGAAAGCTGCTGGAACGAATGCCTTCTGGATCGGCCAGGATGGAGAATGGTCGGACGCGGGATGAATCGGGATAACGGGATAACGTGGCTGGGTACGAACGGTTCGTTAAAAGAAAATAAAACGCGAACAAGGAAGAGAGATTAAGGAAATGAGTTCTGGTGATCTAGAGGCGTGACGATAACAGGAACACGCCAATGTATGTATATCGAAGAGGCATACGGATGCGGATGCGGATGCGGATGCGGATGCGATAGCTGCGGTCCAACCGTGCCACCTTTTGCGGCTCAGATTTAGAAAGTGCCTGGTGACATTTTCCAACGCGTTGCATCGAGTATCTGCTAATTTCATTCCAGCCGAACGATATAATAGTCAACTCGTATATCTTACAGCTGCGATGTATCGTTTATGAGAAAGTTTGTTGTTAGATTAGTCGTGTTAATTGGCATCGTAACACTATGTTTTCTTAGTAATTCGATTGAACTTGTTCGCGAAGTAAACGGTAATTCTTTTTTGAAATACAGTTAATTCATATATATATATATATATATAACAGTACAATAGTACGTAAGTATACAAATAACGCGGATAACTAAAAAGAGACAGCTACTGTACGGTTCGAAAAAATAAAAGTCATCTTGAAAGTTGAAAGATACATCCACCTAGAAGAAATAGCTGATCATCGTAAGACCTCTCATTCGAAACAGATTGATCGTGGACTTATTCATTTATTGAAGAAATTCATTCGACGAAATGACTTGATCGTTTACGAAACTTTGAAAACTTATTATCTACTTTCAGGAAACTTACATTTGTGAACCAGACAATTTGTTCGAGATCGAGAAATTACCATTAGAATAGACTTGTCGTGCTCCTCTCGCGTGCTCTTCGAATATATCTAATAATTAATTTCACAGTTTCTCGCGAAGATCGATTAATTTGATTAAATTGATCGAAGACAATTCGCGCTAATTAATCAAAGACAGCAAATTTTAAATAAACCTGTGGTCCCCAACTTTCTCGACTTTCGGATTTGTTTCAACCCCCACGCGTGATCATGTCATCCGGTATCGAGAAAGGCATCGATGCGCTTTTCAATAGCAGAGGCGGTACGTTCTGCGTGCGCGGCCGAAGGTCGTCGTAATTTAGCATATAATAGACGAGTGCCCTGGAAAAAGGACGAGAGAGGGACACAGGAGGAAGAAGAGCGCGCTAAAGACGAAGGCCGCCGGGAGAACGAGCACGTAGAGCGAGATGAAAGAAAGAGAGGAGAAAGGTGGAAAGAGAGAGAGAGAGAGATAGAAAGGGAACAAGAGCTGGAGAGCTCGGTTCTTCGTGTACCTCGATGGTGCGTTATGGCACAACGAGGGGGAAATACCGACGTAGGTATCCGGTGCCCCCTCAGGCCGGTTCCCATACCTTCCACGGCGATAACATATAATAACGACGGCCTGGTGGAGGCCCGTGGGCGATCTGACTTCAGCGGGGAAGAGAGAAAGAGAAAATACCGCGGGGTAGGTACGACGCTATCGTCGTATAGACGCGTATACGGGCCGAGAGACGATCCTTCGTCTCTTTTACTCTCCCTCGCTCTGTTTCGTTCTTTTCGACGGCACCGCGAAAGTCGAGACCGAAGGATGAGAAGGTTGCTCGGACGAGAAAATGAAAATTCTGCGAATCCTGGGTAGGAAATTCTCCGTTTCAAAAAGAAAAACATTATTGAATATTAGTTGCTCGTTGCCGCGCGATGAGCTTTATAGTGAGCATCTATCGTTCATCAAAGAGGTAGAACGAAATGTAGCGTTTCTTTGCGTCTGGACCGCTGGTCGTAATCGGTAAACATAAGGGAGGGTATGTACTAGAAATCCTGCTGTGGCAGAATCGTTGCTTTCAGATTGTTTCTTTAGAAACTGTAACGCGTCACACACGGAGGACTTTCGAGTTTGGCGCGATTTCAGTATATTTTGAATAACAAATATATTTTGAGTAACAAACTTTGCAAAAGTTCACTAAGATATTTTCGAGTATGCCAATTAACATTAAACCTATCGACACTTTTTGTATACTTATTGACCGCTCGCGATAAGCAAGACAGACTACAAATTTTTCTTAGAAAAAAAAAGCAAACTAGAAATAGATACCGAAGAATATATTGTATGCATATTTCATGAAAAGTCATAGATTAGCAAGCGATACGATAACGTTTAAATATGGTAAAATTTGTGTAGAAATTTGAAAACGGTCGATTTGACCGCCGTGGTAGGTTTAGTGTTAAGGACACGTAAGGTTCGGATGATCGAGAAAGTAAAAGGATCTTCTTATTTGCGACGAAGTTTTACGATATACGTAGTGATCAAAATCGGTACTCTGTCGGGGTCATGAAAGACAGCAGCGTGTCGTTATCACGATCCAAGGTAAAATCCAATTATGATTCAAATTTCTACTAAATTTCGATTTGATGAAAAACATATATTCTTCTGTGCATCGTACGACATAAAACATACGATCGTCTCATAGACGACCACTTGGTTTCCTTATTAAAGCGTACAATGGACGATGCTGACGTAGCAAAAAGGAGACCAGGCTGGAAGATGAACAAGATGACGAAGAAGAGAAGAAGAAACGAAGGTGAAGCTGATGGTGGTGGATAGGAGAGGCGAGGATTGGTGTTGAGAGGTGAAAAAAGCGAGAAAGTACGGACGAGGAACAAAAGGGGAAAGAAGGGCAGGATGTATGTGCTAGAAGGCCAAGAGCGCGTTGTTCGTGGGGATCCTGGCTTGGAAAGGGTGGGTGTGCGGGGGAGGAAACGGTACCAGGGGCGGAGGACGAGCGCCGTGATTACCTGGGGCGATTTCTTGGGCCCACCGACCGGCCGAGGTCCGATCCCGGGTCAGATCCGCTCGCTATGGGAAAACGCTAAACGATCGGCTCACATCACTCAGATTCCTGCTCTGCTTTTGGTATACACACACGACTATAACCTTCTTATGTGCGTGTGTGCGATGTGAACAACTGTGGCTGACTTTATGCCAGCGTGATTATGTAGATGCGTGAATACGCTGCTCAAATCGTGGCCCCTGAAGCTGTCTTGATCTACCTTTTCTTGATTACTTTCGCTGTGATACTCTGCTTGCGTCTGCGTGAATGTTTGGATAGCTGGAGCTACCGCTTTTGGCATTCGTTTAACATTTTATGGTAAATTACGAAGGAAAAAGGGATCTAATTTTAGGGGTTTGTAGTTGTTATTTAAAACGACAGATACTTAAAGGATATTTAATCAACGTAAATCGCAAAATCAACTCATTCGATGTAAAATTTACCTCCATAAGTCAGACTCTGTTCAATACTACTACCACCACTACTACTACTACTATTAATATGTATGATCGAGTATTTTTCACTCCTCTCAATGAATATTGCAAGTCTCAAATCTTTTTTTACAACAAATATCGAGTATCTGATTTTATAACAAGTTTGGAGTGCATAATATCTGTAAATAAAACGACAAAATCTATCAGTGTTCAAAATCTCAAGCGAACCAACGATCCGAAGATTCTGCAATCTCTTTAATAGAACTTTTTCCATCTAATCAAAGTCTAAAGCTTTATACATACCTCTCTCTATTTTTATTCTTTTTCTGTACCATCTACAAACGTCCTTTGTAATACTAGCACGCGATTTACGAACTCCGCTTTTGTTGACAATCGTTTCTCATTCCTCTCTTTCGTAAATATACTTGTTTTTTTCTTGTATCCGCTCCACGAACGAGAATTCACTTTTCTTTTGTTACAATCAATGGCTTATAAACTTGTTTTACATTCTTTGTTCCAGCGTGGAAAGTTAACAATAAGAGTCACTCGAGCTTGATAATACTACACGGTTACAAGCTGGTACGAGAGGTGCATAAAATATATGCCGTCGTTCGGTGCATGCGAACGACAATGGACTCAAGAGTTCACATATGTGTGTATGTGTGCATGAACGAAACGTCTCGACCAATACAGGATCGCTTTGTCAGAGTTGGGCAAATTGCACGTGCTGGACTGAAGGGCGAGGAAACGAGGACTAGCTGGATCTCTATGGGATAGCCCGAGGGCCTTGCTAAGTCTTCAACAGGACTCTTCGGCCCGGCAGGATGATGGACGATGTTTTAGGGATTACGTGATACCGGAAGCGCAAACTAATGATCGGCGGTTACGTAATTTCTGAAAATATCTGACGGAAAATCATGCTGGCCCCTCGGATTAGTTTTAGAATAGAACGAATTGAATACGTGTTTAATGTGATGACGTCGTTGAGTTCTGTTCAGAGCGGATAAATCCTTTGACTTTATGCTGGAATTGATGTTTCATCGTTGAAGAATAAATGAAATTTCCAAGTTTATAAGGCCTTTGTACTTACGTGACTGGATCGCTTTTATAGGAACAGCGTAGAAAAAATGAATAGGATAAAATAAAAGACGGATATATAACTAGTTTTTCGATTGCGAACTCGTTGTATTCGATGGAGAGAATGTTTCATTCTGCAGAATAATTCATTGAATTTATAAATTGCTCTAACGACTATTCAAATGCATTTTAACAGATGTATTCTTTAATTTTAACGAACGGTTAGAAATACATGTATCCAGGAGATTTCAACCACTCCGGAGACTCTGAAGATCCTGAAGGTTCGAAAGATGCTAGAGTCTGGAGTCCGGACTCTAGAAATAATTGGAACGATCGACCAATTGAGAATGGGAGACCAATGACCTATAATAGATTTTGGAGGTTCCATAGTCACGAAAGATTCTGGATACCCGGAAGACTTTAGGAATTCTAGAAATCTTAGATCCTCCGTGGACCTTGACGCTTCTACGGACTCTGAAGATTCAGGAAATCATGAGATCCCAAAAATCCTGAATCGTAGAGTTCACTAGCGGAGGATCCTAAGGATCCGTGGAATCCAACAGGCGTCAGAATGTCTTCGTATCATTTCCATCAATTGATTTCTATCTCGATTCCGAATATTCTCCATACTAGAAATTTATCTTAAATCTTTTATGGAAATATGAGATTTTCCATTTTCAATTAAACGTTCCATAAATAAAGAGTCGATAGAAGATAAGAGCAATTCCACAGATTTAGTCTCTAATAACTCAACGTAATTCATTATAAATTTCTAAAGGTATTATCGTACACTCAAGAATTCCTAAATTGTTTCCGTAGACATTAAACATCCTATTATGATTAATATAAAGCTTCATTTGATATTTATGATGCCATCAAGAGGAGTAACTTTCTGTTGCAATATCCCACTATAATATGGAATTGTGTGTACATATAATCATTTTTTCCGTCTGTTTCAGTAAAGCTTGATTTAGGAACCATATTCAACGAGGCGAGGGTTTCAGAGTGGTTATCCCGCAACTTGCTCATGGTCGTAATCTTATCTATCCATCATCGCAATCATTATGGTTGCTGTCCATTGTCGTTCATTTCTCGAAGAGTGGCGTATAAATCCTTGTAGGTGTCTCAGGTTGGGAAACGACTATCTTCGATGCGATCTCCAGCGATTCCGTTATGTGTCGACGATAATTTATCTGGCGTAAATCAATTTTGCGAGTAACACAGGGGTACCGGATTATTTTTCACCGTTTCAATATCACTTCTACGGGATTATTATCGTTGGATATCTTTTCTTCCAATCAAATAAAGAATTTTTATTTTTCACAAGGAGATGTTTATCTTCGAAAATAATGTTCATCGAATTTTCTTCCTGGAGGAAATTTCCCTGAAGATACGTATAGAACAAATTTTTAAATTTAAATGTACACGACGTTAATTTACAAGTTTATAGTTTTTGATCATTTGTAACAGCGTAGTTCGTACGATCTTTAACTATGTATTTTTCTTGCAAGTTAATGTCGACATAGCAGTCACTCATTAAAATGTTTCAAGCGAGTCGCGTTGCAGCGTTGAATTAAATCGAGTTAGATGTTTTAAGCGCGATTTGCCCTGCGTTTAATGGGTGAAAGGTGTAACTTACTTATCATACAATGCGCTATGCATTGGAACGATCGCGACTTTTACTGCCTTTCGCTGTTGTGTTCTTCTTTTTTGCTTCCAGCGTATGTAAAATGCATACGATGGCTATACCAGGAAGTGAATAACTTATATCTGCAAGACTAAAGAAAGGAGAATGATGCTTTCATTTCCTTCTTGTTAATTTTATTTCAGTCAAACAACCTTTGTATCTTACTAACTAGGTACATATTTTCAACTTTTATCCGCTATGAATAAAATTCATTCATAGGTATATTCATTATTCATGTAGTCTATCTGAACTCGACGAAGGATAAATAATTCATATAACAGAAGTTCACCGATTTTCCTCCCATTTCCAAACAAACGAATTGATCTAGCATGAGTTCAGCTAATCGATCTCCGACTAAAATTTCCTTCCAATACACGACGATCTACTGTATTCGCTAAATATACATCATTTTTCTCAATATCGTGTTTTCTATTAACCAGGTCATCTCTTAATTAGAAACTGCTATAATCACTATCGTTGAAAATAAACAAAAAGAAACCATATTCAGCCACGTGTAACCGCGTTCAGTTATGTTTTATGATCTTCCCAACCATAATACAAATTTAACACACACGAAACAACACGTAAGAAAATAGGGGATCGCTAAACGAGGATATTATGTCTGATCAGTTCTCTCGTGTATTTCTCCTCTTCTTCCCAAAGCTGATCAGTAAATAATTGCTTCATGCAATACTTTCCATAATTAGGCTGATACATTTCTTGCAGACAAATTGAGTCCAGCAAACTCTGCTCGTATAAAGTGGTAAAAGTACAAAATACCGATACAAGGCGTTTAAAGACTCAAAATAGAAGAAAAGAGTAACGCGTAACACGGTAGTAGAAATTCCTTTAGCATATTTCCATCGGATCATTCTCACGAAAGACCTTGTCGCGCAATTCTGTCGCGTTCCTACTCTAATAGCGATACGATCGAGCGTACGGTAATCTCGCGATACTTTCGACAAAACAATAAGGTCGACGGCGTATAATGAAGGAGGAAGGTGCAATCGAGCGTGGCGAAGGAGATGGCGGAGAGGTTGCCAGGCGGTTTTCTACGATATATCCACGGGCTGATTGGCCTCACTTCTCCGGCTCTTTTCTCTCGATTCTTGTGCGTCACGTCGCGACACTTATCCTCGCCTGTCGTTTACCTTCGCTTCCAGCGTTCCCGCCGATTAAAATCCAAACGAACGATACGAATCTGACCGCTGATCGATCGAAAACGAAGCCAAACTACGTCTCGGCGGCTCGATCAACCGCGAAACCAACCGCGACAGGAGTCAAATCCAGTTTTATCCGTTTGAATCTCGTCTCTTTTATTCTTCGCTTTAATGCTCTTTAGATGCCTGCTCCTCTTATCTTCTATACTTCGTTTAACCGTATTATCGCGTAATTGATACGAACAGGCGGCAAACGATCCATGTTGTTCAATCCGTCGCGTTACAACGAGTCGAGTTACGCCCGTGATAAGAATTGTAGTTCTAATTTAATAAAGCTAAATTATATTCATAACAGAGTTCAAATTATATTCTAATTTTAGTTTCAATTCTCCAGCTTGCTGGTAATATGAATTATAAATAATATTTCGACGTTTTTGAAATCTATCGTACCATTGAAACATCACTTGTTCTTACGTGTTGCTGGATCGCTACCAAAAAGTAATTCCACGATATCTACGATTTTCCTCGTTGGTATCGCGAGAACCATTTCTCATGAAATTAACGAACAGGACAGTTCGCTTAACGGGACCCTCTTATGAGCCTTCGCAAGCTCATCGCGGTCGAAGAAGGAAAAATCGAGCGCCAGCGACTCAGTTAATGATTCCGTTAACGATAATAGGTATTCGCTTGCCAATTAGAATTAACTTTGCCATGAATTCCCTCGGTTTTGCTGGATCCTACGCCGTGCGGACGACTTAATGATTCTCTTAAGCCTAGCCGAGACACCGGATATCCATCCACGTCCAGGTTAGTTAGCTTACGGACGGTGGATCGTAACGAGCATCGGCATGAATATCATCGGATGAGCACGAGTAACAGTAACTGTATCGCGCTGCCATTTTATGGTCTACCGTGTTACGCGACCATCCGAAAGGTAACCGCCGTGAGAGGAACTAAAGAAACGCGCGATGCTCGGCTCAAATCGAAATTTATTAACGTCGAGTCCGATGAACTGGTGATTTATCACGTTGTCGATCGATGAGATCTGTTTGTGTACTCGTGCGTGTAGATTCAGCAGGTTGATACGCTCAACGAAGTAAAGTTAATGGAAAGACGTCGAGAAGCTGTGTTGTACGTCCGTTATACTCGGGTATCTCGCGAAATTTAACATCGATGGAATTGTTTGATTTCTTAGGTGTTGGACTCGAGGAAGATTTTTGTAATCGAAGGATTGGGAGGATGGCTCGAAGAGATTAAAGTCTCTTCTCGGTATAAAGTGTGGTTGTGCTTTCACGTTACGTCTCTTTTATGCATAAAGTACACGGGTATACCGCAAATAGCCTTTGGACACTGTCGAGCATAGTAACGGTGTGCCTGATTGCGAGCGATATGTTCCCTGAGATATTGCCTGCTACGAACATCCTGGAGCGTTGTCGATGGTCACGTTTCCGCGATCCGGACATCACGCTCCCTTTCTACTCTCTCGCGGCGGAATTCTTCGGACTGTGGAAACGGTTTTCGCGCGGACGTGCAGCCGCTTTGGTGCGAAACGTTCGGTTTCCGAGGCTTATACATCTGAACAATTTATTCGCCAGTTTCATCCCAGTTTTCGCAGCGATATTTGTAAATAGTTCAAAACGATAAAAATTGAAATAGGACGCGGAAGGCGTAATTTATTTTTGAAAAACCGCTCTCTTCAAGAACGATATTTTCAGATTATGAAGTTTCAAATACGATAGAGAAGATTTCACATCATCGAGACCTCAGTATCTCAAGCACAATATTTTATTTCTAAGCGATAAAAGCCCACCAAACATGGTGGGTAAGGGGTAACACGTTCTCGAGAGCTTGCTTATTTCAGATACGATATTTCTTGCGAAACGATAAATTTTCAAATCTGAAAGAGAAGGGCTAACTTATTTTCTGTAGATCGTTATTTTAAGTGCGATACTTTTTAGTTCGAAATGAAAAAATTGCAAATAAGATGCGGAGGAACTAATCTACATATTTTCGAAAACTCTCTGTCCCAAGCACAATATCGTGTACTGTATAGATAAATTTCCAAACACGACGGAGAGGTACTAACCCAATTTCGAGGTCTCGCTATCCTAAGCACGATATTTTAATGGCCAACGACACACAAGTGTCGATTTCAACTTTCCCGTCGGAATGCCGTCTCGACCGTCTCGATCGTTCGTAAAAATATCTATCTCGCATTCATTATCGCAGATTTCACTTTTCAGCGCGTAATATATTAGAACGACAGCCGCGTATCCGTTCGAGGATCGAGATCCGCGAACTTTCCACCAAATTATTCAAGTCTTCATCCCTTCGCTTCGCGCTTGACAGAACATTTCTCCGCATATCAAAGAACAATCACGTTCAATCTTTTCCTGCTTCTCGAATTTCGTATATCTCAATCCCGTCTCAAGCGAGAAAAATATTTTTAATTTTTTAGCAAGATCTTCAGCGATAGAATCTTCAAATTAAAAATCTATCGAAATCGTCTTATATGTTTTTCAAGTTTCAGAAGTTTTTTAACCATAGAGGAATACGATTTACTTGAGAAACGTTCAAAAGGACGCAGCGGTATATGTATTGTAGCACTAGTCTCGCAAGGATTAAGCAGCGTATGTACTTACTTGGTGAGAGTTTCGAGCGAGGACGTGTATATCGTGCCACCTACGTCGATGTGTACCGGCGCCGTGTATCTGGAAGCGGCGGCCACGCAGGGTATTCCGGTCATCTTCTGGTTATAAGCTGGTGCAGCCGGTGTCGGTGGCGTCGGCGACGAAGAATTCGACATTGTGGGCGACGTGGCCGGCGAACTGCTTGGCGACAGCAATCTGAGAAAGATACTTTCGACATTAGCCACCATCAGGCCGTGTTCCTTCTACGAGGCTTCGAAGCTGTTGCCTCAATAATTTAGCAAAGGGTAAGAGAGAATTTGGAAAAAATCGCTCTCTTAAAATCTTTGAACACAGGTATAGGATATTAATTACTCGTATAAAATTACTTTTAGATTTTGTAGAATATGTAACGTTTTTAATGAATCGTCACGGTTGTTCCCTCTCACTTTTCAATCGTTTGTAACTAGTTTGTAGTTAATTGCTTGAATTTTTTAACGTTTAGACTTTGTAGAATACGATAGACTTTTTAAATGATTTCTTATAGTTGTTTCTTTCCAATGTTCGATTGTTTGCAACTACCTTGTAGTTAATTGATTTATTAATAGTTACCAAGAAGGAAGACATTACCGTTTCCATTGTAAAGATTTATGTGTTCGTGTAATTCTCGTTACATTCTACGATCGATTGTTAGATGTTACGTAAGATCGAAGAATTTCAATTGCACGGAGGCGTATCATTTTCTCGATGTTCCACGGTATATTACGCTCTGCTCTTTAAGAGTATAACTTGAACGCGGTTCTATTTACCTCATTTTAATTTGAGCGCTAGGGAACATATTGCGTTGTGCCAGCTCCGCCTTCGCCTCCTTTCCGTCGGCCTCACATTTCCGTCTGTAATTAAAAATCCACGTAACGTAATCTTGCACACTAATACGTCTAGCATGCTAAAAAGAAATTTTTATGTTACAAAAACCACGAGAGTATTAAAATCTCTTTTCCTGGAATTATTAAATATTAGGTTGTATAATAAGCTCATTCACGTTTCCTTAAAAGTGCACAAGAAGTGTTATTACCTTCGTATGAAGTCCGTTTAATTAAGAAGTATTTATCTCATATCTCTATAAATATATCTTTCATCAGAAAACTAAATATGTGTATCTTAATATGCTTTAGATAATTTGTATAAAACGAATTTATTATTCAACTCAGTACCAACATTTTCTTTCAAAATCTTTCCAGACAGAATTCCGTAGCCGAGCAGAAGCTCTAAAGCAGTAGCCGACAAACCTCGTAGTAAATCGAAAAAACGAATTCCAAAACGCGACATAAACATACGCGTAACACGTTTCAGCCAGCTTTCTCCGGCGAGGTATCGGCGTTTTCTTCTTCTTTTCCACCCTACTCTGTGCTCTCGTTTATCTCTCGTTCTAAATTCCGACCGATTGGTTTTCCATCGTACGAATCCAGAAACTATCGAGGAAGACGTGACTTTTTCCGAAATCGGCAATAGTTGCTGCGGCGACTATTTTTCGAAACGCCAGCCACATCTACGAACGATGATGATTTTTGTTATCTTTTTGATTAGTTGGAGTATTTTGATATGAAATAGTCGAAAAGGATATATCTGCGGGGATTTATCGAAAGATGCAACTAATGATCGATAGTTGAAATTTTTGAAATATTTAGGAGAATGATACAAATATATACTTAACTTCAAAACCAAATAAAATAAGAGCACAGTCTTGCTAGAAGAATGGTAGAATTCGTCTCCTATAGAAGTTAGAAAATATAATTTATCACTATACCACAGACATGAATCCAAATATGTATATGCGTATTTCTATGGACACTAAGAAAATAGAACCTAAATGCAGATACATTTCATCTTCTAAATAGAATATCTACCAGGTATTTTGAAGATTTTCTACCAACAATCTCTACGCTTCTGTCCGATCGAATCTCCCATAAACGCACGCACATCCGTATTCTACTTGTCACACGCATACAGTGCGAGCGTGTCTGTGGTTTTCGATCATCTTTTTTCCTCGACGTTGCAACCGCGACGATGGACGCCGCCATTTAGAAGTCAAAACAGCGCTGCACACGCTGACATTAGCGCGGAACTTTCCCTCTAACGAGGTCGCGTGATTCCAAGCGGTACTCGACGCGGCTCGATTTAATTTATTGATCCTCGCGGTTGGTCGCTGGCGACGATAACGCTGATCTAGCGGGTCGTTGTTTTCGGTGTAGCCGTTGACCCGGAAAGCTTCGAAGCGTTTTCGAACGTTACCGCACGCGGTGCCGAGCCGCTGTAACGATTTTCATATGTATTAATAAGGCAATTAACGGCGAAACAATATTTAACGAGCACCGTCGGCCGAGAGAAAACCAAACTCGCCGTGGTCCGACGAATGAGAAAAGTGGAAGGGATGGTCGGTCTGGTCGACGGTTTGCGAAGAGAGAACCCTGACTCATTTCCAGCTTATGTACACACTGCGATCCTGCTCGTTTTGTTTTAAGGTTCTCCTCTGTTCGCCGCGCGCAATCCTTCCGGTTCCGATGACGATACGCGGATTCGTTGAGAATTCTGAGTTTTATATATATATATATGGTCGTATATATATATATTTAGCAAAAAGTTAATAAATAGCAATTTTCCGACGAGTTTAGAAAAATGTTCTATCGCATCTAATCAGAGAATTCGTCACATTTCGCTTCGTACTACTTACAATTCTTTTTAGTGCGCATTTAAATCCAATACTATCACTACTTTTATTTTTGTTTTTTGAGGAGAAATAGCTAGAGAATAGACAAGAGCAGTAGGCTATAGAGATAGAGTTTGTGTAGGTGGTAATGCAACGAGGGAAGTTTTTACAAGGTACTAACTTTTTCCTTGCTTCGAGGGTATACAAGTGAATCATGGATTGTTCATTCAGTTCTAAGTTAGTTTAGAAATACGTTTGGAGATATTGGAAAGCGGGGAACAAGACACGAATGAATTTATGGGTGAAATCAACTTAACGGTTTAAGGTTGAGTGTTATCAGAAGTCGTAGGAGGAAATGGCAAAGATATAGTTCACTGTTCCTGGATATCGGTTTGCGTCGTTACACAAGAAATGTATCTATATGTATAATTGTGAATCTGTTGAAGTTCAAAGATATTTCGACGATCTTTTAATGCTATCTGACGCCACATTAATTCTTCTTATTTGGAAACGAATAAAGTTTACGTTAATACTGTTTTACGCAATTTTTGTATCTAGTATTTTGTATTTAATACAGATGATATAAGTTAATGTTATCAGTTTTCATGTACTTGTTTGTTTCTTTAACTTCTCACGCAGTTGAAGATTCTGGTATTTATCGTGTACCCCATGACTGATTGTGTTCCACCGACGTTCTTAAAATATGGCTTCACGGTTAACAGGTAAGATTGATTTATTGTGCGAAGGCCACACGCTGCAACGTATACAAATCCTTCTCCTCGGTATTGGTTTGGTGTTTTAAGCTAAGTGAGTTAATCTTCAATCGGTCTTTCCCTACAACGATGCAAATTCCGAGATAAATTAGAAATAAAATAGTTTTTGCAACATCGCCCCTTTTTCCAGCTTCTCGATCTATGGAGTTGATCAATGTGGTTTCCGAATGGCTCTATTGCGGCTGGCATACTACCGTGGAAACAGTCGTGCTTTAACTACTCGGACATACAAACGACAGACCGCAAAAGTCTAATTACTAATTACCAACGACAACACAAAACCCTTGCCACAAGGATGGCGCGAGCTTAAATCAACCGCAACATCACCCCGATGTAGTCGCTTGTGTTCGAGTCTCCGCGAGTTCCAGCTCGCCCTCGACGGCATAAATCATTACACGGGCTCTGTAACGTTAACCTCCGCCCGTATAAACACCAATAAATACGAGACTGTGTAACGTGGGGGGGTATTAAAGAACCCTGGCCGAAGTACCATCAACCACGAAACTCGAGAAGCAAAGAAGGTTCTCGTCGTCGTGGCGATATTTATTTTCAGCCTGTGAGCCAGAGAGTTGCTGCGACGTCGATGGGGACGAAGGTAAGGCCAAGGGGACTGGTTTCTCTTTCCATCTCCTCCCCCACCTTTTTCCACCTCCTCCAACTCTTCGTCTTCGTCTTCTTCTTCTTTTCTCCGCGGTGTACCAGCATGCGCTGCGGCGCATCGCCGCGGGGACCACGTGAAACGCGATGCAGCGCCTTTTCTTCGTCGCTCCGAGTGGAAGTCGTCGAGCGATCCGCGTCCTCTCGGCATAGTACACTGTTTGAAAACCGCTGTGTGACAGAGACAGGCTCGCATTTTCTTTTTCTTTAAGCTTCTAAGTCCACAACGATTCTTCGTTAGAATATTGTTTACCTAAAAAATTGCTTAAGTAGTTTCTAAGTCTTTAAGTATCCTTCGTTAGAGCATGTATTATTTATCTATCTAATTATTTAAGTCCGTAAGGATGATTCCATAGATTATTGTTTAACCGTTAGAATTATTTACAAGTGGGAAACCGCGCAGATGAGAGATGTTTCTTTTTCTCCTCGTCATGCTGCAATTCGTTATCACCTTTAAACGTCTCCCACCCAATCATTTTTTAAGCTTAGGAAGAAGCTCGGATTATTGAATCATCGTCGTTGAACTATGTATCTGAATTAGCACAGATTGGTCAAAATTTCGCAGTTATTTTCTTCCGATCCAGTTCTTTGCGCGTTTCTTCGTTGATGGAGGGCGGCTACCATACGACGACCATGCTCGTCGCTCCGGGCGACGATCGACGGTTTCGCGCCCTGGACGTTTATGAATGTAGAGTAACGGTTGAATATATACGGTGCGGTTGTTTGTTTGGGCCTGGTTGGTCCATATATTTTAATTGACGCGCGGCCGCTGGAATCGGGGCGACGATAAATCCTCCAGGTAGGAGGGAATGCGCAGAGGGTTGCTTCGGGGGCGTGAAGTAACGCAAGAAGAGTTGTTAGCTGGAATAAGTGGCGAAGGTTGATTTTTTGGATGCTGATGGAACTGTGGTGGTAGATCGGTCGGAGAGATGTAACAATAGGCGATACGCGTTGTGCATAATTTTGTTTGGTTTATGATATACGTAATCTACGTTATTTAGAAATTGTTACCATTGGCGTGGTAAGAGCTTTTAGTCGATTTATTCGTGGCGAATCCGAATGAAGATTTAATATATAATTTATTTAATTAGGGAGCTGATACTACGAGCGTGTTTATTACGAGCTTTCACTTGATTTATCGGTAATAAATTTCAAGGAAGCTATAATATACCATAATGTATATAATTAAAAAGCTGTTACCACAGTTGTGATAGGTAATTACATATGGTATATCGATCATGAATTTGGACGAAGATTCGATTTATTTAATTTGAAATGTACATTAGATGAGTGCGATAGATATTCGAATCTGGTTTAGTGACGATGATTTTGAAAGACGTAATATGCAATTTACTTCTCTTGGATTTATTGATAACGAATTTAAAAATCGAAGGATTTAATGTTATACAAATATTTTTAACACGGTTCGATGTGCAAACTAAGGAAAAAAAAAACCGATTGTGAGTTGAAGTTTTATGGCGGTGTACGTAACAACGATCGACCTTTGAATACCTTAGGGCGATCGATTAGCGTATGCAAATTCTGTTAATACAGATACGCGTATGAACGTAGTTGTAATTAACCTCGATCATAATTGCACAAAATTGCGAATAAAAACTATGCAGAAATGATTAATTTCCTTAGCACTGTGCTCTAGATTTTCTTGTTTTCTAATTTTCTATTTTCATTCGACAGTTATGTAAGCGTAAATATTCAACTGCTCATGTTTCGTTACGTTGCATAGTTAATATTATATACTAGTACATAATCGCAATAAACTATGAACAAAGACAGGCAGAACTAGCCGGAGAAAGTGAAAGAACATCGCAGCAACGATTTCAGTAACAGTTGTCTCGTCGAGTTGGGGCCTTGAATCGCAAAAATGAACTTGTTTGAATATGTGTCTGTGTGTGAGCGTGTAACGTATGGTCTAAATGCATGGGTCATCAATATGCATACAAATATAGAATACAGATGTGCATTAGGATAATGAACATGACGCCGCAGGGTGTTTGCTGAAGGACGCTTTAATGCGCCTAGACGACACGCATTATTGCAACACATGGACGACAGGAAATAAGGAAGCATGTACGTAAATTGTATTCGCTTGATGATAAAATTAAAAGTCCTGGAAAGAAAGGCACTTCTAATAAAGCGAACGGTTTTCCGTAATATTGGTTTGTTAAGTAATATTGGGTTGTTAACATTCAGATTGAAGTTAGAGCGAAGGAAACGTAAATTGGAAGAAAACACACGTGTTTCTTGGAGAAGAGTTCAGTAAGAAACGTAGATCAGGAAGTAGATGACCCTTTGCTCGGACTATATTGCAGAAATTACTAAAAGAAAGAGGTCAGTAAAGAAATTGCCATTTGGTTATTTATCTGTACATTTTCTCTGAAGTAATTTCCTTATTTCGTTTTTCTCTCATTCGAATAAAATATCAAACACACTTTTTCAATCGGAATAATTTTTCCGATATGTAATTTCAGATTGAAATATAAAAACCTTCACCTTTAGACGATTAAAAGCACGTTTCACGAATCGCAGATGATACAGCGCTACATAAATATACATAAATACGATATATGAATAAATATCTTTCTTTGATATTAACAATCCTCTGCTGAATTTAATTCGCTTAAACTCATCAAGTGCATCCAGTCACACAATCAGATTAACTCGACAAAGCGACAAACAAGTGTACACGCGGAAGTAGATTCAGACCGCACCGAGCAGACCGCGAGGTATACGTATACAGGAAGAGCGAACGATCTTCTTACGAAAAGATGGTAGTGGCCGCTTTGTGCGACGTTCTCCGTAACATTTGTGTGCACAACGGCGGCACCCTGCTCCAAGTGACCAGCTGCATGCACGTGTGCCAAGATGAGCTTGGCCGGAGGCTGCAACGAAGAAGGGGTCTAACACGTTCTGAGGACACGCGCGTGTCCTCAGCGCGTGTACGACGTCGCAAACTAGAAGTCTGTCGGTAAGTTTGCGTGGACGTCCGATCGCCTGCAGGCATCGTAGTATGCAAATTCTCCTTGTTGCTGGGCAATCGAGCACACGTTTCCGTAAAACGTATCGTTGCTCGTGAAAATCCTGCCGATGGAACCGACCGCGTCGATACTGTCGGCAATCGTTACGAAAACGAATTCCTTCCTTTTTCTGCGTTTTCTTTTCCATTCGGAGCCCGATGAAGCGTCGATTAACTCTTTTTTATCGAATCGCCTGTGGCTCTTGAAAATTGAAAGAAGAAATTACGACTATCACATCGATACGTGTAATGAATCGAGCAGGCTATGTTTTCGTATGGAAATTTCGGGTTAATTGCGATTCGCTGTCGCCTCTTGTGATCGAAGGATCGATGATTCTATGGCTCGTTTGTTTTCTTTAGCTTGTCCATTTTGTTACGATCTGTGTACGTATCGAGAAATAACGGCATGACCAACTGCGAAACAATTATAAAATGTTGCATTAATTTGGTCGGGACGGTGACCATTTCTTTATGTGATTTCATTATAAATGGTTCGTTACCGGTGAGGCAGAACGCGACGTCGGTCTTGTCTGAATAATATTTGTAATGGAATAGCATTTTCGTGATCGTTCGTTACCTGAGGCAGCAACATTGTCACGGTAATTGTTTATTGGACGATATCGACAGATACGTGACATGAAATTAAATAACGCGAAACTGCATGTGGCGATGTTCAAATATTTCTGTATATTATTGATTCACGATTCGTAAGATTCATATTTCTATCGGAAAGAGCAATTGTTAATAATTACTAGTAACGATTAATAACAATTGTCGTTGATTTAATGCACAATCAAACATCTGCTTCTTCATATTAGATGATCCTTCATGTGCACTTCAATTCTTAGAATTATAATATCTTCGTTGTCTAATTTAACAATTTATTACAACCGTTCGGTTTTCATCGATATTCAACTATATACCTTCTTTTTACAGTCACAGTTTCATGATTATTCTCGTTGATTTGCTCCATAACTAAACGCCTCGTTCTTCGCAGCTACTAAATTATCCTTTTCCTACGTACACACTCTTTGCATTTTTATCCAGTCTCCAACTCTCAATTTCAAATTTTAACAAAAGTCGTCAGTCCGAATCGCGACCACGTCACCGCCTACAGCTCTGTGAAAATTTCTTCTCCCTTGGCTAACTACATTCGTTATGACTATTGAAACACCCACAAGGCAATATTCTCGTGTTCAAATATCTGCGTGTACCTTCGCTTCACGATTTGCGATAACTATTTTCATCGATCAGTTCACACCGTTCTTCGTACTAGATCGTTCCTTCTTCCATCTACGCTCTACTTCGATTTTTTCACGAATCATGTTCACTCTCTAATTTCTACCAATAATCAGTTCGAATCGCGCTCACACGCTCACCCGCAGTTCTATTACAATTTTCTCTTTGCCGGTTAACAACGTTCATTACGAGCGTTGAAACATTCACGCGGTAATATTCATCGGGACAAAGGAATCCCTGGGTCGAGTGAGCGTCGTTTTCGTGGTCCAGAGGAGCCGTGTTAACCCTAGCCAGAGTCCACCTCGAGCTACCGCTTCAGGGTCAACGTCACAGGCACACGACTTGCTGGTAACGTAAGTTTATAAATTCAGGAAACTCCAGGTTCTCGTGTCGCGTATACATCGTGCACAAGCATGGTGGGGTGTCCGGTTCGTTGCGGGGGCCAATTGTACAAGAAACAAGAGTCGTGTCGGCTCGTACTTGACTCCGAAAGCGCTGAGGACACCGATAGCTGCGGGCCACGGCGAATGCAAATTCGAAAATGCCTCATTTTCGTTCGCGAATAGCATTATTTTAAACGCCTCGAGCTACGCCGCAGTCAGAAGTCGGGACTTCTTTTCTCTCCGACTGGCGCGGCTACCGCGAGAAACGCATCCTTTTTTTCTCTTCTCGAGGAGAGAACACGTTGGCTCGGGTGGTCTTGATTGAGGGGAATTTATGGAGATGCAAGGATGAAAATGTGGATCGAGAGAAGGAACGTTGCAAGGAATCGGTTGTAATGAATGCGTGTTTGTTTTATGAAGCTTGTTACGGATACGTTGTTGTTCTATGGAACTTGTGGTATTTATGAGAATTGTGTAACATGGAGGAACGTTATAAGGGCTGAGCGTTGTGAATAATTGATCGTAATTGATGAGGCATGAAAAATGTCGGCTTGCTTTACGAAGGTTATTATGCACACAGCATTTTTTCTCTGCTGAATTTGTAGTATTTGCTAGAATATGAAAACAGCTAAAACTGACGTTATACAATGAACATACAACGCATAAATTATCTATATATCTATATAGATGGAAAGAGATTTTCCAGGAACATTTCTGTGCAAATGTGCAAAGTAGAAAAACACGATTTTAAGAGTTGCTAGATAAACTTACTTCGTAAATATGGAAAGCATACGTAACACGAAAAAAAAATTTCTTTAACGTCTCTTATTATCCTTACGATATTTTACAAGAATGAAAATTACACGAATTTTTCGAGGTACTACGCATATAACGTTAACAAAGGAAAAGTTCATTTTATAGTTGAACTATTCTAATCTATACATAAACTTCCGTAAGTTTCTAAATGTTCAGATTCTTTAAATTCCCTTGTGAATAAATAATGTTGTGAGTTTGTTTGAAGACGAAAAACGAAGGATACCCCATAGAAGGTGTCTTTCTTCTTTTTAAAAAGGCATTTAATATTTTTAATAAAATATTTGAATAACTCGGCGCTTGGAAAGCTATCTGCGTTAATGCGCACATCTGCCGTTAATGCATTTCATTAACCCTTCGTATTCGTAAAACGGCCATGAACATGTACCTACCCGCGTGGTCTTTGCATTGTAAACACCCGTGGCTCATTAACTTCCTCTTTGCTTTTCGTTTGCATCGATTTTCGGTTCCAACCAGTTAGTACCATCTGGTCGTTGCGAGGGCTTTGCTCTCGATTCACAGCTGTACGTGTATAAGAGCTGTTTCACCGCGAGGAACATTCGATTGTGTCGATTACGATCAACAATCTGTTGTTGCAATTACGCCTGCTCGCTTTGATCACCGAGTTCCAGAGATTCCACGCGTTGCATGTTCTTTTTGTACTTGTTAAGAACTTACTTGACGAAGAGGTTGTTACGTTGAGTATGTGATACCTTTTTTGTCATTAATGAACAGATCCTCTTCATTCAAGGAAATTCAATAAAGAATTTTGTTTTTTGGCGTCGTAATTATAAAAGGACTTCTAAGGATTTGGTTGACATTTTTCATCGCCATTTCTTTATTCATTTGGATTTTATAATTTTATAGAGTACGAAGAAATTGAGGAATTTAGAGTATGACGGTGAATTAAATAATTCGTCTCGGAATTATAGAATTTCTTGTTTGTTTCAAACTCGTGCATTAGGCTTGTACAGAATATCTATCGCTCTGATACATCTTTTATATCTTGACAAAACGATATTATATTTTCTAATAAATTATGCTTGATTCTAAACGGGTTAAGATCATCAACTATGATCGAAGCAATAATCGTGTCACTTTATCTACAACGTGTTTAAATCACAGATCTGCTCGTATTAAATAATTTATTACCCATTTAAAATACCACAATCGTCTCACCTTAAAACTCGAAGAAGAAAGAAAATAAGAAACCAATTTACAAGCATCTCTCTTATTTATTTCCAGCAAAACTTTAAATAATTCCTCATTAACATGCGCTCGATGGTTTGAAACGAGCGAGCATACTGTACAATCACAGCTTCATTAGCCGTACTAAATCCTCGCAAAACAATTGCTCACGCTTTCACCGAGTCGTAAAAGACGTTCAAACAAAACGCCATTACGTTAACTACATACCACTTACGTCACCTCTAATCGTCACTCACGATCGCTTTTCAAGCGTATCTACGCTCGCGTCTTCCCTGTTGCTCGTCTCGTCGCGAAATTATTTCGTTCAACCTTCGAAATCCATTCTCCACGTTCCCCTGTAATTCCGCGCGGCTGGCTTTCACAGAGTCATAAATTTTCAGTACGTGCCACGCGACTATTCGACAGAGGGAAACGGCAGGAAAGACGTTAACGATCCGGTAGGTACCAGTCGTAACTCGTAACCGTCTTTTCAGAGAAATTAGTCGGTGTGACCTGTCGTTATTTAGCGAGGATACCGCGCGAAACGCGAGCTTTAAAGGGAAACCCAGCGTTCTGCTAATATGTCACGTATATCCTTGTGCATTTCCGCCGAGGCAGCACGGATTTCCCGCGGCTGGAAAACTGGAACGACGCGATTGAATTCTTTGTATTTTATACAGCGGCCCTCGAAAGCATTTGAACGCTTGTAGAAACTTTTTATGAATTTGCTACGTGCGTTGTACGAAGCATTTTAGAATTTCATTTACAGCGCGGTGACAAACGAATCTGGAAATGTATATAGAATTTACATGTATACTTATATGTATATATATGTACATTTGTAATAATTGTCATAATTCTATATACATTTTCCAATTGGCTTAAACTTTTACCGACGTAATTACGGCATGTAACCGTCTTTCATTACAGTATTACTGAGATTTTAAAAAGTTTCGTATAGAAGATACAATATATTCGTAAATATTTTCCGTGGTAGGTGTTCGAAGACTTTCGTTCCTGCATCAGAACAGCAGCTACTTTGTACAAGCCCGTTACACAAGTTAAATACAAAATATAAATCCTATAGTTACAAGAAAAAATATTTGATTTATCGTAATTCTATGAATATTTCAATTTCGTCAAACTTCATAAAAATTGTAGAATCTAAGTTAGGGACAGAAACAATTCCATGGCTTAAACGAAGATTATTTAATTAATCATAATATCACGGTAAGCGTAATTTCGTTTCTGTCTTCCGATAAGAGAACTGCAACAGGAAAGGTACAGCATTTACATGCTCAAGTACTACTTAGGATTGTTCATACGTAAAGATTTCCAACATTATCGGTCACCTATATAATTACGTATTTCTGTCGAGGCTACACGGGTTCTCGGATTTCTCATTTTCTTTCACGCGACTCGCGAAAACTGGCACGACACGATCGAATTGTTTGTATTTTACAAGCGTTCCTGCGTCGATCAGCGACGCGTGAAAACGACCGCGTGCTCCATTTTTACAAACGTCTTTCGCTCCCGTTCGTCGCCTCCGATGAAATTACCGTGTGTCCGGACGATAATAAATCGCGTATTCGATTAATCGAATCGCATACCGATGGAAATCAGGTTTTCGACGATGAAATATCGCTGAAAGGATCGCCACTTTCCTCGTTCATTGGATAAATGAATTTCACTCGACGATCTGCTGGATTTGGAATGATAATGAGTTTATCATAATGAGGTGGCACGTTCGATCGAAAGTGGGTCCTCTATTAGCGAGGAAAAGCAAGTGAGCAAAATATCCTGTTTACTGTATGCAATAGCGACGGCACGATCTCGTCGTGTTGCGTTTTATCAACTTTCATTCGACTCGACTGGAGAACCTGGTTCCTGCTATCGAGTGGCAATTATCAATCTACGACGAATTTGCGACTCGTGAACTTTGCTTCGTATATTTTCACGAAAGAAAGAATACAGGAGAAGAGCACGACGTTGATTCGCGAATAACTTGCTATTTGTATTACTCTTATACAGAGAGTTTGCGTAACTGCGTAAATTCTAAATATCTATTGAACGATTGATGTCTATTATTATTGTATTATTAGAAAGTTATTATTATTAGAAGCTCCATATTCGATGAGATATTTATCGAAGATTCTCTTCGCTTAACAGGAAATCTCTTCTAACGTCAAATTTACATGAAAATTCCATTATCCTCTATAAAGCGGGAAATATTTTAACTGCGATAACTGAACGAATAAATAAAACTCCGATAGCAATTTCTAATTTCCAGCTTCGAAAAATCCATTATTAAACGGTATTCTTTTTACATAGAACTCTCTCGGAAATTAGGTCGGCAAGGATGAAAAATCGAGCAAGTCGACCGCGGAAAACCGAAAGGAGATCACCCAACGCGTATCGTTTCGTTAATTAAAAGATCAAAGGATTATCGAGATTTTTCGCAGAACGTCCGCCGAAGAGCGTCCTTGACTGACAGTATACTTCCTGCTAGCGAGCTTTTGCACTGACCTACATCCGCCAGTTCGCGAGTAACTCGTTGGTTTCGTTGATTGAGGATCGGTCAGGAATGGCACGGTAGTTATTACGGAGTTTAATAAGCGTCGGTGTGCTTTCACGAGATAGATGAAGCCCTCTTAGTTAATCGTGTGCGCGTCAGAAGGATGTGATGTAATGAAGATGAAGAAGAAGAAGAAGAAGAAGAAGAAGAAGAAGAGGTGGAAGGAGTAAAGGGAGAAGAACTGGACGGGAATGTGTCGCGTGTAGATCATGACGCTGGCTTTGTGGAGAAAGATGCGAAACGACGATGAGCATGCTGGATTTGTAAACGTTTCTTTAGCGAGGTAATCAAGCAGAAGCAATTTTCCTTGATGAGTAGGGAATTTTAGCATAGAAGTTACTTGAATTCTTGAAGGGGCTTATGGGGAAGAAACGTGGTGGAATTTTCGCTGGAGAATGTACTCGTGCTAGTTACGATTAATATTTAAATCTTGGTTCATTATCGTCGAACCTTCTTCAGGATATCCAGCTAAAGTATATAATTTACTCGATTTAGAAATCATTATAGTTATCGCATTATAAGAAGCACAATATATGTTGGCTATCGCGCAGACTTCATAGCGAAGTTTTAAAATAATTTAAAGAAAATGTGTTTCCATAAAATTAGCATTTTTATGAATAATGCATAATAATGCACTGGTTTTTTTGGTAGGGTTTTGCAATTTATCGGGTAGCTTCGAAAGCTTCTACAGGTTTTAAAATTTTCCGCGACAATGAATCTTTGCTAGTACTTTTGGAAAAAAGTACTCGATTTCTTGTCATTAAAAAGCATTTACAAGGACCGATACTTTCGAACATACTGCTCTCTTAGTCTCGCAAAAATACCTTGGTATCTATTTACGATTAACTTTTATTCCAATGTAACGGAAATATATAACGCGTAGACACGAAAATTTAATATGGATTACCAGAAAATAGCACAGAAAAACGAATAACATTACAAAATACAGAAGGTAGGATTGCACAGATTGTCGCACGTATGTACAAAAACTCTTGACTTCATGCGTCACGTTGCAAGAAGCGGCAAAAAGTCGAAATGTCAATGACGGCTTGTCCGCCAGGTAAGGAAAACGTGGCAAAAAGATCAACGCGACAGAAGGAGGTAATGTCACTGAAGGTGTAACGCGAAAGAAGCGAAGAGGTGATCGTGTATTCATTGTCCCAGCGATTATCCGTGTACGGTTGCGCAAATAAGCTGAAAAAAGGGAAAAAAAAGGCTGACGTGGCGTGAAGAGCAGAAAGCTGGTGGCACGAGGTACAAAAGAAGGCAAAAGAAAGGAAAAAGAAAGACGAAAGAAGAGGAGAACGAACGAGGAGAGTGGCTCCTTTCTTTGGTGCATGTACGTTGCTTCGATAGCGGATGGTCGAAGCGCGTGCCGACCGGTTTGGCTTGCGCTCGCAGTTACCACGAACACTTACGTAGGTAGTCTGAAATTTATCGATGCCACGGCCTGGCACGTAGTCTCGCTCATCCTTTCAGAGCACACGCCAGCGTTTGTCGCTTAATTCTCGTTTAGAGGAGCTTCGATTAAGCCGCGATACATCATGGAAGGGTAGCCAGCATCAGCGAGCAATCGATCTTTTATTAAAGAAACATGAAAACGTTTGTGTGCAGTTTTTTTGCTGCGTGAGACAAGGCGTGTGACAAGTACGAAAGGTTTTATCTATTAGCAGCGTGTAATAAATGTTGCTTTTCGACAAGATCTTGATTTGGTCATTTTAAAATTGAGAGAAAAATGGTCGAGAATCGTTTTTGCTTGTGCATTATATTGTTTAAAAAGTTTCTTTGTTCGTTGGATGATATTCCTGTAGGAGTTATACTCTATATTTTTTGTGGTACGATATGTAAGAACGCGGCTTTTGACTCATTTTTCATCAAGGATAGAAATGATGTATCGGCTCAGATGGTTCTTGCTTTGAACAGGGATTTTCGTTTTAAAATAAGTTTATGTCGAAACAACATGTATTATGAGAAAATCTGATAGAATTGGTTTTATTCTTCTGGTAAATGGAGATGGGTTGTCGATGAATATACACATTGGGATATATTTGTATGCGGTCTCAGAGACAGAATGTAGTATAGTATTACTCTACGAGCTAAAAAATTTCACTTTGCCTGGAAAGCTGGATTCAGTATCAATTACTCAACGCCTGTTTTCAACCAGACTTACTATTAATTCATTTTACATAAGTCAACTCTCAACACATCCCGTGATCATCACCATCATTAATAAGCGTTAGCGGGTCTTACCAGCTTGCCATGTCAAAAAATGACTAAATACAGCGTACGGAACGCTGCAAACGCTATAATCACCTTTAATTATTTCTTGCTAATGATTTACACCAGCTGTCAACCCTTTAAAGTAATTGTATTACGATAAGGAGTATAACTGGCATCGAACGGCGTTTGTTCAAAGACGAAGGTAAACAAAAAAGTAAGTTGATAGTTAAACCGAGCGTTGCAAAGGCAGCGTTATTAAAAGCTAGTTAGCGAGTAATACGGCCATTATTTTAACTATATATTCGGTATCGGGCAAAGTTGTTCTAATGATCGACTAACTGGACGTGATAAAACAAATTACACAACTTTCAACGAATCGTTACAGGTAGTTGAATCTCGCGTGCGAAAACAGCTTGTACGATACAAGCACTCGAACGATCGCACGAGTTTAGCGTTACTTTGCCGACAACTAGGCCATTCTCACATCGCGATTGTTTGGGCAATTAAAGAGCGACTAACGGCGTGACTCGGTGTCATCATCGAGTTTTCCCTTTATGCAACATTAATCTTCTGTAATCCCCTGGATTACGACTACGCATTGAAAGCACTAAACGTTCGTCAGATTTGCACCGTTTCATCCTACGCGTGCTTTACGCGTGATTTACGGTGTACTCGCGGATAAGGTTTAATCGCGTCAACTCTATCTGACGGCGTAGAATTTATCAGCGTCTCGTATTTTTCCCCGAAATCCAGCATCCTAACTGTCCGCTTCGCCTACGGAAAGTCCTCTTTTATTGGCGAATAAATTCCTGTCGGGTTTCTATATATTTTTCATTGATCACGACAACCGCGTACACGCGCACGTGCACCAAGCAGCCGCGATGTAAATCTTTCCGAGCCTCGTCCAACCTGAGAAATCTTAGCACTGTTGGTGTCTTGAACGTGTATCCTTGCCGTATTTGTTTCAAATTGTCATTCGATAGACAGGCTTTGCTCGATTACGAGTTTTGGGGTTTCAGTCACGCATTTTATGTTGCATTGTGATATTATTGAATTCAAAAATTTCGTATGAAAATGTTCGATGTTGTGCGTTGAGTTATTGGAATGCGAAGGAAGATTGAGTCTATGAATTTGGGTATGGTTCCATTTAGGCATGTTTGGACGAAACTTGGAGATTAATTCTTTCCATTAGATTCGATGAAAGCAAACGATGCACCGTGAATTTACTCCGCTGAATTGTTAGTAATTTGACAGCTTTATATTTTTCATGACGCAATGAATATATTATGATTACTGCTGCTATGTATTATTAGATCCTATAGTTTTGCGATTGATGCCGCGAAATCGTCCGTAGCAATCTTTATTAGACAGTTAACTATCACTATCAGTCACTATCATCCTCTTAAAGAGACGGTATCCATCTATCGAATAAATTGAATTAACCGTTCGCCTTGTAATATATCACGATACTAATGATATCGTATTACTAATCGATACTACGCACGATATGCATTTAAATTCAAACTTGACAAACACAAACGAGACGTTCACATAATCCACAACTATAGCATATCCGGAGTATACCTAAATTCTCATTTGTACTATCGTATCCGTGACTTTATAAGACTCTCGCTATACCACGGCGAGGGGTTAAGAAACCTCCGCCAATAAATATAAATTACCTATCAGGGATGAAGTAAACTACCACACTGGAGCCAACAAAAAGCGCTTATTATCGCTCAATTATACCGCCAACGCAACATGCGTCGTAACATTCTTAAAAACCGATCGAACACGGTCCTCGGAGAAAACATATTCGCTCGACACAGCCACGACCGATTACAACAAATTTTATCGGCCGAATCGGACATAACTTTGGCCAACACTGGCACAAAGCGGCGCGTCCTAAACGCTTGTCGCGAGTCAGGACTCTCCTGCGCGCCTCTTTTATAGTCGAATAAATCCGTCCGTTCGATTTTTCTATATTTCACCGTTTAAGGTCGCCTTAACGCTGGCAACACACGCGGCAGGATAGCGAGCTACGAGAAGGATGTTGGTTGGCTGGCGAGTCTCGCGGTGTAAATCTCTGGCTTGGTCGTGCTCGTTGTGCCTGGTGGCGATACGTCGCGGCGCAGCCAGATACGACGTAGGTATATCTACCTACGAGGCGGTTGCACGCGTCGTTACTTAGGCTGGTCGACGCCAGGTATTCAGAGAGGCAGGCCACGGCTGCCCACGTAACGCGGCCTGGCTTGTGCACAAGCTCGCGGACAGACTCGAGGAGGCACTCCCGACACGCGCCAATGCATGTCTTGCTCCATTTCATCCTCGCCTATTCCCACCACTTACTCACCTACTTACCCTACGAGACGGAAACTCTGACCGAGACGTGGCGCGTTGTAAAGCCACGGACCGACCGAGAATGGAATTTCATGCGGCGCAACACGCCTCTTGCAACACGCGTCAAGCGCGATGCCGATCGGCCAACTGTATACGCCTTTTATCGCGTTCGCTGATATCGTTGCTGGGTTTCCTCGCGACTTCGCCTTCACGTGGTTATTTCTGTTTATGTATTATGTCTACGAGTGGATTTATCGTTGAGGGTTAAACATTTTGCGTAAAGGAATTTGTAGACGATTTTATGATAATGTCAGCGATTCTATGCGCACCGGTTGTTTTAATATCGAAAGGTTAAGATTTATGCGCTTGCGAGTTTTCTTCGCATTTTTGCCTCGTACCTTATAATAGGCAATTCTATTCATCGATGTTGCTTTATCTCGAAGATTACGAGTCTTATGTCAAACAATTGGTCTGTGGTTTCGTTATAACGCGATATAAGTTGAGTACCACTTTGTCTTATCATTACGGGTTAAAGATAAGATTGCAATAAAGGAGCTTTTTTGAGATTTTTTGTATAGCATAGGCGATTCTCTCTACCTACACTGCTTAATCGCTGGGAAGCGATGATTTTTCAGGTAGCTTCTACATAGCTCAGGTGTTGCTTTATCATTGAGAGATTAAGAACGATTTGCACAGGAATTTCTCTCAGATTTTATGTTCATATGGGTAATTATACGCACGTGTGCTCCTTTATTGTTGCAGGATTATCTCGGATTTTGCAGCACAAATCTTTTTGAAATTCTCCATTCTCATAGGCTATTCTCTGTTTAGGAGTGCTTTGTCATCGAGGTTAAGGATTTCAGGTAATGGGATTTAAATGCAATTCCGTGCTCACGCGTGTGGTCCTTCGTCGTTGGAGTTAGAGATTTTGTGAAAAGGCATTTCCAGCCGATTTTTTGTCTACATGAATAATCCTACGTACACGTGTTACTTTTTCTAGAACTTTGCACAAAGGGATTTTCTTGAGACTGCATTCGCATAGACGATTCTGTACAATACACGCGCCTATGGTAGAACTCTTCTCTTACATAATTAGGGTTTGTATAATAGGAATTCCAACAAATAGACTCAGCAAGCAAGAGTTCATTTGATCGAGCAAAAAGTAAAATTTCATTCAAATAGATCGAGTTCCTATAAACAGGGTTTCTGTATTTCAAAGTAAGCTCATTACGATTTCTCATTTTCTGGTATCTTCGTGTTAGATCGTTCCATCGTCGAATACCACGTGCTTTGTATAAAAATTTATAAAAGAAAAAAAGAAAACGCTCTGAATACTTTCTTCGCTTTGAATCGAAATCTTGAAAACCGAGAAAAAGAAACGTGACACGATCTATCATGTAAATCCAAAAATCTTCGGATAAATCTGACACGTGTATCGTAATCCCTGACAGTTTCACGACCCGTACGATTCATCCGCAGATACGTCTGTCAACAACAAATCAAACCGAAAGGGGATTTAAAAATGATCGCGTCTCGAGAGCGACAGGACTATGACTTGGAAGGAGATCGATCGATACAAGATCAGTTGGCGGTCGGATGGATGTAATCGCGGTAATTAATCGATTGGATAAGACGCGAGGGAATGCTACGCGGTCGGTGGTCGTTATTTTATCGCTTTGGTAATGTGCCGACGATTCAGCCACATGTTGTTGGTTGGTACTCGGCTGTTTTGTAATCCGACATTGCTATTGCAATGTGCATTACGTAGTTAGATCTGCTCTACGATTCTCGTTTGAGGAAGATAGATTGATAATCGTACCGTAACCGAGTGTTCGACTACTGTAATTATGCTGGTAATTGATTTATTAACGAGCTATGATTATTTTAATTGCGCTATCTCATATTTATGTCGATTGATATGGAATTAGACGTATAACAATTAGCTAGCGATTAGCGTCAGTGATTGGACGCGTTCTTCGTCGAATTTAATTTTCGAACTGCGAAAAGCATTACCATCGGACGTTCTATTTAAATCTAGAAAGGGGAAACGGCGCGGAACTGTTTGATTTGCCTCAATCGTAAAGTCCGATAAATATCAAAAGAAATCCGTTTGCTACCGATGATTAAAATCTCCCCTCGATTGCAATCGTTAAACGTTTCCAGTTTCCTTTCATGTTCATATTATATCGTTGCGTTTAGTCGATACCTTATTATCGTTCATTTCATTTAATCCTTCTTTCTCTGTTTCGTCTATTAAAAAATTCACCGAATGAAAAATTGCGCATAACTCGAAAACTTTAGTTCTATAACTTCAGGAACCAAAAAATTATTTGTTAGAAAGAATTATTTTGCTTTTATTCACGCATGTTAGAATATAATTAACCTCATAAATTTTTTCAAACGGTGTACTTGTTTTATTTCAGAAACCAATAAGCTAGCTAGAAGTTAACTAAATGCGATTAAACGTTTCGTTATTCTTCAACAGTCTGCAGAACACGGATAAGTGATTCTTTGCAGTTGTTGCAAACAACGTTGCGATATTATTACGAATGAGATCAAAAGAAAATTCATACAGAATGAAATATCGCTTCTTATAGCCTTTGAAGCTTTTGGAGATTACCAGAGACATTCTCAACCCCTATAAACCGAAAACGTTTTCAATTCGGTAGGCAGCGTAGCGGAAGGGTTAATGTTTTAATTTACTCTCTGGCTGTATCATTTCCACGTACTGTACGTACGAGTATACGCGTAGGTTTGTGCCGAGCGGATCACGGGGCCCGATATCTCGGACAAGGGAAAATATTTACGGGAAAATTTTGCCGTGGGTGGCGCGGCTTCATGAATAATTTCGGTCCGCTGGAGACTCGTCAGCCGTCGGCTAGGCGCCCCAGGCGCTCGGTTCTAATTACGGCAACTGCAGAGCTCGTCTGCGCCTTCGGCGATCCCTCGGGTCAGTTTCCAACCCCCGTTTTCCTACCCCAGCACAATTTCCGCAGAGTCCACATCCCTTCCACATCCGTTCTCTGAAATGCTAGCGGGTGCTGTACCCCTGCCTTCTCCAACTGCCTGCGAACCACCCCTTCCACTACTCTGCTTTTGCTATCGGTATACGTCGAGTACCTCTGCCGCGGTAACCGGTTTCAAAAGTTTCCAGCACCAGCGTCTCCGCCGTGTTTTCCAATTTCGCGAGGATCGTCTCACGATTTCGACGTTCCAAACGCTATCGCGATCCGGTTGAATTTCCCGCGGAAATTCGCCGAGAGACGCGTGTTCTTCGGTTTCTACAATCTCCTTTCGTTCGTTCTTGTCTCTCCTGTCGCGTTTCTTGTCGGGGTGTTTTAGCGTCGTTCTATTTCGTGAAAATTTTTGCTTCCTGTTTGACGTCGCTTGGCATACGACATATCGATTGTATAGGAATTTGATGGTGCGAGATAATGCAGTGATATGCGCGTGTGAGGTCTAGCGTATTGTACAGTCAAATTATTTCAGCTCTGCCGCGGTTCTCGAATTTTTATGCAGCGCTATTATTCTTGTTTCTATGTTTGCAGAAGGAGTTTTTACGCTTTAAGAGAAGCTTGAAATATTTGCCTATTGTTACGTTACTACGGCTGCGTATGCGGATGTACGAGAGATGCAAATCGTTGGAAAGACGCGTGACGAAAGTACGGTAGTCGAACGGAACAGACAAAACAACCTACTTTATATTCTCCCCTGTTGTTTCATTTGCTTTCAACATCATTCTTAAATATTGCCTACTGTTCAACATTCTTCTCACAACGCCATTCTACATCCACACGGATGCTGCATCTTAAACACAGATAAGTAAGAAACGAAGGGAGAAATCTAGGGTAAACATATGTATCTTCTCCTTATGAATGAAAATTGCGTCACGCTGAGTGTCTAATTAGGATAGAGAATCCACGACAAAGGAGTATCTCACCAACGCGATACATAAAATACCGGGGCGATACGAGTTGTGTTGGTAATTGAAAGTTACTTGATATCGCGATTGTCAGACTCGTGACCGATGCGATTCTCGCCACGGGCTAACCGGATCTTCCCAAGAAAAGAAACGATACTCCCCTGGTTCGATCTATCAAAGAATCGATCGCGCGGAATAGTTAAAACGAAGAAATTTCGAGGCAATAACGCACCAGTTCTCTGAATTGGCAACGAAACTAATTGGCGATACCGGTAAAGAGACACGCGGCGTACGTGGCGGAAGATAAATCGCGTTCACCGTTTCGTCATTTTCTGCCACGGTTTCGAGAGAAACGTGCTTCCTCTAACGTGAATGCGTGGGCCTCCATACGAACCGTTACTTCGCTTTGTCACGGATTGCACGTCTCCGGATGACAGCACGGTAATTATTTCAGATAGCAACGCGTCTTAACGAACTGGAACGTTTTCTTCCACGGTTCGAAAGCTTTTCAACGTTCGAGGTTCGATACGGTTCGATCGCTTCCTCGTAACTCTCGAATCGCCTCACGCGAGAAAATTTAAGAGCTGGTCCTCGTCGAAGCGGTTCTCGTAAACTCGAAGACACGAAACGCTTTGGAGAGAGAGCTTTCCTTCCTTTCTCCTCCGCTTCATTCTTATTCCTTTTCCTTTTGCTGTATTTTCTCTCGCGTGTTTCTCCCGCTGGAATAACATCCCACGTTGAACGTGACTGTGTAGGAAAACGAACAGGAATTTCGTTCTATTGCTTTGTTGTAGGAGATGATGTTGTGTGAAGCTTTGTGGAAAAGATGTTGGGACTGTACGTATAATTTATTCATCTAAGATTCACGCGTGGTGAGGAATCTTGTCGTATTTCGAGAGTTATGATGTGCACGGTAAATGATGTCGACGCTTGTTAGGACAAGGAGCAACGATTTAATGTTCTCTCGAGGAATTACACTATCAAATACTGCTTGGCGACATTTATAGAAAAAATATTCCCTCTCTCACTTAGATCAAAAACGAAATCGATCAAATTGCAAACTCCAAGTGCTATTAAAATTCACGCATTAATTCTCACAAAAGGGGAAAGGAAATAAGAAAAATAGAAATAGAAAGTGACGTATTAAATTACATGTTATAAAGTACAAAACGGTATTTCAAGCTACTTTTCAAAGCCTATATAATTCCAGGCTTTCCAATTTTCTTTTCTATTAGCCCTTGTCAAGCGTTCATAATCTACGAAAAGGAAGAAAACTAACTTTCAACTGCATTAACTCACGAAAGCGGGTTCCGTGCAACGCGGCACAATATGTCACTGTTGCGGACGCGAGATGCATAATTGATCATAAGTATTGTTCGATGACGCCGGAATGCAGCCAACGATTGAGCAATTTCATTGTGCCTTCGGTACTTTGTCCATTTGTTCATCCGTAGGCGATCGTTCAAATATTGCGACTCGTTTACGCTTTTTCCTCGCCTCTATAAGTCGCGAGATCGTCATCTTATCGACTCCGCGTAATTATCCTAATCCATGGACGTTGTTGATGGTTTGTAAGTTGATCGACGTTCGCATTGTGAATTAGTGAGTCGCAAAGTACATACAATGGTTGCGAAAAGTATTCGTATATACTCTTATTTTCCAATGAAACGTCTTTTATCGGGCCGTATACTTTTCAGCGTCGTAGCATCAAATTTTTGTAGTCGTACGAAGGTATCATCGAATGATTCGAAACTTAATAACTTGAGTCTAATTAAATGGTACGTAAATATGTAGTAAAAACAACGGTGTGCAAGTAATTTTTATAAATATCGTACAGTCGACGAGGTATACCGATATTAAATGTATATAAACTTATGGTTCTCGTGAACGCACGATCGATTTGTTTTGACTACTATTCAACCACGGACTGTTCATTAATCACTTGCTTCATAAATATCAAATCACATTCGTGGTATATTATAAAAACGAAACAGGATGTTTTTGTACCAAAGTTCAGTTTTAACACTGATTTTAGTTCGAACTTATGACGTTATAAGACTATGAATTATTTGAATATAAATCATCTACAATATTTCTATATTCCGCCTTAGATATAACGCTAAAGTAGTAGATACTCTGCATCTCATTCTTTATACTTTATTTTGCATAGAATCCTTTGAAGAACGCGTTAGTATCGTCCAACAGAGATTAAACCGGTAGCTGATGAGGAGAGAAGTACGTTGTGTGCTATCTGGTAACTGTGTTTAGATAAATTGTTCTGTATCCTATAAATTGTTCACCGATTGGTTAATTGCCGTGCGGTCGGCGCAAAAGTAAAGCTACCGATTAGATAAATCGGGAAAGAACGAGCGTTCTAGGAAGCGGTCTTGCTTTGATACTCGCACATTGTCTTTCTTCTTCCTCTTTTATAGTGAAAGTTTGACGATATGCCAACGATCAGATTATAAATCCGCATATCTTATCGGTACATTTCAGTGCGTAAAGCATTGGTTCGATACATTTGTACAAGATACAAAAAAAAAAAAATTCCTCTAAATATATATATATACATACATATATTACTATCCCTAGCAATAGAACTCGTTTCGTAAGAAATAATACCTGTAGATTTTCAAACGATGAAAGTTCTAGGAATATGTCAGAGAAATAATTCGCCTCGCTTCAAGTTCAACGAATTAACTCAATTTACTCAAAGACACTAAGAAACATTCATATCGCTTAATTTTCCTAATAATTCGATACAAATAACCAATAGAAAAAAGCAAGAAAGTAGTTGAACACTCACCGTTTTTGACACGTGGGCTCCAGGTTGACGGTTGTTCTCGTGTCCACGGCGACGACTTAAAAAAAAAGAATCCCCGACTTTTCACCAGGAAAAGAAAAACTCAACACTTGCTTCGAGCCACCGTGGAGGTAACGCGCGGGAAACTCGTGTGTCACGCACAGATCCACGTGGTCACGATTCACGTGTCTTCTTTCGGAAGGTAAAACGAGCGCGAGCTGCACTCCACTGCAGCTTTAATGGGACTGAAGTGTCTTCGCCGGCGTCACAGCGTTCGCGCTACTTCCACCACTACTGTAACTACCACTGCCAGCGCAACCACCACCTCTAGCTACTTCGACGTCGCGTCGGTCTTCCCCTCTTCGCCGCCTCTTTCTTGCTTCAATATCTCTCCTTCTCTCCCCCCCTCTCATTCTCTCTCTCTCTTATTCTCTGGCGGCGTTTTGGTAAGCGCCCTGAGCTTGCAATCCTCTTCACCCTCGAGGTCATCCTATTCTACTGTGTGTCAATTGGCTTCAATCCCGTGGAGCGCCCTGCGGTCAATTCGATATTCGCGGCTATCGTCGTCACAACTACCATTTACTACATTTTCTTTTACACAACTTCTTTATAGGCAGCTTACGGTTCTCTTATCAGATTCGATCTGTGCGTTAGATTCATCAGGACGATCGACGTCCATATGTAAACATTTTTATTCTCTATCGTTCATGTATATAATTTCAATTTTATTTGCTCCGGTGGCGAGACCTCGGTAGATAGCCGAGCAACTTTGTTGCGATGCAAATGAAATTTAATCAACGGAGAAACAACTTCATCCCGTTTCCTGCCCGAGGTATCTCCTCGGTGTTTCGATCCCTTAATCCGATGTCTAGCTTCTTTAATTTAGATTATCGCGTTCGTCATCCTGTTCCTCGTTCTATTTCTTCTGTACTCCCCTCCTTTCTTTTTCCCCAGGCGTTTCTCTTTTGATAAGCGCCCGGAGCACGCTTCGGTTCTTCTTGTACGCGGACGTAGGTCTACGTCGTCCGTATATCAATTCGTTTCGTCTTTTTTGCACAGTTCGTGCTGTCGATGGATCTTTCATGTTCGTATTTGCCGAGAGACCCTTGTAACAGGCTTAACGATATAGAGCGCATGAGATTCTGCTCGTGTATTTAACGTCTCGATCGACTTTTTCAGGCATAACGCTCGCGCGGGCTCGATCGAACGGGCAAAAAAGAGGCGGAAACGCGAGACTCGCGCGATAAGTTACGTCCTCGTGATTGCGACCTCGGCGTCGTGTAATTTTTCCACCTGGAGAAATAATTTGCTCGATAAACAATTTAGATAAACGGTGCTATCTATGCGCCTCCCGTTTATTACCGCCTCGCACTTAACGTTATACTAATAACAATAATTTGCGAGTCCACCTTTAAGTTAACTAATGAGATATTTAGTATGCACGCTATGCCCGGCTCTCGTCGTACTCACCCGTTCATTTACCTTTTTAGCTCGGGCCAGGGGAGTCGCAGTAATTGCACGCTATATAAATTATCCCGCAAGAAGCATTCGACGTCCGTCATTACCGGCGTGCTTGGCGATATTGTCGCGTTTCAGAATGATTGGTGTGAATAAAAGCAATCGATGATTTCACGATTGAAATTACTCGTCCGGGAGAGTAAGTTGTCCCGAAGATTTATACGAAAACTGGATCGATACCCTTCGGGGCCATCTGTAGCGTTTAATCCTCGCAAGGCATAATCTTCGACTTTCTGTCGATCGACTATCTTCCACTTCCCTTATTAAATACACCTGTCTACGTCTTGTTATCCTAACTCTTTCTAGTCTTTTCCTTTCTTTCGCTAGTATTGTTCGCACTACAGACTAAAAAGTTTAAACGAAATTTCTGCCAAGTTCGTTATTAATTTCCAATTAACTTGGGTAAATGATTTTCTGAGGTAATATAGCTATTTCTTTTCGTCCGGCGGTGTTTCAAGTAAAGAACTTTTCTGAGATAATAGCAAGATAATTTCTGTTAGAGTTTTCTAATTTAACAAAGGGTGCTTCAGACATGATTCTTTCCCAATGAAATTATATGGTGCAGCTGCAAACATTGAGCAAACAATAAGTGGGGAAAGCAAATATAAAATTTGCCGAGAATAATACGACGTATATTTTTAACAGATTTTTTCAAACAGAAAATTTCCTACCAAGATTCTCAACTGAGTGTTTTTTTTAAATTCCTCGATTCGCTGAGTCTAAAGTCCTAGTTGCTCATCACTAGTGTATATATTAAGATAATATAAATGAAAATCGAAGCCTTTCAAGATCTTCCATACTACTGCTTGCTATTCCAAACTGTCTACCAAACGCAGTATACAAACGTCGTTTCACAAAACAATTTCCAATTCCTTACAACCTACGATCCATCCTATCGAATTCTCAGCGCGAAATGCCTCCAAGATACACTATATACCTTCGGAAAATCACCATCGCGGTCGAGCTAAAATTGTAAAAGGTAAAATAAACAGAATTCCACGTACAGGGCTTTAACGGGTTTCGGAGGCTCGTCGGAGCCGCAGCTGGAGCTTTTCCAAGCGGGCCTGCGATGTCGGGGACTTCGTCCTCGTAAAGTTACAGTTGGTACTTCGCCGATACGATTGGCCATCGGCCATCGAGAATAATGGGGCAGTTGGCGAGGGCCGATATAAAGGGAACCATGCCTCGGCTCGGCTCCGGTGTCTGTCGTATTCGTGTTGCCCGGAGCTAAAACGGCCACGGCCGACAACATCGTTCCAGAATGCCGCGGGCACTTCCAAACCCACCGGACGATGCTGCTCGCATACGTAAACGCTAACTTCGTCAGGGACAAAGTGACGCTCGTGTACGTAACGGTGGATCGAGTCACGGTTCTGGACAACGAAATGTGGAGGAAGAAGGGGAAAAGCGGGGAGGAGGAGAGGGTTAGTTTGCCATTTCAAGGCACATTCGAAATGTTCGCCGATCGACGTCCACGGTTCGTTTTTGTCCACGGGTTTTTGCAGTCGTCCACGGCCCTGATTATCCACCGCCGAGACCGCGAAAGCCTGTCGAAGGAGCGCTTGAAAGCGAATCGACAGGACGCATTAAACCAACGTGGAGAATCGACTCGCGTGATTTCACGTGATGTCATCTTCGTCAAACGGGAAATCGTTCGAGGAAATGGTCCGACGTTTTCAGGATTTTTTACCACACGACCGAACGAATGGATATTGGCACTTTTGGTTATTTCGAGGTAGTCGCCGAAATACTGTTTCGTTGATAAGAAAATATCTTTACTGTAGAAGCTTGTGGTAGTTCTCCGCGAATTTTTAACCACGAGATCGAGTTGAATGGATATTGGCACTTTCGAGTGGTCTTGTTGAAGTAATCGCTGAAAGACTGTATAATTGATAAGAAAGACAAGGTTGGGAAACCTGATGAACTTTTGGATTTTCTGCTTGCTAATTAATCATTAATATATACTTTTTTAGATCCGTATATTTTAATAATGTGCTCGTATTGTTTGTAGTCGCATTGTGAGAGATTTTTAATTTGTTTTTACACCAGTCTAATAGTACAGCGTGGAAAGGAAATCGTCTAAAGAGTACCATAAAAAGGCAGTGGAGACCAACGAGAAGGGAATTAATTAGCGCAAATAAAGACAGTTTTGTACTACTTAGTTTTTTCTCTTGGTGGACTGTGTGAGTCATTGTGAGCTTGAAGTTTATGCAAGTACTAGTTCGATCCGCGTTAAGTAGATCTGGAACGTTGTGTACAGGCATATTCAACTTTACGCATCATGGAATGTAAGTGGGAAGATCTATGTTTTCCTGAAATTAAATTACCTAATTAATGTCGGGAATGAAAGGAATTAACCTTGATGGAACTAATCAATTTTGCTTGCGTATGTCTCGCACAAAAACCAGAAAATTGACAAAAATAAACCTATTGCGTATCTTCTCTATGGTCTTCGTTTCTCTGATGTTGCTTGGCTGATCGATTATCTCATCCATAAAAACATACAAATGGCATCGACGGGATGATTCGAACGGATAACATTCTACGCTCGTTCTTTTTCAGCGCGAAGAGACGAATGTATTCTGAATCAACTACCGTCCACGGTGATGGATCGATCGATCGAGCTAGCCGATCGTCACAATTCACCGATAGATATATCGGTGGAGATCGCAAGAAGAGGAAACAGATACGCACTCGACTCGTCCACTCGATTGCATCGAGTGCTTTCACTCGTTGCGTTATCTTTCTAATGGACTAAAACGAACACCGTTTACCGCTAGTTTTACGGAATCACGTGCATCCACGTCGATTTATTACCCATCTTGGTATCTAGCTTTTTCCACTAGCCTAATAGATTGATGGTCGTATACGGTATTCATTTGTCCGACTGGTAAGCTCATTGCGAAAAAGATTGACGTTTAGCGTACGGGACACGTTTAAACGTCATTAAACCTCGTATTTTACGACCACGAGCGTCGTGAATTCATAAAATTTGCCTTTATGATTTGTCGATAATCCATTCGACGTTTAATTACCTTTTTATAAAATATTATTAAATGTCACGCTCCGTGAAAACGACCGAAGAAAATAACGCTTTGAACGTTCGAGAAGCTCGTTCGAATCTTTATAATCAGATTGTTTGTTTCAGTTGTTTCTTTCGGTCAGAGAGGAATTGTAATTGATTACGTAAATTTGTCAATTTCGGTTTGAAAATTGGAAAACAATGATCGCTACGAGCAAGCAGTGTCATCATGTAGGGATATGTTATAACGGTATTGTACGACAAGCAAATACGAAAGTGGTTCTTAAAATATGGATATACGAGTGTGTATAACTTTCAAGACGCCTGGCATTAAGGAGCGTTGATTATTTATTTATTCAAGTAAACAGGTCCATCAAAGACTTTGGTCCTCTTCCATAATTCATTTTGTACACCACAGATCTCCGCATCCAAGATTCGGTTTAGTTATTTGTTACCATTTATTTATCATACAAAGCGAATTCTTTGCTGCATACAAAGAATAGTAATGGAAATAAAATACATAATACGTAAAATTAGTGCAAAACCCAGCACGAAATCCATGATTTAAATAGCGCGAGGAATATCGTAACCGAATGATTGAACGGATTAACCGACAAATGGACGTTGTTAGCATAATCAATCATTCAATTCGTTTAATTGAAAAACGATACTTATTTAGAAATCCTGGCTGGAATCGCCTCTAAAAGAAAAGCGTCGGGTGTCGAACGCATAATTAATCGTTGGTCTCGCGACTGGTATCTCTCAAATGGTTCTTTCGAATGTGTAATCCTCGAGGAAGGACGAGATGAGGGAAGAAGGATACAGCGAGTGGCGAGTGCAGGCACAGAGACCAGGAGTAGGAGGCGGTGGAGGACGATGAGGAGGAGGTGGAGAAGGAGTAGGAAGGCAGGCATAATGGTGGTCACATGCCCTGAGGCATCCTTGCCTTCGTCCGCGGAGAAAAGCAAGAAAAGAGACGAACGACAGAGCGTAGAACAGAGACAACGATTGCCACGATGAAGAAAGATGAAAATAATGTGATGTTTTTGTATCATACGATATACAGACTGGCGGTATGGCGGACCAGTATACGCCTGAGGCGTCCAGCAGGATGTAACGAGGAGAGTCCGAGTGTTGCCCGTGGGTCCGCATATTTTAGGGAGAAGTCGCCCTCTCTCCTTCCTCCCCTTTGCCCTCTGGTTTGGCCCTACGTGTCTTTGAAACGGGTCGTGTCGTGCCCAAGGCGAGAGCCTCGGTTGGTGAGCCACCTCTGTCTCTTTCCTTCTTTCCACCTTTTCCTTTCTGTTTTTATCTCCGTTTCTCTGTCTCGCTATTCTGTTTCTCCTCCTCTTTGTCCATCTTCCTTCGTCTTCTCTTTCCGTCCTATTCATTTTCCCTCTCTTTTCATATCTCATCTTCTGTTCTCTAGCGGTTGCGAGAGTTCTATTAAGACGAAGAATCGCGATAGAAAATGTGATCCGTGCAAGCCAGAGCAATTAATACTAGGATATAGGGCGCGAGTGTTCCTGCGCGAGCGCGTGCGTCTCGCTTCCTGTTGATATGCAAATCTCCGCCTGTGGAAAATCACCTTGAACCAGGTGGGTGTGTATCCGTGGAGCACGGATCGCCGTGAAACGTCACACTTCGATGCAACGCACTGAAACCGATACTTTATTGGATGCTTATCAACTCCTGTCTCGTAACGAACCACGACGTGACTCCTACGCGGTGTGTACCTTTCGGAGTTGTCCAGTTTGGTACGCTCGGCTTGATGGTGCATCGTGGAAAAACAAACGATGATCGAATGCTTGTTCGATCGTGGAATCCTTTGTCTTCGAGAAGCTTGGTCTTGGTACGAACGATTGTACGTTATTAATTTCAATCCTGCGGTTAATTACGAGCTCGAAGATCCAGTCAAGCGCTAACTGACGTTTTCCTTTCTGTTTGCCGTGTAACCATGATCATTATATACGCAGTCACGGATGGAGCTATTTTAGTCTTTGATTTCTAAATGACCAAGGAAACGATGTTGCACAAAGAAGATTATATGATAGTAATTTGTCGATCTTTATGTAGACTCGGAATTTGTAACGTGTATGCGAGGATGAAGACATCAAGTTCTCCAAAGAGGGAGATTGAGTACTTGAGGATCCCCTGGAACGGTTCAGATGGCTGAAAAACGTTAACAGGATGACTTTTGGCGGTCCATCGAATTAAGTCACGAGCTGGAAGCATTAAATTCGAAGTAAAAAGGATCCTTTGTCTCGCATTATTTCAGCTTCGCAAAATAGAGAACGATCTTCGACGAACCCACGGATCTAAGATATTGTAACAATTCGAGGATTTTTGTCAAAGGTTCTAGATATTCAGAAATTTCAGCTTTCGAAAAAACGCTGACGTCATATCCTCGCAAAAAGGGAAGGATCTTCACCGATACTCTATCCACTCAAATATTCACCATTCTACTTTTTCGTCTGTTTTTCTTCCATCGAGAATCCAAAATTTCCAAAAACCTCGCGTTCACATCTCACACTACCACGAAAAAAAAAAAATTAATTCTCGTCCAGGCTACAGATTCAAAACACAGTATCCATGGAAGTAGCTACCCTTCCTCCTGGTTTTCTGCTTTGGTCCTCGCGATGTGCATCGGAGTCGAGCGTGCACGATGCTCGCACGTATGTATGCCACCGTGGTCGAAGGGAAAGGAAGGAAGGTAGCTCGCAAACTCGGTCTTTCTCTTGGCTGGTTACGTGACCTCTTGTGGGTGTATGTTTAACCTTTTCGATGGCAGTCGGCAAAGAGAGGAGTACGGCCGGCGGCCCCCGACCACCCCCTCCTGCCACCCACCTACTACTCCCCCTCGATCCCCGGATACCGAGCCTCCGACGATCACCCACGCAAGCGAATGTAAATTACCGGAGGCTGTGAATCATTTTGAGAAGATTCCAGACAGCCCCCGGGCTCCTTCTCTTCGAGTCTGCCTCGCGATGCCCCTTTTTCTCTCTTTCACCCCCCTTTATTTTCTTTCTTCGTCGTCAGCCAGTTATCCTCGTTCGGCCATCGTTTCCATCTTCGTTCCGCGTTCGTAAGACTTACGTAAGTCATCGAACGCTCCCTGAGAAAAGGCAGGCGGCTCCCATAGATGGCCGTGGGATGTGCTCTGGGCCTTACTCCCACCTAGCGCGACCAGGGCCCCGCCAATAACGTTTATTAAGCGCCTTTAGGCTCTCTTTCGTTCTCTCTTTCTCCGCTATGCATCCTCACGAAACCTATCACGAATTCCTGTATGATTCGCTATTGCGGTGAAAATCGTGCAATTCATGGCTTCTAAAGTCCTGGCAGAGGGATCCGTGTCTTGGAGACACCGGTTGAACGTGGCGTATGCGGCGAGGTTTCGAACTCGAGGCACGATAAGATCGAGGATGATATATACGCACGTGCGAGAAGTTTACGGCGTTTCGTTTCGGTTCTTCTTTGTACGGATGAGTTACTATGGTTGGGATGAGTTAGCCCGTTCAGGTGACTGGCCTTTTCGTAACACAAGTATACGTATAGTACCTTATCGTTCGTAAGCACTAGGATAGTTTTTGTTAAAAATCACTTGTATAAAGTGTGACGATTTATAACATCAAGGAAACGACAAATCCAATTAATCGGAAGCAAATTAATGGTTGCGAACGAACGAAGATAAAGAAAAATGGAATAATCGTGAATCGTATAATCGTTCCATGAAATGGAATACTCGTTCTTAATTCATTTTTCGAACTCAAAGTTTCCTAATATTTGGGGGGGGGGGGGTGCATGTGTAATATATCGTGGAAGTTAAAGGTTACTCGGCATACAGTGCAACCGAGGCGAATCACTGGAAGCCAGAAGCCACATATGGTTGCAGACATGCCATGTCGGAATGATAACAACTTGTCAGAACGATCGTGATCGTGCTATTATGTCAGAAGAGAATCATCTTGCGATATATGCACGTATAAAACTGGGACCGCATGATCGTCTCGATCGCCGATCGAAGATCATCTCTGGTTCCGTTTTATCCTCCCGGCGTCAGGATGGAGGCTGTGGATTGCGTGAAGAATCGTCACGATCTCGATGGACGCGTGGAATCGGTATAAAATTCGTATCGAAAGGCAGTTCGCGCATCGACGGAAGGCACCGTATAATTATATTATTACGGTAGGCAGGATGGCCGTATAATTTACGTATTTACGATATGTTTTTTGTATTACCTCGCGCGTCGTATTAATAATTTTGCGGCCATTATAAAATGAATATAAATGTGATCGGTGGCGCAGAATCACGCCGGCACATTGTTATTCGCATGCGAGTGGACCGCATCAGACTAATGACCCCGTGAATTTCAATAATTTCTCCCATGTTCGCTATCGACCGACGAGGGCGTGTTGAAGTCGATGCTCGTGTTCGATCGAATTTCCAATAATCCGCCTTCGAACTTGGAGTTACACGAGGGACGTCACTTTGGCCCTGTTGTTCGCCCAGCTTTAAGGGTTAAAGTTGCCGGGAGAAAGGCAGAAGTTCGTTCGAGGTCAGAAAGTTTGAAAGTTGTCGAGCATCTCGTCTTTTCTCTCCTCTATGTTTCCCATTCGCTTTTCAATTTCTCTGCCGGGCTCGATCGTCGCGGTCGGATCGTTTTCGTTCGTAACGACAGCTGATAACGGGAACTCTGATTAATGCGCCAGACGCAGAGGCACAATGCGTCGGACGAAACGAAAGCTTCGTCCTCTCGTTCTGGGATAAAGAGAACGTGAAGCATATTTCGACAAAGGGAACAACGTATCCACGGGCGAAGAAAATTACAGAGTAATAACGCGGCTTTATTTTATCGTCACCGACGGCTATAATTCAATCTGTTCGGTGAGTTTAACGAGGAGGCTTAACCGCAATTAATCTCACACACTCGTCTAATAATTCTCCCATAACCACTCCATTAACAAGCACCGGCGGGCCACGCCGTGCTTTTAAACTCACGTGCTTTGCACAGCTCGCGTATTTATCGTCCTGCACGTTTTTCCCTACGTGGCAAACAAGATTTACTCGGCTAGGCGTCAAAGTTTGGCGTTTTCTCGCGACGCGCAACGACCAGCTCACAATCTATGGTAAAAGGTACAGCTATGATAAAAGCAGCCTCCTGCGAGATTATCAAATAAGCAGAAAACTTTTATCGGTTTGTTAAACGAAAATGCGTCACGCTACTCAGCCAACTTTCGCCCCTTTGGCTCCTCTGCTCACTTCGACCTCACCTCCGCTGGAACCGAGCGGTAATTACGTTCGTTGCAGGTAGCCATCTCACTGTGTAGCTTCATCGACCCGACTCCCAACCGATTCGTGCGCCAATGATAGTTTCCAATGATTTGGTTCGACGATTTGATATCGCGATTGCGGTCACCGATCCGATCCTATTATCCGAGCAATCGTGCGGGCGGAATCGATGTCAACAAACGAAGTAGCGTGATTAATTGGGTTATCGTTTATTTCCAGATCGTTACTCTCTGATAAAACGATCGTATTCAGGATAGAAAACAAGAGGGAGGAACAAAAACAGGCTAGATAGACGAGAACAGATTTATATTTAGTTTTATCTTTCATTGTATTTTTACGTTTTATCTCCTACCTCAATTTTCATTTTTTAAAAATATACGCAAAGTATATCGCGCTTTATGAATTTGAATAAACAGGTATTGGTCGGTGGTTCGAAATGTTTTTTCAGTGCTCTTACAGAAGACCGCACAGGGATAATTTTGCCTCATTCAAATGTTGGGTTATTAAAAACAATTCGAATGGAAAATTCAATAATACCATCGGTGTGCACATTGAAACGTAGAGCACGGTTGAAATCGTTATTCCGCGGTTGATTTTGTGCTTGTTTTGGAAACCTACGGAAATTGAAAATGATAATACGATTCGATAAATTTCCTTCGAGAGACCAACGAATACGTAGAATTAATCTTTATCCAAAGAGCGTATCGCGATCGTTGCGGAACGATACTTTTCGTACCGAGCTACAACCACGTGACCGTTTTATCACGATTAAGACGAAGGATCGAAAGAAATAGAAGCCGAATGACGTAGAAAACGAAGACGAGGACGAGGAGAACGATGAGAAGAGAAACAGTAACAGCGGAGAATCGGTGGTGGAAGGCAGCCGAGGAAACGTTGGTAAAGCAGCCCGTTCCCTTTTCTTCCGTCCGTGAAGTCTGCTTATAGGCAGTCGGGTCCCGGGGCGACTCGTGAAGATCGTGAAGATCGAGCGAGACGGTGATACACGAAGAAGGCGCTGGCCCGTGTTGGCTCGCGGGGGCGTTCGAGCGCTTCGAAGCGCTTGCACACGTCGCGAAAGGGAGAGATAGAGGGACGAAGAGGATAGGATTGCTGGTTATAGAAACAGAGACAGGGACAGAAAGAGAGTAGGAAGGTGAATGTAGAGTGGCATGCTCCGCGAAGCTTCGCGGAGAGACAGAGAGAGAATTCTGGTGTATTCTGGAGCGCTCGAAGCATCGCTGAGAACAGCGGATAACATTCTCTCTCTCTTTCACCTTTTCCATATCGTCCCTCTCTAGATCTCACCTTCTCTTTCCCTTCAGCGCCGCGGTCATCTTGTTCTCTCTTTCCCGCTTCGTTTGCCTCTCACTGCAATTAGGGAATTGCCCGGGGTATCTCGCATTCATCGCAAATGCAACCACGCTGACATGAACCACCGTGGTAAAAGTGTGCAATGGGTTATTTTCATGCATTGTTCGCGAAAACGCGGCTTCGGCGAATTAGCTGGCTGTTCGCGTCGAGATCCCGGGTTATCGCGTATCCTGTTCCTGGTTACCTGGCCCTGCACGTCTCTTTCGGGGTGTCGAAAGTTTCGTTTATCAGCTGCTTTTCTCGTGTCGTTGTTATCCTTCCTCTCTTCCTTTCTCATCGCTGAGATACGTGTACCTGTCTCTTCCAAAGAGAAACTTTAGTCGAACACGTTTCGAAGTACGTTTAAAGGCGCGATCGATGCAAATGACAGTTCACGAGCGGTAGTGAGATTTTTTAAATTGGAAATGCGACTGTCGGTCGTTAATTATTATCGAGCGAACGCTTCGCGTGCAAAAAAACACGTCGATCGACGTGTCGCTGATTGACGTTGCACAGCACGACGCGACGACCAGCCAGGTGCTCGAATGATATATCGCGATAGATTAACCCTTTCACAAGCGATCCGCGTTCTCCTTGACGAATCCATGTTAGCCATGTCCATGTAGATGGATAATTGCATCCAGGTAAGAAATCATCGAGGAAAAAGGTCGTATTAAATTGTTCCCTTTTTTGTCGTTTTTATCTTAATGCTGTTCAATTTATTTAAGCTGCAATCTAGCGATGCGTAATAATATTTTTATGTTCGAGTAGATAGTTATTAAGAGGAAATTAACGGTATTTTCGTGTCTCTTATCTATTATTGAAACGAGTTCCCGAGTTACGAAATACCTATGTACTCCACACGATAATAAAATATTTGGTTTCGTTCAAGTATTTTCAAGTATACTCATGTAATTCATAGTTCTTATGCATATAATTTGAAAAATTGAACCTACGTAGATAACTGTTTTGTTAAATATTATAAGCTACAGTACAGTTTCATCCTCTACATTTTTAAACCCTATTTTTCATAAATGCATAAAAATCGGCAGTCTGTTCATTACGTATGTATGTTATGTTAATGAATAGTTTCTCTAAGTGCTTCTGCAATAAATCTTCATAGTACATGAATGTCAAGGAAAGAAACTCGCAACAAGAAACACGGAGTCACCCGCTTCTTCATCTTCTGAAGGATCGCCGAATAAAGTCTGACCGAGTCATCAATTACTTTTATCTAGAAACGAAACACGCTTTCGTCAGCGGTTTCTCTCATTTCTTCCTCCCAGTCGTTCGTCGTTTTTTCTATTTCAAGCAACGACGACGATGATCCTCGCGAACCCACCCCTCGAGCCAGACGACTTTTTCTTCGACACCCGAGGCGTCGGTTGTGAGACGCCCGCGAAAAATGGTCGCGCGTTCAGGTACTTCATTAATATTTCATTTCGTTGCTTATCGTTACCGCGGAGCCGCGCCGCGGAGGCGCGCCCCAGGGCATCGTTACTCCCTCCAAGCGAGCATACAAGGCGAACGAAAAGGTGGAGGGCGAGAAAGGCCGAGGGAAAGGGCCAGGGAAAAGAAGGAAAGACAAATATAGAGCGGCGGAACGAACGAGAAGCTACCCCGACTCGAGGCCGTGGTGCACTTTATTACATCGAAAGACGAAATGCAGCAGCGCCGGTAGTTTCTTCCCCCTGCAGAAACAGGGACAAACTTTCCGCGCTCTCCTAATCGTAATCCTCGTTACCATCTCTTGTAAAATGACGAGCTCGCTGTCCTTTATCCATCTTTCACGAACTACATTTCCTCCATCCTTTATGGACTTCTCTGCTCTGAATCGGTGAGGTCAGATCGCTGATAAATAAGCGACGAGTAAAAAGTTAATCAAAAGTTTGACTAACAACTGGAAAGTCGAACTCGTAATTTAAAGATACCAAACGTGGGATTTCCAATGTGAAAAATTTGATGCGAATAACATTCTGGTAGTAAAGATGGTAAACGCGTGGAAGAGAGTATATTATACGATCCGCGTCACACTGGTTAAGGGTTAAACCAGATGCTGTTCAAGCTACCCTCTGGAACGTACAGCATTTCCTCTAGATTACCTTTTTCGTACGTTTAGATTCCTGTCAGTATACGCAATGAGCTTTCCGTTTTGCCATAATTATAGAGAAATCTAGATACAAAAACTCATACTTACACAGAGGAATTTATATATACTCAAAGATTATCGAGAAACCTAAATACAAAAGAATATACTCGCAATTAGCAAAATTATCAAGATTCACGCAATCTAACATCATAATCAACGATCTACCTCTATAACTTATCCATTGTTACAGAGTCTTTTAACAATTTCTAAAAAAAAAAAAAAAAAAAAAAAAAAACAAAACGGATCAAGACCCTGTCTCCGTGATTAAAACAATCGGATTTCTCTCTAGTGCGAGGAGACCGCGAACGTACGCGGTTAAAACGATGAAACACGAGTCGCGGTACCATTGGTAGGAGGCATAGCGTAGCGGGGACTGAACGTGCGATACGAGAAAGGGCAGAGGAACGAGGACGACAGGCAGAGGGGAAGACGGAAGAGGACGAAGAAGGGAAGCAGGAGAAGAGGAGCCGTGGTCCGCCGTGAAGTCGCCGCAGGCTTCACGGAGCGTATTGTCTCGCTGAATGTCCGGAGGGCACCGTGAATCCCTCCACCTCGACGATGCCCTCCACCCTTCACCCTTTCTGCCCGCGGAGAGCCGCCAGGCGGAGGCGGGGGTGAAGAGGACGCACGAAGCTCGCCGCTATCTCCTCTCGTTTCCGTGCCCGCAGCGGAACGACCGTTGCTCCGCTGTACTTCGTGGTGGGGTACACCTCCGCGTCTACCCCCGGGGGCATCTTCCACACAACGATGGGGGGCCAGGGGGCGAGGCGGGGGCCTCCTTCTTCTTCTACGCTGCATGATTCCGCGCCTTCGCCCCCGGGCTAACCGAAACGGCTCTTACGTGTGTATATGTAAGTACACGTACCAACGTACTGGCATCTGCCTGCAGCGCTCCGGGCAAGGTGTACTTCTTCTTCATCATCTTCCTCTTCGTCGTCCTCGTCCTCTTCGTCGTCTCGTCTCTCTTCTCGTTCCTCTACTTACCTTCGTCCCTTCGCGTTCGTCTCGATAATTCCAACTTCTTCGCGTTATTTTGTGGTTCGTGGGAGGGATCGTGTTATGAGGACGTATTTTGGGTCTGGTGATTTGGAGATCCGGCATTAGTTATGGGAAAATTTGGGGCAGGATTTATGAAGTTCGAGGAATTGGTGTTTTGCGGATGATATTGGATCGAGAATGAAGTCGTTTGGAGCGAAAAGTTTGTCGTAAGCGATCATTGCTCTCTGACTTAGATTTTGCTGGAGTCATGCGATGAACTCCTGAACTGAGAAATCAGGATTTGTTGCTAAAACATTGTTTCTTATAACACATTTAAAACGATGCTAAGTCCAAATTACCTGTTATTTTATGGTAATCCAAAATAAATATTATACTATTACTAAACCGTGGATGTTCTTACTTACTAAAAGATCTAACCAGTATCTTTGTGTATTTTACATAATTTTGCCTATTATGTGCATTCTATACGTTTTTGTACCTCAAAATTTTCCATAAGTACATGAAAACTCGCCATCTACCTATTTCCAGCTCAAGCACGACAATATGGTACACATTTCCGCTTCCGGAAGAATGAAATACGCTCTTCCTAGAAAAAGCGCCACTTCTAACGTAGCAGATCATCGATATACCAATCCGTTTCTTCCTCGCAATTTCTTTACTATCTGTCATTTAATTCTATTTTATCGAAACGAGGATGTTTCTCTTGTTACCTTCCGGAGAATTCCTCGGTCTCGTCCGTGGCGTGTTTCTATATTTAGTGTCACACGTTCCTCGTGCTTCGCCTCGGGCAAGGTACCTCTTGCTTCTTGCTTCTTCATCTTTTTTTCGATCGTAGATGAAGAATACATCTTAGCATTCAAATGATCTTTCGTTTCAGACGCCAACACTTTATAACGTTAATTCGCATTAACGAAGGCGTCACCGTTCCATGGTTTCTTATCTCGCGCACAAAGATGGCCAACGATAGGAGAAGCCTCTGGCGTCTTCTCTTTTTCTTCTGCACACGATTCTCCGAGTAGCTCCTCGAGGGCTGACCAACACGACTCTAAATCTCCTGTGCGTGCGTTTCTGCACCATCAAATGTCCTGCCTGCATTGCCTCCAGCTACGCGTACCCCTCCTATCCATTTCTTATTTCTTCCTGCTTCTCTTTACTCTCTTGCGCGTCCTTCCTGTTTCTTTTCAGTGCCTCGCTGTCCCTCGCGTAGGATTTATATCGACGCGATTATTGCGCAGCGATACGATGTTTGATAACCATTTTGTGGAAATATATTAACATCTGTTGGTTTTTTGAAATTTGTTTATTTCATGCGCTATCCTTTAAATTCAACACTATTTAAATTTTCATACTTTGTAATCTTTTCTCTTTCGTTCCGTGACACGAAACAATACTGTTCAATTTATCGATAATTGCTGACCTCGTGAATAAGATGTTAAAGGCAAATTAATTAGTAGGAAGAGATAAAAAGAGTCCTACCCAAGTGATTGTTCCATACTCTCAACGATGATTCATTTTCTTCGTGAAATGTAGACATTGATCACAGATAATAACTTCACAACCGCAGATATCGGTCAAGGATATTATGTTATTGTCTGCTACTTTATCAGAAAAATACGATCAATAACGCGATAAACGTTCATTGCCCCAATGATTTATTCTGCGTAGCATAGAAAGCTATATATATACATATATATACACACCCTACGTCCTTGTCATATCTTTAATGATCTAATTATAAAAATCTCTCAAGCAAACAACGATAAATCATTGCCATTGACTGGCGATAATAGGTGAAAAGGTTCTAGAGTAAAAGAGTAAATTCCACATCGTCTGTCAGACACGAATACTTTATTAGAAATATTTTTCCTCCTCGTGATCATGTACCGTTTTACATGTTGTAGTCTCCTCTCGGCGTTGAAACGAATGCATCGAGTCACCGCGAACATTCACGACGTATGGAAGAGTCAACGTTTTCACATTTGCACTAATTTCACGCGGACGAGTGGCACATCTGTGCGACAGGCCGCGTATTCGCAATTATCACGCGGCGTACGCCATTTTTCATTCGTTATACGGGCTTAGCCCACACGCCACGCATTTACCGTTGTAATTGTAAAACCAATTAAGTCGGTTTTCTACCGTTCTACGGAACAGATGCGTCGCATCGCGTGATATTACGTTCGCATCAGATACGAGCCGCAGCTGATGTCGAAACTAATCGCTTACATTAACACTACCATCCAGACGTTGGACAGGCCTTTTGTTGCTGCCTGTTTTTCCCCTCCTGATCGATTAAACTAACGTGCAGCAGACTTTGTCAGGTGGACAATCGACCGCCGTGTGACTCAGTAACAGGCTACAGGAGTCCACGCATTCGCCTGCGAAGTGCCGGCAATGAGTCCTATATTCCGATTTCACTGTGAACAGAAATCGTCTCTTTCATACAGTGGAACAGGATGTAGAAATTGTAGGGGAATTGATCGTTTGATAACGGATTGGTTTTTTGTTCAGTCCATACTACTTTTGACACGCCAGTGAGGAGTTTCTAGAAACTACCGGTTGAAATGGTAAATAAGAGGTCGTACATATTTATGCGTGACAGTGGTAAAGAAATTTTCTATGATATGGCGTAGCTGCCAAGATGTAGAAAGAAAAATTCGATGGAGATCACAACATTTGTGGAAAGCACAAGTCACATTTTTATCTTTTATAGACGCGTATATCACAAAAATTCTATTTCTTTCTATTTGCTTGATCCAAGAATTAAATACGTGTTTACATATCGACCTAAATATTTTGTAGATCGATTATCCGTTTCATACCTTTAAACTTTGACAGAATATTTTTCTTCTCGCCTATGTTATATCAAAATGCCTTTTTTTATTTATAAAATAGCGTCATAATCAGAAAATTAACAAACATTGACAAAAAGTTTATATCTCTTCATTGTGTACTTGAAATTCACACGCAACACGATAATGCGTATTGGAAATTTTATAATCGTGTATCGTATTGTCCGATGAATCACACTTTTAAATATTGAATGAAGAAATAGTCGAAGGAAATATTAGACGGGGCAGAAGAACAGATTGAACGAATACTAAAGAGGAATAAAGTTGAAAGAGCCGTTCGGATGTAGTAGGCTAGCGACATGTTTCGTGAAAGTGCGGACACAGTGACGCATGAATTAACTCGTCGACGTGTTCGTTCGAAATTCACGGCGCGCAAAAGTGAATCTCGAGAGTATTCGATTTGGCACAGTAGAAATTATGGTGTTGCGTGTGTGCCGTACCGGCGAGCGTGAAATTGCTATATCCAGTTGTAACGCACGGTTACGTTATCGTTACTGCCTCATAATTACCATCGGTCTTCTGTGTGTATTTTATACCGTGACGGGAATAAACGAAAGCGTGCTGTTTCTATACCAGCTCGCGGACATCAATAAAGAACTCGTGCAAACGATGGAAATACGTAAATTACGCTTCAAACTAACCTAACGTCAAACTCCTTTCACGAACTGCTTATTAGCAACTAACCGAGAAAATGAATATTCTTGTTTCTCTTATAGTTATTGCGTTTAGGTACGAAAATTCTAGATAACCGACGATATGATAATTTATTACCTCGTTCAAATCTAATTGAAGAGATTTCTGGAGAGAGGACCCTAATATCAGCTAAGTTTCGACTGATAATTATAATCGCTGTTAAAGAACCTTGTTCTTTTTATATTTGTGTAATAAAGAAGATCTTCATAAAATAATTCAGCTATTGAGTTTAAAGACAGGCTCGTCGAAAACATTTGTCAGAAAACTCGAACAAATTTTCCTTTATTTAGTATATTATAAAGTACATGAGACGTGAACGAAATAACAGATTTATAATAAAATAAGTAGACCTCTAGACACTTTTTTCAGAAAGTCCCTCGACTACTCCATTTGAAAACAATACTAGATCAAATGATACACTTACCCACGCTGCAGCACACGTCACTTGATTCTGGACACGTACCACCAACTATCAAATCGTCACATTTCGTCGATTCAAGGCAATTCTCGAGAGGACATAGGCTGTTTGCAGTTGTATACTCTAGAAATAGGACATTAATACTATCATCTTATCATCGTTGAGGATCTTTAAGTGATTGGTTGGACATCGTGCGACGAAATCTTGTACGGTCGACAGAAGAGTTTCGATGGAACATGAGGTCAGTGAAGCGAGTGAAACGATGGAAGGGTTGAGGTGGGCTCGCTGGGGCGAATATTTCAATTTACCAAGACGTTCCTGTGTCGCGGTAAAGAAACTAGTTCTTGGTTCGATCAAAGGGAAGTTTGTAGCTATTTTTGGGTCTTGTATGCCGTCGGGATGTTAAATCATAGTTAAACATCGAACGACAAAGATCGAAGGTACTACGAGTGAATAATTTGATAAAATTCATTCTATTATCTTTCAAGTGATTGTGATTGTAGCGTTGTATTAAAGTGGCTAGTTTGAGAAGCGAATCACCTTGATTTCTCCTACCGTTTGCAAAAGAATATCCGCGTGACGAAGCGAGTGAAAATTCTTTGTAAGGTCGAAACTCTTCGTTGATCTTAAGGTCATTAATTTTTGTAGAACTGTTACCATCTTCCAGGCGTTGATATAAGAAACTACCGCATTTACTTTTTAATACGTATATTGTTAGATTTATAAAACCATGCGACGATTTACTTATTCACAAAAATATTGGTTAACGCTAGAACTATCAACCTGTGTCGTCGCGAATAACGTAAATATATTTATTTAACATGGTATAATGAAAATAAATAAGCGTATATAACTGTATAAAAATAAATAACAGATATACATAATTATATTGTGTATAAATATACACGCATAGATAATAGTAATTAAAATAATACAATAGAAATAGATAGGTATAAATATAAGTATATAATAAAGGTAATAAATATACATAGTCATATTTTTACCTTAATAGAAATTGTTCTGAATTAATTCTATCGAAAGCACCTGCATATTATCAGTAATTACAAAAGCGAAAAATCTGAATAATATTATTTTGACGAATTTGCTAGTTCCAGCGTTAAGTTGATCGATTTGATCGTTAGATCTCTGTTTCCTTACCGATACAGAGCAGAAGGGTGGCCACGAGGGTGACGAAAAAAACAGACAGACAGAGCTTCATGTTGCCGTTGATGATGTGTCGAGGAACGCGTGCCTCTTTGACAGTCGACGATTCAATGGTCTCACTTTCCCGGGTCGAGCATTATATAAACGTAAGCGACCAACGTTACGTGGCACGTATACACTCGCACACAGGCGGTCGCCCGCCCATTTCGTCGTCGTGCATTTCATTATCTCTCCGAGACCAATGTACGAACACGTTGTTAGTTCTGTCTTGAAGCAATTCGATCGATCGGCCACGGTGATTTCCGGAGTGATGCGCGCTTTCGTACTTCCCCGCGCGAGTAAACAATTGACGCACATACAGATTGTTAGCCGTGTTGACGACCGGATTAATGTTTAATCTGTGACATCCGTGCAATATCGAATATTTCCATTTTACACATTTTTGCCTACCATTTTGAATTTTTCTCGTTTCGTTAATAAGAAAACTCGTTGAATTCACAGAGACTAGAAGTACCGAATATATTTTTCTACGACATTAAAGATAACGTTGAAAAGTATGTGTTTTTAGATTTATATACTATTCTTTAGATTTTGGTATAGACGACGAGTAATTTCCTTTTGTCTTTCTTTTTCGTTAAGATAAATATTAAAGATAGCAAAGATTTTTAATTTCTATCCTTTTCGAGATTTTCTTTCGCAAATGTAGATATTGGAAATGTAGATTTTCAATATGTAAAGTGGTTATTTTCTGAAGATTTTGTTTGTTGCATTACAAATAACGATATAAGATTTTTGTATCAATTCTAGAATACATAAGACCACCGATCTTCGTCTTCCCTACGTTTCTTAATTTCTATTTTCTATTTTTCTCGAATATATAAAATTTCATATACGTATGCAGGTGCGGTAAAGTATGTTTGAACGAGCGGAGTTACAACATCTATTCGTTGTAACATACATTGGGAGTATATTAATATAAGTATAAACATAAGTTGTCAGGAATAATTCGTCCTAGGCCCGCACTTAGAAGCAAGGTTACAACTAGTACAACGATTTAAGCAGTGGAAAAATATCATTTAAATGAGTAAGAGATTCGGACAGATTCGCATCATCGATTAGCGTTTACTCTTTACCATCGTGACGAAGGTGGAGTGGAAAAATCGCCAGAATGGCCAATATTTCATCCTGTTCGTTGTAGCATCTTTGCGCGTTATAGTATTCTGATTTTAGTCATAAAAATTGTTCGTTACTACGTTATAGCGTACCTTACTGTATACAAATTTTCATCAGTAAGATTAAAAACGTTAATGCGTCACTAGGAGCACGTCTCGAAGTTTTTTCCAGCTCCCATAAAATTGTCGTTAATTTTCCGGAGCGGATCGCTTATGATCGAGTCTGATCCATGCACTTCGTCGGGAGAAGATTAATGAGCCTCCTGTCGACGCAGAGCAATGTTATCCGAATTGTGTCGATAAAAGGTTTACCGATGATTTATGACCCTTCGTTTAATGGAACCACCTCGAAGATTCGAAAACTTTGGTCATACCTGGCCGAGAAACGATTGTTCCGGCAACCTTTTTAGATATCGAGACTGTGGTAGCTGTTGGTGGTCGAAACTTTACTTAAAGGACACCACTTTGCCACTGGCGAGAGAATGTTTCGCGTTCAGATAGCCGTTTAAATGACTCGAGCCATTCTCGATGATTCGCTCTGGACGTCTTAAGTGACCTTTCATGGAAGTACACGTCCGTTTATCGAGGCTTTTATGAACATTCGGTAATATTCGTTTTGTCAGTGACACTGAAATTATATCGTCACTATACCACGTAATAGCGATACTTTTATCTTCGCGAATTTTATGAAGAAATTCTCACGTAGTTATCTTATCCTTTTTATGGAAGACAAATATTTCTCCCCAGATAAATAGCCAGGAGAAGAAAACTCCGAATAATACGTATCTTTATCCACGTTGTTTCGCGATATTATTCCAGGTATAGGAAATATTTCCAGGAACACGTTATTCTTCACGCGAACGGCATATTTCGTAAGTAAATTTCATCGACTTCACGATGTCGTTTAAATTCAAGGAAAAACTGTTTCCTTGGAAAGTTTTGGCAAACCAACGCGTTTGAGAATCAATAAACTTTGAAGATCATTGAACGCGTTGTTCACCGAGACCGTCTTAGAATATTATTAAAAAACAATGTTGCAGCTTATCTAATTTACCAACCTGGATTTGACGTGAGATTTCGAGACGTGTAAATTTCTACTATTTACTTAATCCTGAGATAGTTGAGCTGTTTTCCGAAAGTACCGAGCCTTTATTTTTATCCATCGCATTAAAAAAACGACTTAGAAAACGTAAAGATAGAAAGTAAAAAGAAAAAAAAGAAAAGAAAACGCAGTGACAGTCAGAAAGGAACACTCAGTACTTTATTGTTAATCATTTCAACGTATACTTGAATTCATCTTAAGAATTACAGAAAGGTGCGTGCAGAGGGGAACGTTTGAACGCTTCACTCCGTTTGGCACTTTACCAACAATTTTCCTGTGATGGTCAACTTTCTGCAACGATGATAATTATCCCGTGTCGTTGACATTATCATTACCATCGAACAGGTTGGTAGCATTGGTGGCGTTCAAACGTTCTGTTCGCGATTCTCGTAATTCGAGGCGATGAAGAGCTTAGAATCGCTCGATCGATTCCTCTACGAGCGTTACAGCGATCGTTTATGCCTCGTTTTCTCTCGTTGTTTCTCCTCTCTGCCCTTAAATGGTAAATCAAAGGAAGGAGCGTGATGATTATGCGTTTAGGTTTCTCGCGAAGAACAGAGTTTAGTCGGGTTTCTTTTTTTCGAATCTACGCCCGTTAAAGATGTGACGTCTTTCTTTCGAACGGAAAGGAATACAATGGAACGATATAAGTACTTTGCTACGTACGACGGGCTTTCGAATGTACAAGTATAAGTCGGGAGGTTTGCGTTGCTGGTGGGCGCGTCGTGTCGCTTCGAGAAATAGCAGAATTTCTATAATGCGATATAATGCGATGATTAGGATCAGAGATTTATATAGAATCGTTATGTAAACGTGATGTTGGAAAATTTATGCTCTACCGCGTCTATTGTTCGTATAAATTATTAACACATTGTGTACGGGAGGTAAATAATAGATTTACCGATTGATCGTTGTATAATTTACTCAGCTGTCAGCACTGGGGTTAAATGAAAACAAGCAAACGACGGCACTTCTATCGACGATTTTTAAGGATATTCAGAGCTTAAAGAATGTAATTCCTGTACACAATATATTAAGATCGGTGTTATTAATTCGTGTATAGCAGAGTTTCTCCATTCGAGGGAAGCGAAGGAACACGATTGAATATTTTTCGAAGGCACCAGCAGTCGCGAAAATTCCCAGCGTTTACCTAGCGTCAGTATCTAGTCTCGTATGTACAAGTGGATAGACTTATCGGTGCTTAGCATCGCGGTATACGCATTTTCAGTGTTCAGAATACTGTACACGATATATAGCACTTTCATAGGAATTGAAGGACCGAGCTGACTAGAAAATATCGAGGCGACGTGTTCGTCGGGCGACCGGGCAAAAATTCGCCGACATTCCAGCGAAGTCGTCATTTTTTTTTTTTTACGTATTTTTATATCTTTTTAAATTCTTAGTTTTGCCCGATCGATAGTCAGAGATAGAGATCGAGAACAGAAGAACCTTTTTCGAGGCTTCGCCTTGCTTCGCTTCAGAGATAGGAGTGCATCGCGAAAATTTCTCCTTCGATCGTCTCTCTACGATCGAGAAAATCTCAAAATTCGGCGCGGCTCGTTCTCCACAGCATGCATTAAAACTAACGATTGTACACTTCCGTCGAGTCCCGACGTCGGGAGTTTTTAGTCGGCAAGAGGAGATTCATTGTCCGTTCTCTTGTATCACAGTTAAGTGGGATCGTTTATGCACCAGGTCGATAGTCCGCGATTACGTTTTTCAAGAACGTGTAAATGTCTTTGAACGTCGGTCTCGAGGTCTCGTCCCTCCGCCAGCATGAGCACATCATTCTGTAGACTTCTTCCGGACACATCGTGGGCTTTGGAAGATATATCTGAAATGAAAATACGGATTTGTTAAAGAGGTTACTTGTCTAATTTTCTAGTATTTTTACTGAATTAATACACAAAGAATGAAGAAAATTAAGACACAAAAAATGTTTCTAAGATTAAGAATTATGTTTATCATAGTATGGTAAATACAATTTCTTCGAACTTTGTAAAATTGGAGGATTTAATTGGGAAAGAATATAGCAACGAGAAGTATCTTCGGTAAATGCTTCCATTTCTTCTTTCCATTTCTGTCATAGCCACTATATCAAACCGTGGAATTCAATAACGTAAACCAATCGAAAAAAATAACAAATAAAATGTAGCCTATCAACATATTGGTCTTTAAGAGCTTAATAAAAATATTTCTACCTTTTCATCGAGTGAAAATATCGTTACTATTGTAAACTATTTTAAGATTTTACAAAACAAGAATTTACAAAATGTATCTGTGTATATCTAACACGTACATCTTTATTCTTAAAATATAATGTACACTATGAAGGAAAAAGGAACGCTCGAATACCTGTAACTCAGCCCCGTAGTACATATGCTCTGCGTTCTGTATCACTTGATCGTTGGTTAGATGTTGGAAAGGTTTCTCTCTGGCCAGGCTCATCACTTCCCACAAAGTGACAGCGAATGACCAGACGCTGCTCGAGCAAGTGTACCTGTCCTAGAATCGAAACGCGCAAGTTCATTGGTACTATTCCCATTTATGGACCGGTCGATCGATCTAGAACGCGCTCGTTAAAGAGAGAACGAGATTCGCCCGACGAAAATCATTTAGCCTTACCAGCAGAATGCTTTCCCACGGCAGCCATCTGATTGGCGCCGGCGGTCTGCCGCCTATGTCACTGTAATCCTTCTTGTAAAGGTCACTGCACATCGCTATGTCGGTCACTTTCACGGTGTAAGAGCGGCCCACTAGACAGTTTCTGGCTGCCAGGTCCTTGTGCACCAGATTCTTTGACTCGAGGAACCTCATGCCAGATGCTATCTGTGTCCCCATGTACATCAGGCAGCTTTGACTAAAACCATAATATAACGCTTGCTTTCGAACTTGTTGACGTTAATTGATGTTCGTTCGTTCGTCGTCCGATCTATGGAATGCACGAGCAACTTTATTTTCATACAAGAACGAAACAATTTCTATTTCTAAGATCACGGCTTTCGAACATTCCTTCACTGGAGTTTCGCTCGTTTATCTCGTCGGTTTTATAGGTTGAATGAATAAATCATTATTTATTGTAAATTTCTCATAGCTTGAATTATGATGTAAAATTCTGCTATATATGATATAGGATGAATGGCTTCAAAAATTTATACCGAAATACGCGAAATACTTCTTTCTCTTTATAAGTCACAGATTTTTGTTGTTGCGTTTTATTATTTTAATGAGCGCAAAGGAGTTTGACTTAATAATAAAACCAGTGAACGTGGGTGTTCGACATTATAGATAGTGGTTGTGTACGCGTCATCGCATATTTATATAACGACGTAAATTCAAAACATAATAATCTACATTTACCCAAATGTTCCATCAGAGTGCATTAGAACCTCTAGCTTTATCTATTGTACGATATATGTAAGCTGATAGTTTAGAGGTTTAGAAGTTTATAGCTATCTATAAGAATTGAAGGATCAATGCTGCATTTCAATGTTTCATTCCCTTTCAAATTTTCCCGGGAACATCTCTTTTTCTCTCCACGTTCGCGAATGTAAAATATTACGTTAATTATTATCCGAGTAACAAAGCACTCGGCGGAACATTGTCAGCAGCGACAAGAGTAACGTACGATCTCGTAATCGTATATAATCGGAAGCTGTATAACGCGGAAGTGCCATTAAGATCAATCGGGTACGTTATAAACGAACCAGGCTGCGATTGTACCGAATAAAAGAGAGGCCGCGCGACAAGTGAATATATTATTCATCCGAGAATTATTACAGTGATCGGTGGTACCATCGCGATTTCATTTCGTAACGCTCGTATAAGGCTATGTTCGAATTATCCGTGTGCCTTGTGATGCTCGTACGTATCGTTTTAGAATCGGTGCACCGCGGCGAATAGCGGTATCTCACCTAAGGGCTTTCAAATTGCAGCTTGGCCTAAGCGTTCCCGTAAGTGGCACACTGTACTGAAGATAATGGGCGAGATCACCGAGTTCCGTGTACTCGATGATCGTCCACGGGACTGGTTCCACGGTGCATACTCCCAGGATCCGAGCTACGTTCGGATCAGACAGGCTGGACAGAAATCGGACTTCTCTTATTTGGTCCGTCGTACTACCGGCTCGAATGTCACTGCTGCAAGTGGGCACGCGAGCCACCACCAATCTAGGAGCATCTGCTACCACGTCCTCTAATCCGACTGCTTCGCATACTATCGCCTGAAAATCGTAAAAAAGGAAATCGTCACTGGCGAGTGAGTTGTTGGAAATTCGAATACTAATCGTAAGAATTTGCGTTGGACAATTTTCTAGAGCTAATTTTACTTTTCGTTATTTCGTGGACGTAAATTCTTTTACAGGGTAATGAAACGAGGACGTATTCAGGACGAATGATTTAGGAAGTTATTGTTTCTAACGCGAGATATACGCGTGCCTTTAATTTCTCATGACTAATACAAATAATTACGTTGCCCGTATTAATATTTAAGATACGAAACTCGTAATAGAACGTTTGGTCCTTTCTACGAATTTTTCTTATGCTGTATTATATAGAAATTTTAGTTGGAAGTAAAATATGATCCTCTTAGTTGATGTATTCAGTTGAAGACTATGAAGGTGTGTATTCTTTTAAGAATAAAGAATACGAAGAACAAACGACAATAGAGATTTATCCTTAAAAGAGTTGATTAACTAAAGAATGACTGAGAAAAGGATGTACTAGACAATAATTAAAATGAAAGGAAGAATGTAGCGGTAGAAAGATTTTGAGAAATTATGATTAAATTCTTCTAACATATCATACTTGTATAAAATAGAAAAGAAACAAGTATGACACCTTGTCTTTACGTTTTCGTGCAATTTTAGCTACATTTATACGTCATTAATCTTTGTAACTACGCAACAATAATGGGCAATTGGTCTAGATATCGTTGTACTCTCGTTAGGAGACAAGTTACGTGCAAATGGTGTACAACGCCACGCAGTTTGCGCATTAATCGTCCAAGAGGCTGGAAGACAGCACTTCGCAGCATCTTCGACCTGTTATCGTCGTTAATGCATACATAAACCAATGAATCCCGGAAGTATATCGACGCGGAAATCTGCGTCCCTGTGCACATCTTGTACGCGCATAATGTACACAGTAAGTGCATTATCCCGATGCTCCGTTGTCGTTCCCCTTCGATGTTCCGCGGGCAAAGTTTCCTTGTAGCTTGCAGACGAACGTATTACTGTGTATTGTGGAGTCGTAATAAAACCGTGTAACATCGCCACTGATACCATTCGGTTTATCGATCACACGATTCTAACGTCGAATCAACTTTTAACATAGATCTTATGCTTATTACTTCAGTTCCGTGGGTTTTTCCGAACGCGATAAGTGTTTTTACTTCCGCGAATATTTTTATTTTTATTCTTAGATTCGAACCAAACACAGCACGAAAAAGAACTGATCTTTATTATGAGATTGCGGCTGTTTACGCAAATTCGTATTTTCATAGGCGTAATTAAAGAAATAAGCGTACAGAAGATAAATAGGGAAAGATAAACATATGAACAAATAAGGAGATAAAGAAATGTTCTAAATGCGAATTTGTTTCATTCGCTAAATATTATATCGTATTACGTAGTATTTTTGAGGGTTATATACATATTTTTCCCTATTACGTATCCTCTATACATTTTTACGTTTTTAATCCCTTCTTACTCCACCGACATGAAATTTTATGTATCATTCATACCGATAAAAAATGGGAAAAAATTTAACGAATTTGTAGATACTTGTAACTTTTTTCTTTCCGAAACAAAAGCCTCGATCTTCACCGTAGGGATTCACCGTGAAGATATATCGAAGTCGATAATCAATCGTATTTTTTAAATTTTCAGAGCACAAAGAACTAAGCTCCCCTTTCTCGTATCAACGTTATTACCGAGCAAGTTTAGATTAATCAGTCGCGGACGTAACAAGCGAGTGTTAAAGGTTAATGCAACCCGGGAAAACGAGAATCGTGTTTCATCATCGTCTACGTTTTCGTATTAGTTATGAGAGAAACGAAACGCGTTCACGAGATAGCGGAGCCGCATTCCACGTGCACGTGCACGTAGCGAAGCGCATCATTTCCCAATCGTTTATCGCCGTACCTCGCCGATATTCCTCGAGCCAAGTTTCTCCGTGGTACGTAGGCACTGTCGCGGTATATTGGTGGGCTCTATCTCCTTGCACTTGTACGGTTTGTTCATGCTGGGCGCGATATTCCAGCTGACGACAGGTGCGGGTATCTGTGAAAGCAATGAATAGCGATCGTCAACGTTTGTTGCAATTTGTTACGAAAATATCTTTATAACCGGGCGCTTGAATTTATTAGAGTTTCCAGATGAAACGCGTAGACAGGCTTTAAGTAAACAGAGACTGTAACGTGATTTCATCGTGGGTGGGTAGAGTTACGTTATAGAAAAGATAAAGATTCAATTTTTTAACTTTAGGACTTTTCATTTCGATTAAACGAAATTTAATTTTCTAGATCCAACTGAGAGTAATTAAGGATCTTTTCGAAAAAGGAATTGCAGGTCTGTGGCGAATATTGAATTTACATATGTACACTCGTACATAGGTATCAAGCGTATTTTCTAGCTCAATATCCGAATCATTTTGAGGAAGTTTTATTCATTTCGTGGATATATAGAAAAGCGATTGTAATTATCAAATCAAACTAACTTCGATTCGAACTAGCTTAAAAAATTCTATACCTTTGTCAAATGATAAACGATACATATTTTATTTCATCGTGTATCATAATTTCGACGCTCCAATTTAGATTTTATCTGTATTTATCCAAACCAAAGAGCCGATTAATCAATTTCATCTTCATGATTGCATGGTCGCTACGTACGAACCTTGTGTTTCTCTTTAGGAGCTGTGTGCCAACGTTTCGAGTGGATCTGATCGACGTCCCGCTGGTGATTAGACGTGGCTGCGATATTGAGTTTCGCAGTTGGACTGGTGTAACTTTGGAGAGTCCTGTAGTGTTGAGAATGTCGTGCGGGAGAGTTTGTCGGCGATGAGGAACAACTCGGTGGTCCTATGGCTGATTCAGGTCTCGTATCGAGTCGAACGCTTTCTTCCGAGACGTTCACGTCCTTCAGGTCTTTCGGGGATTCTTGAAAGAAATCGATTTTTATTTACCTTCAACGCGTTGCTTCGTAGAATACAGGAAAAACCAAGATACCTTTGGTAGAATTTCTTATTTCTGATATTTCACTACTTCCTATAAAATATAAACCATAAAAGACTAAAAACGTAGCACGATTTATAGTGACACAATATTTGAGTGGAATTTTTAAATGGTCTTACATATGAACGTTTCATAGAAGAAATAACATAGAAATATATGTGACGGAGCTATATGAAAGCAGCAAATAAACGTTCATTAAAAACCACAGCGAAGAAGATGGTCAGTTTCGTATTTTCTGCCATTTTACTTTTGATATTAAAACAGGACTAATTTTTGTCTCTCATTTTCTTTCCTTCTCTCTCTTGTTTTAAATGAGTTACACGCGTTATACGCTATTTAGGTCAGGATACCATTTAACTCAGTATTAAAAAAAAAAAAAAATTATAAATAAGGAAAAACCATAAATTAGCAACTCTATGTAAAAATATCTAAAAGTTTCCACGTGTAAACATTTTCTATAAATATATTTACTTGCCACTATAAAACAAGTAACGTATACTTTACAATAGTTTTGCAGTGAAGCTTTTGTACGATGTTGTGTACGTTGAAAATTGAAGAAAGGTAATAAAGTAAATTACTCGATTCGAGCTTCAATGGCCACGTGCGTTGCGAAGGGGGAAAGTTTTATCTGCGTTCCTCGAAAGCAAGAAGCAAAGGATTTCGTGCTATAAAACTCACCGGAAGTGGCCACTATCGCGTACGTAGATTTATACTGTGGGCTGACAAGGGGTGAATTGAATTGTTCCATTGTCAAAGACTCGTGCATGCTTCCGTCCTCTGGCATGTCCGGCGATACGTGATTGGCAGTCTCTGTCAGCATTCCACCGGGAGTTAAATTTAGTAGGAGTCCCTGTAAACCGTTCGAATTGTTTGTATCGATCGAAAGTGTACAGAAAAAGCCGCCATATTCGCGGAATATAATTTCTACATCGCGTACAATTATATTCGTTAACGGAGTATTTTTCTATTTCTCGTTTCGAACGAAACGCGCTCGCGTTGACTGGTGTATCCTACAGATGACAAAGTTTGGGGACTTTTAATGACAAATTAAAATCCGTCTTATCGTTCTGGAAAAGTTTCGGCATATTTATGAGCTGGCTCTTACCTTCATGTTTATGGCGAATCCAAATGGATTTTTCAGAACGGTCGGCGAACTCTGAAGTTTTTGTCGTCGATTCAGAAGTAGAATAATGACGAACACCAGCAGAAGAAGTAGGATAATGGCAGTCAGAACACCTATTAGTACCTCTAAATATTCCTGACCCTCTCCCGCTGCTGTAACTATGCCAAATGTTTCGCTTTAATGGAGAACGGTCGCCAACCTTACTCTCTGTATCCCGTATTTCTCTTCGCATAAGGAATGAATCGAATCATTCCTTCGTATCGATCGATGTAAAAATCACCAATGCCTTCAATTCGATAATTGTATATTTATATAAAAAAGTAAAAAGGAAGAGAAGAAAAGGAATATCTAAAATCGTTTTAGAATCCAGTTAATGCTTAATCTTTGTTTGTTCTTCGTTTTAATAAATTTAAGATCGACTAACAAACAAATACACACGACTGTTTGCAACTGAGAGCATTCGAATAGCCCATCGACACAAAGGAGGTTAATCGAATAACGAAGAATGCAATTCGAGTTAGTGGAGTGAAAGCGATCCTTTTCGCGACACGGACGAATCTTTTTCCACTGTAAACCGTTTTATTGCTCTTAAAGGGCGCAGTCGACCCGGAATGCCCTTCTTTACCCTTTCTGTCGCTTAAAAAACCGTAACATTTTATCGCGAACCGGAGGAAAAGGCTAATCGCCGTTTCACTGAGAGCGAAACTTTATACAGTTGGAAGAAAGCTAAAAGACGGAGAGGGAAAACACGAGGTAGGAAAAGGAAGGAGAACAAGAATAATAAGAAGAAGGAGAGGAATGAGAAGAGAAATAAGGCGAAGTTGGAGAAAGACGAAACGCGGGTTCCTCGATAAAGTGACTTTACAATGCGCAGTTACATTCTTCTAATTTTTCATGTCGGCCGTGCCAGCTGTTTTATCGGTTGTGCGGCTCGTGTACAACGAAAACGGAGGCGGCGTCACGACGCCGGTTTTACGAGAGAAATAAATAAGCCAGCCGAGAGTGGCCTCGCGTGGCGATCAAGATCTCAGCTCGGCCCAGAGACTCGGAGACCGATTTTCTTCGATCAGCCGGCTCCTCGACACCGTTTCTCCGAGAAAAGTAAAATGATGGCCAAGTTACCTCTATACCTAGCTTCGGTGTTCCTGCAATTTCGGCTTTAATTCGCGATCACAAGTCCCCGTGGACCCGTACACCAGACGACCCGAACCGGAAAATCTACTCTTTAAATGACGCCCCTTTCTATCGATTCGAAAAAAGACAAGAAAAAAAAAAAAAGAAAAGAAAAATGGAGAGGGACACGCCAGAGGGCTTTTAATTCCTTTTGTTCCCCATCTCTATCTTGTTCCATCGCTTTGTTCCCTTTCTTTTCGCTCTTATTCCTTGCGGTCTACTTTTCATTCTTACGTATTCTTAGACTTTCTTACCATTTTTCTTCTCCCTCCTCCTTTTCCTTCCCGATAATCTTGCTCCTTTTTCCCCTTCGAGCGGCACTCGACGATAATATCAACAGGCATAAACAGCACGCCGTTTCGCATTGTTTCGATACTACTCGTTTCCATTGGCTTTCCCCGGTTTCCTTTTTCCCTATTTCTTCCACCCTTCTATTTTTCCGCCTCTTTTCTTTCTTTTTTAGTTCCCCTGCTTTTTCTTATTTTTGTGTTTACGCGGTCGGTCCCTCGTTTTCATTCTACGCTCTTTTCCTGCTTCGCTACGTTCAGCGATGTCGCAACCGTACATCAGATCTTTGTTTTATTTGCAACGATATCAAGGCTCGAAGGGTTGGATGAAACGCAACGAGAAAATTAGAGGATTTGTGGAGCGGTCGGTAATGCTTGCGGAACACGTGATTACACTTGGGCAGATTCTCTTCTAATTAAACCGTTTCTGTCACTGTTTGTCTAATCTCTCGCCAACCAGCGGGCCACTTTCTTTCCTAATTTTCCACTTTCGTCCGATTAACTGCTTATTTCACATCGACGCAACGCTACGAACTTCTCCGTCAATGTACTCCTGGCTCTCCTCTGTTAATCCCGCGCTTTATCCAGTCATTAAGCGTTACTGCTCTTTTTCTGCTTTCGTCGTCTTTTTGTTGGAAAGGCAAACTTGCCCAGGGAAGAAGTGTTATCCACTACTGGATTATTTGAAAGAGTGTGCGAAAATGTTTGTCCAGGAGCGCGGGTAACGAGGTTAAATTTTACGGTCGTTTGTGCGGTCGGTTAAAAGGTATTTTAATATCCAGAATACGCGTTACGCGTGTTTTGAGAATAGTTCGTTAAATAAATATAATCACCAGTGTGGATAAATGTAATTTAATAAAATATGAATAACTTAATAAAGCTCATCATCGCAACAATTTGCGTTTTAACATTGGTAGGTACCACTGACGACTAAAATATAAAACTTGTATCAAAGAGTCAAAGTAAAAATGTGTAATTTAACGAGAGACACAATCTCTTGTCAACATATTTTACAGAAAGAAGAAAAACCATTCGAATCCTCGATATTCTCAAAATCTACAAAAAAATTATTCAGAATTCAATCGACGAATGAAAAATTACAAATTTAGTCGTTTCGATCACTATGGTAATTAAACATACAAAACCCACTTGTTATTTATTTGAAATCCAATATTTCCAATGTTCTATAGCAATTTCGTTGAATTATTTTTCCTGAAGATGCTTCGTGCATTTTTCATGAATTCCATTGTAACTCGCGGATAATCTCGACATGAACTAGATACGTACACTTTATTTTGTTATGCTTGAAATGCAGGTTTTCGGACTCAGAACGACACGTATTCGGACGTAAAGCTGTCTATCTGCTTTTCCTGTTTTTGCACGTTATCTTTCTGCCTCTTTGCGCGGGGAAATGTTAAAAAGCCGAGATTTCGCGTATACACGTGCTCGTCTCGTTATGGCTGCGTCTAACGATCCGCTCTTTTATTTTTTCGACTGGATAATCGCAGCCACGCGCGACTGGCAAACTGCTCGTTTATTCCTGATGGTCCAGAGGAAATATTTTGAGTTTTCGGTACACAGGGAAACGAAGAGGAGTTTGCTGTTTCGTCCATCAGGTACCTGTAATTAAGTCTGTGTCTTGGCCGCTTCCTGTTTGCCTTCGACGTTTGGTTTCTTTGGTTGTCGTAGCTGGTAATTTCACTGAAATCTCAAATAGTTCTTAAATGGTTCTAGCAGATTCTCAAATAATTCCGAGATAATTTTATCGACGTCGCAAGCGATTTTAAATAATCTTATTAAAGCCCAAAATAATTCTTGAATAATCCGATCGATATCTAAAAATACGGAACCACAAGATTCTACAATTAGAAGACGATCGAGAAATTAAGAAGTTTGATTTTGAGTGATATACGTTGTACGACTCACTGTTATTAATTGAAATAGATACAGGAAATCATCGTTTTCTCAGAGTTACTGATATAATCGATTTGCATAGATTTTGAGCTATGAAAAAATGTAGTAACACTTCAATGATCGTTGATATGTTAAAAATCGTGGTTATTTTCTCATTTATACTTTTGTATAACACATGGAACGCGATGTTAGAGAATTTTATAATTTACATCGTTAAAAAATAATTTCTCCGTGGTTTTATATCTAACACTGTATTCTCCGAATAACATTCGCGGAGACAAATATTTTTATTCAAACTACAATCGCAAAATAGAGGAAAAGGATGATACAGGAGGTAATAGGGAGCGGAACAATCGAACGATAGCGATATGGGAAATTTCATTCTGATAATTGGAAATTTGATTCTTTGGTTCGTCAAAAAGTATACGCAGCGAAGAGCTTTCATAGGATAAAAAAGTGGTTCATCGCGTTATGGTTCTCTAAAACCCAGCTTTTTTCCCCTGCTTGAATTAAAGCGGATGCATTCAGACATGGTTAAAGTTTTCAGAACAACTGACGCGGTAAGGATGAACCAGTTTTAGGGGAACAACGTGGTTTATTCTTCGACTCGGAATCCCGACATTCGTATTGGATAATAAAAAAATTGAATGGCTTATAGCAAGAACGATTCTTTTCAATGTTTCTGTCTTTCCAGAAAAACAATAGCATATTCAATTCCTGTTCCACAGATTTTAACTTTTTTAAGCAAAGTATTCATCGCGTTACATAATATCAGAATACATCTGTAATTATATTACAAAAGAGTTATGTTAAATCAACCGACGAATTTGTGGAACTCGTGACAAAACTTTCCACGAATCCAATTAATTTTCATTAAACGATAACTTAAGATTTAATTTTTTAAATGAAATATTCCCCACATTACGTGATTTCTACGAGCGTATCTGTAATTATATCAGAGTTGAATTACATCCAATTAAATCAGAAAATTGTGCACTTCGCGACGAAAGTTTTTATAGAACCGTTTCAATTTTACTCAATGATAACTAAAGATAGATTACTTTTTATAACATCGCGGATAATATTTTTATTATTATATAAATAACGTTATTGTTTAAAAGATTGTAAAATTTGACGAGGATCGTTTTTATTACGAATAGACTGTAAATGTTTATCGAAATTCATATTGCTACGAAAAAAAAATCCATCATATCCATCCATCATATGGATTTTTCTACTTTTAAATTTCCCATAAATACGAAAAAGTCTGCTGTCTAGTTACGAGCCCTTCGATTACTATACAAATATATTTTATTGTTTTGAAACAAAAAGAAACTAAATATCCTTTTTTGTTTATGCCGGAGCCTTTCGCAGGAACGTGGAAAAAGCTCGCGATGTGCTTTTTACCCCGATGAAATCGATTCATTAGAACAATAAGACCGGATCGACGCCAGCCCCATCTCCCTTTCTCGTTCTTGCTCCCTTTCTCGAACGAGTACCCTCTTAATCCGACTAATTGTTTACGTTACGACGAAGTTGCTACGTGAATTATAAACTATCCAAGTTTCTTCGTCTCTCCGACGGTTACTCGCGAATCCTCTCTAATCGTATCCTCCGCTCGGCAAAGAATGGCGGCCTGGTTTCGCTAATGAAGTTACTTCGTCGGACAAACCTTATGTACTCACAAAGTGAAAGAGGACGAAACTCGATCGAGGGCTTATTCTGCTGTATAATCGGACGAACAAATTGGGAAATTGATTTTCTGACGGACCGATGCCGAACGGATGATTGCGCCGGAGTAAGAAATAGGACGACCTCTCCTCGCGTAATTCGATTATTAATCTGCTAATTTAACTGGAGAATAATAAAAGATACAGATAACGGTTGGTTTAATGGACTTTTGTAAATCGAGCTTGATTGTTTTTTCTGCCGGAGAATCATTATAATCTTCTAAAATTCATATAATATCGTGAAAAGTCTTGAATCGTATTTGAAATATTATCGCATAAATGAACAACGCCAATTCATTTTTACATAGCTAATACGTTAAAATCTTTCCGAAGAATATACTTAATATATAAGTAGCATGGTAAATCTACTAACACGAATACATTTACTATCATAGGACCAGTAACACGGACGATCGAAGATCCTTGTACAAATGTTACTTTAAAGATGTTAAGGTTCTTTGAAGATTTTGAGCAATTAACCATGTACCTCTTACGAATATTAATACCGTGCATCAAATTACGCCGTAAGAAGATATAAGTGTTCTACACTACTAGTACACGTATCTTAACCCCAAGTGCAACCAAGCGAGCAAATTTTAATCAGAGTGTAAGAGTCGCCCGATTAAAGGGTAAAGAACAAAGGGTAATAATTAAGCGTGATGAAGTTACACAGCTATATTACACGTGCGTATATACGTTCTTCGCATTTAACTTGCTTCTTTGGTACTTTCACAGTGGAAAAAATTGCTTTTTTCTTCACCTTGACCGAAATTGCATTCGCGATCGTGCAACGATCTCGTTTAATTCGATTGTACAAGGTGAGTCATAAATGTATGTTCGTATTACAGAGACTGAATCTGTGTACTACGATAAAATAGAAAAATGTCCTATATATGTACATATGTCCTACATGCAAATCCGTTTTGTATTACATTCTCGCAGATCGCGTGCAGATCGGTTTCAAAAGTCAGAATCTAATAGAACATTTTCTCTGATCGTCCTTTACTGGAAAACCGAGCTATGTATATTCATAAGGCGTTTCTTTACTTGTGTTAGCGTAGATTTATTCATCTCTTGAGTTATGGACATGCATTTATGACCCACCCTGTACATATCTAACTTAGAAAGCTGATATATCCCAGCCTAACGTACCAGATAAGATAGATACGGAAAAGTTTCGAATGCTCCGGCTGTAATTAACTCGAGATTGATAGGAATTAAATGCCGCCACCGTCGAGTCACTTACTTGTTTGCAAGTTGAGATCCACCTCGGGGTTCATTGGAATTTCCCGGTTACTGAACTCGGATGCTGACTCTTCGGTGGTATTTTCATAGGGATTGGCTGGAACAAGGAGACGTGTCTTGCTAATTAAACCGTTGTAAATCTCGCTTAATCTGCCTGGCAACAATGCCTTTTTCCTACCCTCCGAACCGTCCGATATTCCTTTCGCATTAAACACCGGAAGATTACGCGATACTTAAGTTAAGCTGTTTGTAATATTCACGCGTAACGATCCCTTCATTTTCCTTATTTATCTTATTTCTCGTTGGCTTGAAAGGCGCGTAAATTAAAAAAATCGTCAATTCTGAGATGTTTGCAAAAATCAATCTTAAGGGTTGGTTAGTTAAGAGGTAGATTTTACGTATTTTCGCAAAGATACCGTATTATAAGGTACAAGTTGGCGGACATATTAGTAATTTTAAGATATTCGAGATCGAAAAGATTTTAGAAAAGCGATCCATTTCTTCTGTGAGTGCTGCAATATCGTAAATAAATAACTAAATGTAATAACCGTATATAACATCTATATAATAACCATAAATAAATTTGCTCTTGTTCTGAAAATGTAATATTACAAAATTTTGTTCTCGACTTCTCAACTTTATCAACGTCGAATTACCAAGCACCGTTAACAGATCGGTTGCTTTACTCGTATTTCCTATTCGATCTTGGCTCTCATTTCCGCGGGAAATTCTTTCTTTTTGACGATTGGCTCGAGGTCCCTGCGGGGACGTCCGCAGGAACGTCGGTTCAACGGATCGCGGCGTTAATTCGAATGGCCATTAGGATCGCGCGATGAAATTGGAAAGATAGGGAGTAGATATTCGAGACAAACGCGCGATGAAAGTTAAAAAACCACCGTGACCCATGTTGAAAACGATGGGTAAATCCCGGCTGTCGTTACCAGCTCTATTCGTTATCGATTCAACAATGACTCTGACGAGATGTTGCGGCCCGTGAAATGGTAATTAAGCGACCGTTCGAAAGTCGCCGCGATTTTTATTACCACGGTCCAATGGTCGTACGAGTGCACTCTAATTACGTAAAACCGTGTTAGTATAGAAAGATAGAGAGAGAAAGAGATTACGAGCACGCCCAGTACGCGAAATCTCGTTGATTAGTCGAGATATTGCTTCGAGACCGTTTTTGATCGATGAAAGAACGTGTCACGGCGATAAAAGGCTTACTTCCTTCGAACGTCACTTCGCTGATCATGATCCATCGGGCAGCGAAATACAAATGTATCTTGAGAAATCGTCCTTGGCGTTCGTGTAGCCCTATAGACACGTTTCTCGCGTTCTCCAGCACGATATCCGGTATGTAGGAGTAAGATAATGGTTCCTCCTCATAGGTGTCATCATCGACACTGAACCAGACATCTGCCTTCGAGAATACCTGGAGCATACAAAATCCAAGATGGGATTGCGTCGACGATACGTGCCTGTTCTTCTCCGTCGTATATAATTTTCTAACAGACTATTATCGTTTACTCGCTATTATTAACTGTTTCAATTAATTGAAATTAAAATATCGTAATAACGTAATGTCGCATTTTTCGGGAGATTTTAGTCAAAGATAATTGAACGGTATAAGCAGAATAATCTACAACGAAAGACAATACATTTCGTTGGGAACGATAACGATCAGAGAATTAGATAGTTAATTAATTCGGGGATATAATACATCGCGTAACTCGATAAATTTAATCGCATTCTCTATGGATGGCAACTCGTATCACGATGCTTCTACGCTTGTCAGCGTTATAGTTTCAATTTCAGCGTTAGTTAAAATATCATTCGATTAACGACGCCGTCTACATTAATTCTCGTGTAATAATGTAACAATGCGATGTATTATACGAGAGAAATTCACGCGATGAGCGATCAGCCATTGGAGAAGAAAGAAATGTACGGCTTAATAGGAGTTAGTAGATGGACCACTCGCTCGAATCACCGTGTAAGCAATAACCGGTACTTAAGCCCCGACTCACTTTTAATGGCGAGGCCTTTCATTCAGATGAAAGGAAATACCAACGATTCGTCCGGTGCATCGCATTGACATTTCAACGTGCAAGGTATGTCGAGTTGAGTTCAAAGCCGATTTTTTAATCCACACGACGATTGAAATTTCCTTCGTGTCACCTTGGTGAGATATGTTTGATCTTCGTTTCGAAAAACACATAACGGTATGGAATAATTTTTTTTTGAACAGGTGAACACAAATATATATGAAAATATATTTTTTTCCTACTGCAATTTGATAATTTTTAATATATTAATTCGCGTAGTCTATCATTCTTGCTTATGTAACAATTAATATTTAGCAAAATAGAAATGAAAGCCATTGATATTCTATGTATTATGGCGGGTACATAGATTTCCTTGAAAAGAGGAAAAACACTGCTCTCTGTCAACCAGAAGCATTGATTAACCAACAGATTCGTACGAACCTCGAATAATGAGATATATTTTCCAGGAAACGAGACGAACGCGATAATATGTAACAGTTATTCATTAATTAAAAAGGATCAATTTTTTAGATCCATCCATCAGCCAAAGAATTACTTCGCTATGGTACTTGCAACGTTAAAATTCCAATAACGATCAATATTTCATGAAAGAAAATTGCACTTATAGAATTTGAAGTCGTAACTAATATAAAATTCGGTATGTTCGAAGTCGATCTTTAATCGGCGTGCAGGACAGCATCGTAATCTGGTCTCAGGGAAAATATCGCAACCGTCTAACGACGAGCGGTGGCCATTAAAAGTTTTATCTTTCGTTGGGGTGGTTTATGTGGATTCGCAAGAGGAATGGGTGCATTAAAAGATTACCCACCTGCACATCGCGGGAGAAATAATTATTGGTGTAGATGTGCACAGCCTCGAAGATCCAGATTACCTCGAACTCGAACACGAGCTCCACGTAATCGTCGACGAAGGTGTCGCGCATCCAAGCGACCCATCCGGTGCCTGCGAACGAAAAAGTATCTGTTTCGCGGGGAATTGATTTACCACGACTCCATTCCGTACACCCTGGGTGGGCAACTTCGTTAACCTGAATCGAAGTTAAAGTCTGAGCAGCGATTGATCTATTGTTTCTCTCGTTAATTGAATTGATTCCGTTCGGGGTAACTTCCGGGCACGAGAACTTCAACCTTCGGACCCACCTCCATCATTCCACTGTCGATTCTCTGTTTTGTAAAGCGTCGTCTTCGCGTAATCTACTGTTTCGTGTGTTTTAGCAGGTGCTAAGTACCGATTGACAAAGGTTTCCAACGTAATTCACAGGCTTTAACCAGTTTGATTTGTCAGTCTCTAAAAGTGTCTCTTTATAGAGTAGTATTTATAGAGTAGTAAGTATGTGCGAATCTGTTTGACCTGAATAGTTATAAAAACACGTGGTAGTTCAAATTTACAACTTTGAAAGTTAAAAAGTTAAATTAGTCGGATATTTTGTATATTATTGTCAGAATTCTTCCAGTCCACAGACTTTTTTCAAGGCTTATGTTATTCAATTATCTGTTCCTATTTTTGACATTCTCTATTTTTTTACATCCAGTAAATTCGCATTCTTGACAGAACTTATATATTAAACATCATAGATAAATTTAGCGTGTCACGCTGTATCAACAAATAATTTTCCACGATCAAAGCAAACGTACATCTGCTTAACATACTACATCATACCTGTGAAAATATAATAATTGAAATAATAAACTACAGCACCATTAAATCGATACGAAAACATTCGAAAAATTGCGAAATCATTCAGCTAGGAAGTTCTGGTAGCAAAACAGGAAATAACAAAGAAGTAAACCAAAATCTAATAATATTAATAAAAATGTCAACTTCCCAATTCTCTGCACGATCAATACGCATACGCGTACCATACTCCTTTTCCGCAAGCGAATCGACTATTCCAGTATCCCTACCTCAGCGTTTGCTTAAAAATTTCAAATATCATTCTCGCCGGGTTACTTTCACCCCTGCAATCGATACCCCGGTTTCAATGTTTCAAGAATCAATCCTTCCGCCGAAAAGTGTCTCGTTGCCTATGTCACGTGCAAAAGGCTTGTTTTCAAAGTTGCTCGCGCGGCATCGTAATTCAGAGACTCGATATCGTTGCTTTATAGCGAATGGAATCGACGCATGATCTTCGAACTCGATGAACTGCAAACGAGTCGCTTACGGGCCAAAGTGTTTAACTCCGCTTGCTGAAATTTTTGAAATTCTTTCGATCGATGCTTATTCCGCGCAATCTCAGCAATTTTCTCTAATCTTTGCATCGTGGAATTAACCGATTTGACCAATAAGCGGCTCGAACGACAACGTGGCGCGTCGATTCCTCCGGAGGCTCGAGAACCTCTTCTGGATACCTTCCGTTTCGGCACTTAGCACCCCTTCGTGTATCCACCCACCGATTACCTCTTCCATCTCCCATGTCCAGCCTGTAATTATCCGCGCCGACCTCTCCATCGATCAGCCGGCCTAGACCATCGGTCAACAAGTTGTCCTGCCTTTTACCGTCGTACGAGGTGTCGCTGAGTTCGACCGTGGGGGATTCCGGTATCGTGTAGCTCACCACTCCACCTGAAACATCGCGGAGAAGTTTCCTCGGTGACAACTGTGACGACAATGCTTCTCTCTTTTAAAACAAACTTGAACAACCAGCCAACTTTATGTTATTCCTTTGCTCTCGCCTCGTGCACCCCGAGGAAGGAAGTTGCAGGGTTGCGTGGGTGAAACAACGGGAAGGTGAGAAAGTATCGCTGCGTCGACAGCATTGTTTCATTAGGTAGACGGTTCATCTTCCTTCATCCCGAGGAAAATAAAACTTGCAGAATGAAACCTTCTTTCTTTTTGATAGTCGAGGTTGTTGGATCACCGTTGGATTTAGTTTTAGTTTAGTTTAGACAGTGGAGTAGAGGTAGATTTTTTTCTTTTGTAAAGGGATCGAAGAAGGGAAGTTGGAAGATTTGCGAGGCCGAGACGTCGAAGAGAGAAAGGAGAAAAAAGAATCGCTGCGTTGACAGTTTGTATCGTTTCGTCAGGTAGACGGTTTACGTATCTCCAGCCCGATGAAAATTATATTTTCAGAATGAACTTATTCTTTTCTTCTCGATAGTCGTCGGTTGTTGGATCGCTGTTGGATTTCGTTTAACTTTTTGAAGTGGTTGAAAGTGATAAATTTTTCCGGTAAGCTTCAGAAGGAAAGTTGGACGATGTGTCGACGTGATATGTTGAGGAATAATGGATAGATGTTGGGAATTCGTTAGAGAAATTCAGATAAGAAGTTTTCAGAGGGTTGGATGGAAAAGTAATCCGTCGGGTGACTGATCTTTCTGATCGGCGGAGAGAGTGTCGAGAGAGCGTGTCCAAGAGGTCGGACATTCGTGGCGAGAAAATTAATAATGAACGACAAAAACGGCAACCACTTGGCTGTGTGTCGTGTTTGGAATCGCCTAACTGCTCTCAATATTTTACGGTGCCTACGTTCGTGGCCGGCGAACCGTGTCACGCGATGCGGTCGAACGGGTTTCGGACAAGTCTCCGGTTGCCTGCTGCGCCAAGAAAATATTGAATCTTAGCTCTCGTTTCAGGAAATACATCGTTCGATTTTGGCTACGAGTAAATTGGGTATAAATCTTTCCATATATAAATTCCACGGAGATATTTATACGATGCAATTGAACTATTTTTGACTGAGCTTGCGATCGTTAGTCACTTGTGACGATAAACAATGATAGAATTCTATAACGAGATTATCTTAGAGTTTAGCCTTGTTTCTAATGTAAACTAAATTTGGATCGATGATGCATGATACTAAAATTAGGTTTGAAACTAGGTAAAGAAAAAGTAGGCTAGTAATTATCATGCAATTTTTTTACCATGAATGGCAGTAGCAATTTTTTTACGGTCTAATCTATGTTCAACAGTTTCCATAATAATAATGATAATAATCGCGCGTTCAGTTCGATCAAATCAAAATTACGGATTGTTGTCAGGATGAAAATAACAGTTCTGAAAAGATAAAACAGCTAAGATAAAACAGTATGAAGAAATGGAGAACCCGAAGAAAATGATCGAACAATCAAGAGAAATACGACGAAAGGGCCTGGTTGCTAAATGTGTACACGAATTAGCCAAGTTTGCCTGAGACAGTATGGAAGAGAAGTATCTAAAAATATAAAGACAAGACAAGATATCGTGATGCAATTTCGTAGTTGTTATAATTAGATTTAAACGGTAAGAGGGCCTGCACGACCTATTTACTTTAATTGTTCCAATTCGTATTTTAGCTTCGAATTCACTAGAAGTAAATATACGAATATATTTCTTCTTGCGTTTGAATTCCAAATTTAATTATATCCTCTCAGTTCTTCGATCTGATTCTAGAGTTTACTTTTAATTTAGAAACACGAATATCACAGTTTCTTTCATGTAAAATCTACCTAATTAAGAACTAACTTATTTATGCTGTTTCTATATACATAGATGTATATCTTTCATTAAAAGATTCAGATACATATATTCAGATACATATATCTGCACATTCTTTGAACAGTTTCTATAATATTCTACGAGATGTATACACCAGTGAAAGATCAACGAATTTATCGTATGGTCCAATATTTTAAACCGGAACGCTGCTGGATAATAATTTACCGACCAATAACATTGGCGAATTGGCAAATTGCAACTTGCAGATTGTAGATTTGTCTTTTACGATTTTATAATTTTTACATCGAATAAGATAGACAAATTAGCGATTTGATTTGTAAAACTTACTTCTAAAAAATACCATTCATTCCGTTATCAATCTTGTTAACATTATGCAAAGATATTTAAAGACTCGCGACTAGTAAAACTTCACTGGTAATATTAGTTCAATCGTGCAAGTGGGCTGTGCAGATATAGCAAAAATAAATATAGGTATAGCGAAAACTCTTATAGTTTACAGAACTTCTTATCAACCACTGAAATCCATTAAAGACATCGCGTCGATGCTCCGCCAACTTCCGTGGCGCATACATTAAAAGTACATATCCCGTGTTAACACGAAGCCGTGTACACACCGCCGTTACCGCGACTTCGCCCTGTAATCCGGCAATCCGCTAATCTAATCTGCGCCAGCAATCCTCCTCCCGGCCGCCACACAAATTATTACGAAGTTTCATCGAGTGTCGTTAGAGCAATTTCCAGGGAAGTTGCCCTCAAAGGCGAAGAGTGCACTCGTAACAAGTTTCGAAATCAATCCTCCCCTCCATCACTGTGCCCCGCCCCGTGGTCTGGGTCATTTTCAAAAGCCACTTTTCCTTGGCAACGAATAACGAGACATTGATTACGCGTCTTCTCTTCACTACCTCGTCAAAGTTCAGACCTGTTGTCTCCCAGGCTTGATTAAATTTGCCGCCAAATTTCAGATTTTCGCTAGACAGATTTTCACTGAAATCTAGGTAGAGGTATATATATATCCAGAGGTAAATCTAGGTGTATATATATACATATAGGAATATAAGAAACGTTTTAAGAGAAAATTTGATATTTTTGTTCTTTGGTTAGCGTTATTGTGGAAACCTTGCAAAGTTCAGGGTTGTCCGGGCCTTTAATTATAATGGCGTGACGATCAGCAATATGGTTTCAGCTTGGAAAACTTACTCTGCGGATTTTGAGTTCAGGGGCGTTGTAGGTGCTTTTCAACCCGTTATACTTCGAAATTTTGTTAATACGATAGAATAGCAACTTAAGTATATTTCTTTAGTGAAACTATTTTGGAACCAAAAATTTTCTTTCGAAAAGAAGTACGTTACCACTTTCGTTTCTTTCTCATTATTTACTGACGACAGCAATACGAAAGCAATTTTTATACTATCAACGTTGATGTAACGGTGTCGATACGGTATAAAGGTTTAACTATCAGTAAAAGATTCTGTTCTAAGCTTCCAAAAAATCTAAAAACTTCCGAAGTACTTACAAACGCCCTACTACGTTACAGACTGGTTCATTAAGTTAAACGCTCGATTCTTCTCTTTGATTCTTTTTCAATGAAAATAACGATCTTTTCCCAAGAAATGCAAGGGTGAAATTTCGTTTAGGCTCTCAGGCCTACTAAGAATATTCATAGAATGTTAAGAGAGATGCCACAAGATATAAATTATCTAAACTTTATAAAAATTCTAACGCCCGACAATTTGGTGAGAGATTTAAAACAATGTACATAAGTTATATATATATATAAACGTCTAAAATCATTCCAATCAAATCTTCATTAAACACTTAAATACAATCTCTTATTTAGGATTAACTATCTCTCCCATGTAATAATCTTTCCCACTGTTAAAGTAACGTCAAAGGTGTAGACAGTAGGAAGCATAATCTATACCTTTTGCATAAAAATAATTTGTTATACACAAAGACGCTACCTTTAAAAACGAAACGCCATTAAGATTTTAATGAGCCTTAAAGTTCCTTGCAAGGATTACAGTGAAAATTCAGAAAATATGAAGCGAGGTTGAAGAATATTAATAAAAAAAGTGTGTAGCTGGTTCTCCTAGTCGCTAGCCCGGCTTTCGGGAGTAATCTTTCGTGTTCACCGGTCTAGGCTGGTAGCAACGTTGTTTTAACCAGATGTCGTGCACGGCTCTCATAAATCCGACATTCCCGCCCACCGCAGCTCGATCTCACACGCTCTGAACGCTTCTTATAGCGTGAAACCTCTCATGTCGCCTGTTCCGAGTCGACCTCCGCCTCTGCCTTTCCGTCGTTTTCGCGCGCCCTGTTGGCGGTTCTTCGACATTAGCGACCCAGAAAAATCATTTATGCAAATAGCCGGCCATTACACTGATATTGATATACCGCGGCGTTGCTGCGCCAGGTCACGTCGCGTTTCTCTGCGCAAAATACATAATATGTGTTTTATTAAACAGGGTCTTTCAGAAAATTTTCCTCCAACTTTAAGAGTATGTAGCATTCATCGAAAGAATGCGATCGAAGCTGTAAGACATTTATGGGAAATCTGAGGGCACAGAAATACATACAATACATATGTATAATATGCAAGAATATATACAAGATATATATTTATATACATATAGTCTATAATAGTCCTGATATCGTTTTATTATAAATTTCATTATAAATCAGTTTAACACCGAATATATATAATTGTCACTATACAATTGTACGACAGTATTTTCGAATTTCAGAGAAACGATATATTTTCGACAGCTTCTGTTGATTCTATTCGCTCTTTCGTAAAATCGTTTCTTCTAAATTAAAAATATAAACAAGGCAGCTGTTAATAGCCAAGCTTCAATATTCCAGAGTTTCTGCGTCGTTTACGTATGATAATGAACACACTATTGCTTGGATGTCTGTGATTCGAAGAAACTTTCTTATGTAATGAAGTCTCTTATGCTGTTACAGGATCCGTGTTTATCAGTGGGTCTAAAATGATATAAAATTCTACGAAATAATTATACGTACATAGGTATCCTTTTTGGAATTATCTTAGCACTCCAGATAACTAGCTCGACCGGTATATTTTATGAATAGTATAGTGGATCCGAGAGATTGGATTCAGTCGTTTGTTGTAATGTTTAGAGAGGATCAATGGAATATTGTGTATTTGATCCACGTATTAAATGGTAGAACTTTCGTTCACGGACACGTGCTACGAGGTAGAATTATTCATGACGTAACATGATGAGAACAACGTACTCTTGAAATTGAATTAGGTTCCACATAGAGCGTTATCGATACTTCTAAGCTTACGTGCTGGGGAGAATTTGCTGTACATTTTTCGTAGAATATTTGGTAGCATACTAATAGGTTTTTAGTGTAAATTTATCCTCTTTCGAGTTCTAATTTCTCCTATGATCGTAATGATAGCACGAATATTATGAAAAAAAAAGAAGATATATATATAATTTTCGAAATCTATGATACATATTCAGGACTTTCTGCAAACTCTTTAGTTCATAAAAGATTCATAAATCTTTGTGTAATTTTCAGCATCTTTGATATTCTTTGAAATTCCCCCGAGTTCTACGACGTTCCTTGAAACTTCTTAGATCTCCAGTAAATTCAAATATTTTTAATATCCCTTGAAATAATTAGAACCTTGCGAATGTTTTGTATAATCTCATGTAACGATGTGCCTAACCTAAACTTAACTGAAACCTCTAGAGTCTACGGTACGACATGTTCTCCAATATCCTCTAAAACTCTTGCAACCTTCTGAAACCATCGACATCCGATGTCCTCTCAGACTTCTGAGATTCCCGAAATTCCCTGGAACCTGACCCAAACCTAACTCGATACCTCCGATATCCTCTGAAACTTTATTCATCAGACGGAGTTAATAAATAACTATCTCTTCTTCCATAGTTATCGAAATTGAAACTCCTATATGTAAACTATGTACTTTGGGAAGAAATAGCTGCGAAAGTTGCGAAATATATTTCACAAGTGCTATGGTTAGCTCCATCGTGGTCTAAAAGTTTAAATAACACATCGATATTCAATTCTGATAATTGTTTGATAGGAAAGTGTGAATATTTCAAATCTTTGATCATTTCTTCCTTCCTTTTATATAAGGAGATATCTTCTTTTATAATTTTTCTTATTAATCCCTTTTAGATAAATATTTTTAAACATACATATTACGAATTCTAATATTCTAACATATTTATATACATTTTTATTCGCGACTAAATCTATCTCGAAGCTAAAGGTGGTCGACGAATAAGATTTATCACGCTATTAATAATTTCTTCTCAGTTCAATTTTTATAACGGCTAAATTTTAAATAAAATATTCTACTTTACATTTTGAATAATTTTTAAAGGTAACAAAAATCAACCACGCGTCGAGAATACGTTATCGAAAGAACAACGCAGACATTGAGAGATTTTTATGACAGGGGGATGAAAATATCAGAAGCTAGAGGCGAAGGTATGTGACGTTATTCTTTAACTCTTCGCTATATACGCGAATACCACGGCTAAAGTTCACGTCACCAGATCGTTGAATGCTTTTCAATTTTCGAACCAAACCGCTCTGGACATTGTCAAATCTGTGCAAAGTAAAAACTTTCTGTCGAAACTTCCTCCTTTCTCGTTTATTATGTTCGGCCGAGGGACGAAACTACGAGCTCGCCAGAGACTGTGACGAAAACAATTAACAATCCGTGCGTGAAAAGTTTTTCTCCATTAACAGCTGCAGGCGGCTTGAGTTAAATTAAATTATGATTAAAAGCAAACACGCGCATACGCACGCGAGATATGTACCAACACGAAATAAATAAAAAAGGAAGGAATGGAGGACAGGATTGTGGAAAGAAGGGAAAAACATAAAAGGCTGACCTAACGGAACGTTATGAAACTCCACTTCGTTTGACTTTTTACTTCAGTAAATTAGAAAACAGAGTTAGAAATTTCATTATATCCGTGCGCGAATGTCGCGACGAGTAAAAGGGTATGGCCGTTACGAAACTTCACTGCAACGAGACGAATTATGCGAAATGAAATGTGGAAACGTTATACGTAGCTTGATTATTTCCTGTTAGATTGAAATGTTAAAAAATTGCCCTCGGTGGATTTTTCTCTTGTTTACAGATATTTTATTTAAAAACTAAAAGAAAAAAGGAAGGATTCTCTCGCTGGAAGGCTAAAGAATATCATCGGAGAATTGCCAAGCCAAAGAAGCACACGGTTAATTTTCTACCGTAGTAATGGCTATGTTAGGTTGCAGGATTCCCTCTTGTGTCTTTTTTTAAGTTTTTTTTTTTTTGCCTTTACCCTGGTACTTCTTGTATTCTAATAGCAGCGTCGCTATTGCTCGCTTTAATTAGTATTCATATTTCCTTTTTTTCCATCCTTCCTTTCACGTTTTTTTTTTGCCTCATCCGTCGACGCTTTATTAAATGCAGCACCCTTGGAAAATTATATTTAATCCTGATAAATATGTCAACCATAAATATTAATACGCGGCGTATAAAAAAATATAGGTCAATTGATTCCATTCGAGGGACCATCCATTTAAAAAAGAAGTATTCAGAATTAGTTTCCCTTCTGCGTTTTTTGCATACTCTGGCTCGTTGCATGCGAGTGTCCATCCGCGTGTTCTCCGATAGTGCTCTCCCTCGCTATGAAATATTAATCTCGAATTTCCCGCGTTCGTTGCGTATTCATCCGGCGTACACTCGGACGAGATTTTTAAAATGCATCGTTTCAATTAGTTCGTAAGTCATTGTTCGTACCTGCTAATGAAAAATCGATACGCGTTGATTCGTTATTGCTCACGGCTTCATGGTATTTCTTTTGCCAATACACAATGGAGTACACTTCATTTAATTACGACACGCTCTTTTACGTCTTTTACGTTCATCTCGGTATCGTATTTATAAAGCTTCTTCTTCCGTTTTATCAATCATTTCATCACGTAGGCCAAATTACGGATTCATTTTTCATTCCTTAGGAAAGTAAAGAGAATTCTTCAAAAACATTGCTGAGAAAAGGATGATGAATCTTTCGTTCAGTTTTCTTATAAAACGACGTATCTCGCATACAAGGAAATAAACGTTGCCCCATTTTGAAGGTAGTTTTCATTCCGGAAATATGAGCATACTGCACAGCGTGACGGATCGCCTATCTAGCTGAATGGAAGTCATTTTGGACGGAAGTCGGCCCTTTTCATCGCAAGTCATTGTAAATATTTGAGAAATTACGAGGAAAGTATTTATAAATGTATTTTATAAAGCACCGTGACGACGGTATCTTCCTGAAATGAATTTTATTCAACGGGTCTGCGTTTACGAAGTAACATAGCGCTGATTTAATAAAAATATGTATTTCGAGTAATATGATTTTTGATAAAATATGTATTTTAAATACTAATAAAAAATATTTCCTTTGTCTTATTTAGTGACTTTAATCATACTACCTATCTAAAATTCTTTAATCTGTAACCTTATTTTACGAGATAACGCAGACCTATTTTGTATTACAAAGAACAATATATTTCCGAGTCTATCTATAAAATATTTTTATGTTTCATACCATACGTTTTCTCGCAAGATACGAGTTCCAACGTATATACTACACGAAAAAAAAAGAAAAAAAAAATATCGGATTGTCTTAAAATAGAAATGTTTTCCAATGTCCCGTCTCGTTTATTCACATTTCTGTGCCATCGAACCGAACCTAGTTTCAGAGCGCCACTGTCTCCACTGTCTTTCTTCTTTCCATTGCAAGAATTAGAGACGGTATCGTCGTTTTGCTTGTTCATTCTGACACGGAAGCGTTCATAGAAATCGCGAGGTTCTCGGTGTCGCGCGATGTAGAACGGATGCTTGAAAGTTTCCGCAAGTTGTCGACACGCGTTGCGTGTTCGGGATAACCGAGAAATTGCGCGGCGACAATGGCGGTCGGTGTTCGCGTACGTGTTCCGCGGTGGCTGGAACAATGTGCCAGTTGGTCGATTCCATTAGACTCGTTTAAGCAGCAGAAGTGGATCGAAAACAAATGTGTAGCCTGTAGAGAATGATACAGAGAGACAGAAGGGTGGAGCAGTAGTCGATGAGCTTGCTCGTATAACGCAGTTACCAGCGTTAATAGGATCCAGCATCGCAGTTGGACTCCAAACGCCGGTTACGGATTCACTCGTTGCCGTCTCAGCAGCGGCTCGCCAAATTGAACGAAATTGCAATTTGGAAATTAATCGCCGGCTGTTCGGCCGGTCGTCGTCGTATTTCCATCGTACGTTCCACCGTGGAATTGCAAATTCACATCGGCTACGATTCTTCTTCGTTCTCGGGACCGCCACCAACCCCCCATCGTAGACGGAATTAGGTCGAAATCTGAATCTTTGATATTTATGTCCCCGCGATTTGCGTATCCCGCGCTGGAATTTTCGCGATTTGTAGTCTTATCGTGCGGAGCTTTTGTCGTCGGAATCTCTGAATATTTGGAATACTTGAATATTTAAATATTTAGGATTCAGGTATTTAAAACTTGATACTTACGCTTTGAAACGCGAATATTTGAAAATCGGCGTTTTGAATGGTTGAACATTCGGATATTTAAATACTCGAAATAAATAAAGTACAAATTTGGAAATTTATTATTCGGATGCTTAAACCCTCGAATACGTATTTGTAATTTAAATGTGTACAATTGGAATATTTCAAGTTTAAATCCCCGTGCCTCAAATATTGGAAAATTCCGATGTTCACGCGTCGAATACTTAAAATCTAAACGTCGAAAAGTAAACTTTTAAGACGTCGAATATATTTAATTTACGTCTTCGCCGTTTGAATATGAACGACCATGTTCGAAAGGTAAATTCTTAACGTTAGAATATCAATCTCGTAACCACGATTCTTCTGCTACGCAAAGCGTATTATGGTGGCTCGATGGTAGTCAGTACACCTACGCTGAATTCATTAACATCACTTACCCGTGTCCTGGCAACCTCTCAGTTCGATTCGAAGGCAAACGGTGCGCCGGTGCTCGGAATGCGGCAAAATACGAATCTGGCTGGCGAAGATCGGTGGTACCAATCGATGTGATATCACGGTCGACGTGTCGCTGTTCCCGGTCAGCACCTGCAACAGTTACAAGCGAAACGGCTTGCGACACCGTGACTCGAATTTAATTTTTCGCCGTTGCGTCGCGATTAAGCGTTGTTTAACCAACGTTTAACCAGCGGATGCGTTAATTAATGGCCGTGTCGAAGCGGCTGGTAAATTAAAGCGATCCATTAATCGGTGAACGATTTCCGTCGGACAAATTACAGAGCAAAATGGGGGGGGGGGCAACACAGGGGGTCGATTCATTGATTCTTCCGATAAAACGCATTTAATCAGTGCTTGTCCCTAAGTAAATTTGTTGGTGGAACAACGTTTTCGACGATATATTACCGTTGCCGTATAATTATCGGGTTAATTGCAATAATTTAACTGATTTAATTACAACGTCCGATTAATGCGTCCGCCTGTCCTTGCGCCGAGTAACAGTTTCCGTGACTACCATACGATTAATTCAGTTACCCGTTTCGCCAAACAATTTTGTGCTTGATAATAATGGTGTAGCCACGTAAAGGACGTTGATAGTCGATTTGTAAGCGGACGATGATGTGCGTGGCCTACCTATGGTCGAATCGATGTCAATATCAATCAGCTTACCCTTAGAAGTCTCAGCGTTAGAGGCCGGGGCACGTGGCTAGACATAGATCATGATTGCATCTGTTCGAAGGTAGTGTCACGGTTAATGCACCTCCACGGACGGGCCGCGTAAATTATCGTTTGAATAAAGCAGGATGTCGTGGTTGAGCTACTGCTCGTAAGTAGCTGGATGCTTTGATAGATTTACAGTAAGTAGACTGTGCGTGGTTATGGATTTATGCAAGTCTTAAGCGCGTAAAATAGTACAGAATGTACGTAATGCAGCAGCACTTAATACGAGCACTTTTTATATAAGCTTTCTACGTTTGAACGGGATTTTAGTTCGCGTCCGATTAAACGAACTCGCGCGGACTGAATCTACTTATCGGAACGTGAACTTCTATTACATACTCTCATATGGGCAAATTCATACAAACGAAATTCGTCTGTATGTGAAGATATACAAAATATTAAAACTAAAGTACTCGTGACGTTATTTAGAGATCGAAACTTTTGTTGCTTTAATTGTTCATAATTATTCATGATTATATATTTGAAATTATTCGAAGAATTATTTATATAGTAAATTATAACTATTAAGGCTTTATTTGAAGCCTGTCATACGTTTTTCTAAAAATAAGCAAGCATCCAAGTACTCCCGACCCATAGCGCAGATAAAAAGAATTGGCAAAGCCGAATATCATTAGCAGTAAAATATAAATGTAAATTTGTACTATATTTTACTATAATCGTACCATACAGTAAACTCTACCAACATTTCGTACGGACAAGTAATAAACGATAATAACGTCCAATTTTCCTGTCCCTTTTCTTTCCTATCTTTAAAGCCTAGAGAAAGAAGAATAATTAGAATTCGGCCTGAATAACGTGACTCGTCTCGTGCACACCAATTTCTATTTCCTCCGTAGAAGTGTCCGTCGAGCGAGGATCGCGAAACGGGCTGCTTCACACGCCACCGGGCGATAAATTATCGTTCGTTACAGACGCAGCTGTAGAACCCGCCTATCGCGACCGAGATTGCTTAATTGGACGATTCCCCTGGAACGGCTCTTAATTATTCGACGATCAACCAAATGAAACGGCTACATTGGAAATTTATTCTATCCGGTCGAAATCGGAAAACTTGTTTTTCCAGTTGCATTCTAGGCAGTTAGCGAATTGATAACGTTAAATAATAATGAACCAAGATCGTCACGAATCTCGAAATTATTCGTTCGAGATCGCTGATAACTCGTGGCTAGAGTTTCGTGTTAAAAATATTCGCTGTTATCGACATGTACGTCGCGTTCGTGCAAGCTACTGTTGCATTTTTATCTGTTTTTAGATTTCAGCGATAAGAAAAGTGATGTAAAAGATATAAAGGCGATGTAAAAAATTTTAGCGCACACACAAAGAAATCGTTCTTCTAAAATCTTAAATTTGAAGGATTATCAATATCGCTTATCAAACTTGATCTTGCCGTCAATTATAAACTACGTTACGAAAGAAAAATTTACTGTAAATCACATGTCATTAATATTATGAAGATATAGACACAAAAATATCAAAACCTCGGTAATTAGTCGTCGTGAATAATCGGAATATTCATGTGATTTTCTTACACGAATTCACATTTAGTAAAAGTTCCGCGAATACTGCTAGGAAATTTTTTAATGCGTAAATTAGTCTAGCGGAAAGCTACAGTTGCATTTCAAGAATTTCTAAAATCTAAAGCCGGTAATTCTCATAAACCTGGAATATGAAACTTCTTAACTTGTTATTGCGAGAATATAAACTTGTTGTTGTGAAAATGCATTAACTCATGCGGAAATTACTTTGGTTAAATATATGATATTTAAAGAAAAACTATACATAATTTCTTTTCACACGAGCCAATCTAACGAAACCGTTACTATCACTTAAGTAGCCTCCAACAGAAGCAGAAGTGGAACATTTTTAGTGGAAGCAATTTTTCTAATTCCAGCGGCGAGGCAGACCTTTTTTGATGGCAGCGAATACGTTAGATTTTGATTTGTCCGTAAAAGGCGGTTAACGCGCCGAAAGAAACTTCGGAATTGTAAGAAGGATTGCGATGAGCGCGGTTTGCAACGTACACGTACTTATCGATGGCCGCATCTCACTTCCCTCCTTTCCGGTTCAATCTTCGAGAACAGTTAGAGGTAACGCGAAGGTTCGCGAATCCCGTGACTCGAATCGCCTCCGAATCGCCGACCCCGATGGAATCACAATCACACGAGATCCAAACGTTTCAGCAAAGCAAGAAGTTCCTTCTCCACTGAGAAATAAATCGAGACTTCTTATTACTCTATCATACTTCTTCTTCCCCAATGAACCATTGTTTGAAATGGAATTTTAACAACGCGGACCACCATCTGCCTTTCACATTTTCCACTTTCCTTAATGACAATTTGTACCATCAAATTGTATCACTGTAGATATCCTTTTTCGAATTACAAAATTGAATATTTTCGTTAAATTACCCTGATAGTTTCCCGAAAGATACAGAGATAAGTGGGCAATTCTTGGAATGTATTGCTCAGAAGGAACTTCATGTCACGCTATTATCATTACCATCCGTTTCAACCGTCAAAAATAGCCTACTCGTAAGCCCTAGACGCGGAAGCTGAAACAAGGAGCCAATTTTCAAATGTTCTCAGTCATCTATCCCGTGGAACGTATTATATTTCTTCGCTGTTCTTATTAAATATAAATCCATTTCGCGTATCGTCTTTTTATACTTATTTCATTAACTTTCTCTTATCCGCCACGGTAGATCTCGTTGAAAAGATTTTGTACGAAAATTGCACGCAAAACTCGGGGTAGTTTACCGAAAACTTGAATTGACAATTGCTTTGAATTATCAAGAAAGCAATTGATCGACAGTGATTTTACATTCGTGCAAAATAACGACTTTGCTCGAGTTACAAGAAGAACGTAATGTATTAAGAGTCACGTGTTGGTCTGCACAATCTGCCGACCTAAATCTCACTGAAAGACTTTTGTATGAAATACATGCCAAACTCACAGTTTACTCAAACCTGAATCGTAGGTAGGTTGATTACGGTCACGTTATTCAGGATCGTCCGACTTAACTTACTTCTTCTCCACTGTCAACACACGCGCCTCTAACATGGTATAGACGTGAGTACACGTACCTCTTTGTTATCCCAGCGCTTATATTGCCGCCATTCGGTGAACCCAGGACGTCGATACTCGAGGGTATACTCCTCGACGTATTCCTGGCCACGGCCGTGATCGTAACGACCCTGACTCTGTACACCAGTGATCACGTGAGGTCCAGGAAGATCTACTTGCAGCCACTCACGAATTCCTCTTTCTATTTGGCTCTTCGGGCACCAGGCACCGCCTGCTGTCTCCTTCCGCAGCCTGTTTTCGTCAGAATTTGTTAGCGTTACGTGCTGCGGCTCGTTTCGATGAATGTTAATGAGACCCCTAGATCGATGGCCACTCTGCGACCATTTTCAATATTGTATGAGTGTTTTTTACCGACTAATTTTTTAAAAATCTCGAGACATTTTCTTGATTTGTTCGTTAGTTAATAATTTCAATAACTAATATCGATAGTTTCGATAATAGGGTCAATGATTTGGAAAAAGATTCGAAGATACTTTCTTCGTCTGTCCGATAGCTTTTTCCTTTTAATCTATTAGCTGGGAAACGCGAGTTAATTCATCACTTGGATCGTTAGTCTTTCTTGGATATTCCAATTTCTTTATTTTACTCGAGGATGTTCTACTTTCTCAAGTATCATTTTATTTGCAAGGACCGAAAGTGACTTGATTGAAATTGATTTGAATTTATCAACTTGTAATTGTCTCATCGTAGAAGTTTCTGGTTAAGGGATGATATTTTTTAACAAGTTAGATTAAGTTGTTTACGAGAGCAGCTACGTGAGATCGATCAAATTTATTCCACTTGAACTACTGCGTTGGTTTCTTCATAACTAGATAAGTTGCATATAAACGTTTCTTATAAACGATGCGTGGTTTGGTATCAATTAAATGTTACGCGTATACTCGAATTGTTATTTTAATATTTTAGCACGTAATAAATAAAATAGATGAGTCGTGTTTTTTGTACTTCAAGTTCGTCAATGGTAATGATGAGATTTTATTAAACACATATTTATACGCTTTCATATTCTATCGAAATTCAGAGAGGGATTAAAATCCCATAAAACTACATTGAAAACTATGTTATATTTCAAATAGATAATTTTTCAATAATACTCTGTGGATTATTTATCACTCGATTTTTCGCAAAATTCATTAATCACGTTTCAGAGAACCGGCGAAATATCTGTGGAAAAAAATAAATAGTGAAAGGAAGAAAAAACAGAAAATTGGTAAACCGTTCGATCGCATTGATATTACGAATCGAAATTTGACACGCACAGCAGTTTGCGTTGGCTCAAAAAGAGGGTTTCCAAAAATCAATTTTCATTCCCGTTGAAAATTTGTCCTCGTTCGACCGGGCCTGCCAGTGCACCGACAGAAATTGCACAATAATAATCGTACCGAAAATGTAGCCACGTCAAAATCGTACGAGCTCAATTCACGGATCGTTACGCCATATCGCCGAGTCCAACCAACCCTCAACCCCTTCTCCTTTCTACCAGTTACAATAGCCAGTGGTAATTTTTCATTCCAATTGGACAGACATAATTAATTGATATTATATTTCCGCCCGCGGTGGACAGAAACATGGCAAATATCGAAAGAGAGCGAGAGTGAGAGAGCGAGAAAGAGAAAGAGAGAGAAAGCTATAATTGATGCTTTAAGTTCTTTGTCTAAAGTTGCTCGGAGTTAATTAATTCAATTTCTTTAACGGGACTTTTCATGACGACGAATGTTTGTTAACGCGACCAATGTTCACGAAATATTCCAAACGATCGAGAATATCGACGTTCGGAATCGTAAAACGAAAGCCTTTTATTTGATCTGCTACGACAAATAATGCTTTCGACTGAATAAATTTACGCGGCTTTGCTAGAAATACTCGTAAATATAAGTTTTCTAGGAATAGTCGGGAAATTGACAGCATTTCATGAACGATAAAGTTCAATAGGATGCAAAAATACATTTTGACCCGACAACCGAACAGGAGGACAGTTCTGGTAATACGAAATTTATGTCGATTATTGAATTCGGAAATTGCTCCTCATTAGACTGCCGAGTGATTTACGATGAAATTAAAAATAGAAAAATCCATAGAATGCAGATAACATAGAGAAATATATAAAACATCCAAAGTGAGTTCGTCAATTATAATATTTATAATTTTCGTTATAGCTTTTGGCTGGCGAAACGAACTACTGCGCATGTTTCTTTCACATTTACATTTACGTCTCCTTAGTCCTCTCCATAAAAATGTGGAATTGCATAAATATCCCTAGTCTGTCATGTTCATATGGTCTCGTAGTCTCGTAACATCGTATCGGAAGTATCCAATTAATAAAGAATCGCGGGGAGACCAGTTTCGAAGCGGCGCGAAGTTAATGTTTCACCGATTCTTGAAGAGCGAGAAGCTCCGTCTAGGCGCAGTTATAGTCCTCCGGCCATTACAGCATCGTTCGAACAAAGAAGAACAATTCACGAGGCCATTCGCCGGTTTCAAGAACTTCTTCGGTTCGAGGGAAGTGTACTTAAACAGCGAATCCGGGATTCAGTTCTTTCCACCGTCCCTCTTTCCCGTTCTCTCTTTTCCAACCAATCCCCTCCTTTTCACGTTTCCTCTCGTCCCGACGCTCCCCACGTTTGCTCTAAATCGACCCAATGAAACTTTCGCGAAACTTTTACCACCTATTGGACCCGCTCGTGCTCCCTACCTAATAACGAAGTTAACTTGCCGACTGATCAGAGGATCCGTCGCGTTTTTCTTGCGAGTCAACGACGTCGATTTCATTCCGCGTGTTCCCATGTTGGTATTCAGCTGTTAAAACGTTTGTCGTAGCCTTTTGTTTTGATTGGCTGTATTATTGGACACGAGGTTTAAATAAATAGAACCGAGTTGTGTTTCATCGTGTTCCATCGCTCGATTGAAAATTCGAATAGTAGTCAGAGGAATGGTCTTTGCAATTGTTTTCAATGAAATTTAGTATTCTCTTGTTAATCGATCGATCTGCTTGTTGCGAGGTAGCGATATCGCGTTGAAAGATTTAAAAGTGTGATTTATTAATCTTTTAGTTCTGACGGACTTTAATTGAACATTTGTCTGTGCAACATTGTGCTTGCACGTTAGTAGTCGAGGTATAAATATTTGAAGCATAAAATTTTGAATATGATTCTTCTATATTACTGTTGTAATGAAAGATTTATTAATACGCCTAATGGAATTTACTTAGCGTATGCAAATGTTTTTTGTAAATATGCAATGAAATGTTTGAATACTTTAAAAGGATGTAATTTAATTAAGTATAAAAATATCAGCAACGATTTCGTTCTGTATTACCATTATAGCCACGCGATGTAAAATGTTATGATATGAAAGAATTGATTTTACTCTGCAAAACGTTTTGTAGACCAAATAAAAACAGTTCTTATGTATTTGTAATTTATTCATAAAGTTATTAATAAATAATTTCAATTTATAATTTGTTCATTTCACGAAAAGATAATTTATACCTTTACTTATTAGCTTATTTATAATTTACACAATTTGGTAAAATTTTTGTTGCTATATAAATCGACGAGGGTGACTGAATACGTTGCAAAGAATAACGTATATTAAGGTATTCGCTACCCGCAGTTAAAGGGTTAAAGCGGTTAAAGTTATATTAAGGTATTTGTTTCTCTGGAAGTTTTTGGCTCTTTCTGAAATTTCTCAAGGCTGTGAGAAATTTCAGTGAAGTTTCACGAAGTATTTATTATGGTGGAACGTTAGTTCCATCCCTTATGGATGGCAACGCCAAGTGTTCTAGCCGTCTGAACGGTCCTCATTTATAAGGTGTTTCCAGTGTCTGACCACGGCAGTCTACTACTACTGAATATCGTTGCCACGCGTAAATGGGAAAGGCTCGTTTCAATAAACGTCCTCATGAAACGAACACGCGAAGCAAGAATAGATTACGAATGTTTATGCAAGTTTATAGCAAATTTAAATATACAAAAATGTACGGAATGCACATAACGTATCCGCGAAGATATACAAGAAAATTACAGTATAAAGCATTTATTATAATACTACCTTACTTACTTAAACCCTCTCTATCATTTCGAAACATTCGAGAAAATTGAAGTTTTATTATTCCTTTATGCCGTCTCTGTTGCTTTTCATTCAATTTGAGATATTCAGTCATTATTTCGTAATAGGCTGTACAATATTATTTCGTGAAAGCGCAGATAAAAGTGTAACTTCGCTTAAGAGTAAGAAACACGAGGAACTTTAAATGTTTCATCACATCTTGAAAAATGAATTAAACGCGAGATAAGACGATTTAACTAAAGAGGGCGGAACGTTTCAAGGGTAAAACACGTATCTATTTAATTTTCATTTCTTTTAATTATACTCATAAAGATATGGATTTAATAAAACATTCGCAATCCAATCTTCTGCGGCAGTAATTAAACGAACATTCTAACGAACGTTCTAACAGCTACTTCGAATAATTTTATTCGGACATCCTCTCCTTTCCTGATTAATCTCATAAAGCTGCAGTCTCAATTTCATTTTTCATGAAACTCGATAGAAAAATTCTATGCTCAGCACGAGAACGTTCAGAAGCGTGTACAGGAAGACAAGGTCGTGGCCGGTGCTCGATCACGCGAATTGCTTCTTCACTTCACCCCAATAACAACGCAATTACGGGCGGATAATAATTCTTGCGGGAAACTGCCAATGCCGCGCGTAACTTCGCCCCGAACAGTATCGAGCTAACCGTTTTTTCCCCTTCTCTGTTGCTGGTAATTTTCGCAAACGCCAGTAGAAAAAGCGGAAACAATGTCGCGGCGAGCGTCGATTAATTTTATCATCCAACGTTGGACGTGATTAAAAGTAAAGTTCCGGATGAAACGGCCGCGACAGCCGGAGATCGTTAAATTACAGACGCGAATAAGAGACAGCAGAAATGGCAGAAAGAGACGAAGAGGAAGAAGACAAGCAGAAAAGAGAGAGGCGAGGCAAGGCAAGAGGAGTATGGCCGTGGCATCTATGAGCGGCACGTTAATGTAGAAAGCGTGTCTGTCGCGGGACGGTTTGATCTGTTCTCCCTTTAGGAAGCGCGTTAAAAAGGCAGCCGTGGTACCATTTAACGGCGGCTCGACGACCAAGGGTACGCAGAAAAGGGTACGTCGTAAAAGTAATGCGCTCACCGGCCATTTCGTGGACCGACGTTCGTCACATACGACGAGGACGCCGTAATGGCCGAATCCGGTATGTCGCCAGACTCCATCCCCAAGGATTGATTGCACGCTCCTGAAACACACCGTTTAACTTTGTTATTATATGTACGGCTTGTACGTATGAGTCGTTCGGAAGGTACATCGATCAACGCCATAAGGAAGTAGAAAGAAATTATGTTACAGATATTATTTCTTTTAATTTATCTCGAAATTTACGGTTATTTATATTATTTCTTTGCGATATACGAACGTATGGAAGTAACGTGCTTGGTTCCTATGAATGGAACGTTAATTGTATTACCCTCGATGTAATGAGATTGAGAAATTTATAGAAAGTGGAAACCATCGGTTTAAGACTCGTCTGTGACTTGGTATCATTTTGCGATTTGTTGACGAGTTAATGTTTTACAAATATTTTAATGCTTTTATGACAAATAATGATGTAAGAGTATGGGAGGTAATGAACGATTGGGAGAGAAAGATAGATCGTTGATTTATTAAGGCGATTAACTCGTAAGTTTCTCAAAAAGTTTGTGCTGCTTTTATGGTCTCACTGTCGTTTACTGTGTTTGACTTAACTGTATAACCGACTATAGTTACCTACGCTTACAACTTCTGTATTTGCTAGATCGCGGTCGTGGCGATTCACCGTTCTCCCCTTGTTTGCCAGAGAAATCATGGCGCACAATGATCTAACAGCGAATCGAACAGCCGTTTCTGTCGTGAAATCGTACTCCATAGTTACATTCCACGATATCTATCGTACAATGTCGACCGACGATCGACGAGCGGAAATGTAAATTGAAAGGTTAATAAGCCTGGCGACCAAATCGCGGAAATTCTAAAATTCTTTCGCTTACGGTTTCTTCGTGGCTCTATTTTATATCGTGCGATGAAAACTCGTTGATCGACCGAGCAAACGCAACGCGGAAGGTCTAGAAATATTTGTGACAATAATACGCCCGTGGGAATACAAATATCGTTGACGTATTGGTAGGTTGGTATGGCGGGTGGTGGACAATTTTTCCTGTTTCGATGCTCCTAAAAAATTGAACGCAATGTTACATACACGACAGATCAAATTGCTTCCTATTTGATTTCCTGTTTCAACTTTTTCGGTGTAATTGAGGAAACGACAGAATTTCTCGTCGAGTGAATTAAGAATGTTTATGCCGGAACGGTACATGTATGATGAGTATTTAGGTTTAAAGTATAAAGTGTCATATCTTCAACCGAATATTTGGAATTGTCGTATAGACGAAGGGTGTCATTGAAGATTCGATATGTCTTTAAAATACTTTATACACCTAGATATCCTTGAGAATATTTTCGAGAGATAGTCGAATAGCTATTGAATAAAAAACAGAATAGAAAGAAAGAGAATGTCGAAAAGAATAATGGTAAAATGTTAAATAAGAATTTAGAGACCAGAGCGTGTCACAGTTTTTACAGGAAGTAGAAGAATTGTTATTTATTTATTCGTTAAATGTAGTTACCGTTATTTCACCGAAATTTCACAATTCACGACAACTTATCTTGTAAAATATAACATTTCTATGTCTATAAAAATATATTCATTCAATGTTTGTTTCTTTATAATAACCCATAAACAGAAAATTTCAATCTCATCGAGCCCAATAACGCTTCAATATATCTTTCTTGGAGATGTGTCATAATTCACTTTTTTTCAGGTTCTCTGTTTCCGAGATTTTCATTGAAATCACGATCGGCAATAAGATAGACGCTGCAATCGTTGCTCGGCAACTTGATGGATAAGTGACGAGAGTCTCTCCACGTGGTATTATCCGGACGCTACACACTTATTAGTCCGTCAGCTATCTCATTCGCGTTTCAATTTACCCGAAGTTTACTGGCATTCGAGTATAATCTTTCCATTAAAGTTTTCGCCGGACGATAAAATTCCGCGCGGCCTGGGCAAGTCCAATGTGAGACGCGAGAGATTAATCGGCGCGAATAAATTTACATTATCGAGATGAGGAGGATCGACGGTTCTTTTGCCCTCGCGCGGAAGACGCATTTTCAATTGCGCGCGGATTAAACGCGCAATCTTCTGCAGAAGGGTTGCCATTTACGGCATAACGGAGTAAGAGATCCTTGAATGTAGAAGTGTATTATCGATGTTACGTAAAACAATAAGAGAATTGGAAAGATAAAAGACGAAGAGAAATATCTGAAATTATTACTCTAAGAGGATTAACGTTTTCCTTCGATACGTGATTTGATGTATACGAAGGAATCTCCAATTTATAAACGTTCTACAAAGTTTTATCGTCTTGGAAGATGAATTTATTAGTGTCAAGAAGAGACAATTAATCTTTTAAATATATTCGTAAATTTTTTAAATATATCAAACATATTATAAATATAATAACACATATCACAGTGCTACAATTAGACGGTCGTTCTCCGTGTCAATTTGATTTTTTTATATCTAGTTTTTCTGTCTATATATTTTCTTTTTTAATAACTGTTTGAACATCTTTGTCGCAGTATCATACGGATAACATACCAATTTATCCAGCTTATATTACTCTTCCATATATGTTCCTATATATTTCGTCATTTATCGTTTAACGTAATAAAACGTCTCATAATAGCCGTTCTCTAATTATTTTGAGTAGTGTTATTTCGAAATAACGTACATAACATAATAACATAATAAGTAGTTATTATATCTTTATCTCTTTTAGAATCATGTTTAAATTAAGCAAACATTGAAGTACTATGTGTTAGTATCCCTCAAGAGATCTCCGATATTGACACTGGAATCTCCAATATTGCAAGCAATACTACATGACAGGAAATATTCTTAGCTATTAAACGTCCTGTTCTGTGCGAACCTGTTTTTCGTTCACAAGCTGGTATGTTTATTAACAACAGGTTTCCGAAATCAAGTGCAGGATAGATTGATTTCATAGGCGTTCTTATTGGCTTCGGCAGCCGTACGATGGTAAGCATTCTTCCGCTCGATTAAACCTTTTCCCTCTTTTCCCTTTCATCAATCCTCCTACGGAAATCCTTTCCGAGTAAACCACCGTTCCCTTAAACCGAGCCGACGAACTTTCTTTCCGCGGAAATAAAGCAAAAGATCCTTCCAATAAACATCGCCGCTTACCATTTTACTCTGACAGGGAGTGCAACACAAACGAAAAATTCTCCGTAAATATAGCTTTTTTCAGAAAAAGCTTGTACCTATTCGGCAGAACTCGTAAAACATTCCGTTTCACGAGCTTCCTTTTGCCCATAAAAATAACGAAATAAACGGGTGAAGTGACCTTTCCGTGAAATATTTTGCCGTTAATTATTTTAACCATTGGTGTGCCCATTTCGATATTTCCTTTTTGCGAAATTAAACGCCACTTAAAAGGCAAGTCGACATTTTTCTCTCTGAGATTACAAAAAGAGAAGCGAGGGTTTACGCAACTTTTCAGCGGAACGCGACTTTCTTCTCCTCTCTTGAAACGTTCACGTTGAACATGCCGACGCTAACCGCCAAACAAATCCGCTGTGATTCAAGGAAAATGCTCGACCGTTCGCCGGAAGTTATAAAAAGTTTCAATGAAACGCTCCCTCGGTCCTCGGACCGTTTGCGCCAAGCTGTCAGAGTCTTCAATGGCATTCATGCATCGCCGGCGTATCAACGTCGCGCATCGTTTACCGCGCACGTGCACGCATTCAATGTAAGTACCGATGCCAGAAGCATCCTTCATGATCCGCGTACTTCTTTCACGGTGCTCGGCCGATTTTCAAGCGGCGACGGGCGTCGTCTATTCCATGGCCGCTATGAGATTCCTCCGGATGGCTCGCGACGGATGAGGAATTTCGTGCACACGCTGTGAACCTTTACAAAGGAACTCATCGAAATTTGCTATTAAATCGTTCTACCGTGCTTTCTTTAGCGAATCACTGTCGTTTAGATTGCGAAGTTATGAGTGAAGGAATTTCGTTAATTTCAGTGGCAAAGAAAAAAAAATGGTAATTTTTGTAAAGGGATGTACAATTTTTTATATAGCAATTTAACAAGTTAATCCTTCTTATTTTATTTATGGGAGCGTATATCTGTAGCTTGGAATCTGACCGTTAAATCTTTTTCCTGTGGTTCGTTTCATGAATGATGCTCGTTTGGTTTGTGAAGTCATGATAGCTTGATAAAGTATCTTAATATATAATTATTATATAAAATCTTAATATAGCTATTTAGCGTGTTAGTTTCTTCTTTTATTTCGTGGCAGCTGCAGTTTGGGTAGTGATGTTAAATCCTTCTCTCTTTTTTTTTCGCGAGTGGTTGGAGTTTGGATTGTGAAGAATTTTTAATAATGATGACTGATAAACAAATTGCAAATATTTATGTAAATCTATATTTTCAGGAATATCGTTAAAGATAGAACTTAAGTACAGAGTGGCGTTATATCCGTCAAATATATATATATCGTAACGAGTACTGTACTTGAAATATTTTATATATTCTAGGTATTTTTGTAGTATTTTTTAAATTGTTCATAAACTGCGTAAAAGTCCGCGGACTATCGATAAAGCAGTAATTTTTATATAACAATGTCAAATTTTGACACAGTAATCTGGTGTTCTACTTTTTCATTTTTATTTCGCAAAAGCGTAAGCTGATAGATCGCTATACTGGCAACATAGTAAACTGGCGGAGTGACTTTATAAATTAAATTGAAATTCGCAGCACAATTTTTTGTCCGTGGATGCAGCCATCTACATTGTGAAATTATAGGGAGAAGGTCTCTGACAAACTATAATTTGACACGTGACAAGAATTCTGTCGGATTTTGACATAGCAATTTGTGTCTAGTGCTTTTTCCTATTGATAGATTGGTACAGTGGTAGATTGGTATAGATTGGTAACATAGTAAAATAGTAGATTGGCTGTATAAATTGAATTGTCGTGGAATACTAGTTGGTATAATGTTCAGGCATGTCTGACTATAGGCAGGTCACATTCTACTGTCGATTCGCGTGTCAGTCACGTCGAACGTTTCTGATTGCTATTACAGATATTAAATTGGTTGGTTTGTTTACCAGGAATTCCAATCCCTCGTGATGATGATGTTCGTTACATCAACTAAATCCCACTTTCTCGACGATCTCTAATACAATATTAGGACGGAACAATCAAATATTAGTATGAATCGAACCTTATATATACGCTTCAAATAATAATCTTCTTTCGATAACAAAAATAATTCTTAAAACAATTTTACATATATTTCTACTTCGAATCTTAAACAAGCCTCTCAGAAACTAAACTGATCAACTTTTCTTTTTATTAATTTACTAACTTCTTAATTTCATTATACAAATATACAATTAATATTCAATTTTTTCAAGAAATAAGCGTCTTACTCTTCTAAGTCCCTAGATAGATAGATTTTTAAGTTTCCTACGCTTTTTAATTTACGGAATCGATCGGCTTCTAAACGGCTCAAATAATTCTTAACCTCAAATGCACTTCATCCACTCCTTTCACAAATGCAGCGGCGTTCGTAGGAAACAAAAGTACATTTCATCCATGCCAATCTCTGATATACATACGTTTCAAAAAATAACGTTCAAAAAACTCCACGTCCATCTTGCCGTTGAATCTTAAATAATTCCCAACCTGAAACGCATCTCATCCACTTGTTTCACAAGTGGAGCATCGTCCGTGGAAAAGAAGAATACGAGTTTCACCTTCGGCATCGGGGTACCTATCTATCGTCGTTTCAGATAGACGACACAAGCGTTGGTGTCGGTGATGGGACTGCGCATCCATCTCCAGCGGCAGGTCGCCTCACCTCGGAGACACATGCAAATCACATAGGCGTTTGAACTTCCAAACGTATTCATAGAACGGCATTCTCGCAGTCGTTTCACCCTCTGGCCGTTGTTTCTGTCTTCGTGTTTCGTTCGATGCCTGGCGCTCGGCGGTGGAAGCGGAACCAGAAGGTTGAGGCGCGGGGGCATGTGAATGCTCTCGAGTCACAAGCGACATAAAATAACGCGAGCCTCCGGGGACGTGGGCTACGCTCCTGATGTTCGTTCGTGTTTGTCGATTCTCATATACACGCCTCCGTCAAGTACCACGCGCATACAGAGAAATAGACAGGCAAGGGAAAGAGAAAGAAAGAAGGAAAGAGGAGGATGAGCGAGCGAGTGAGCAAGTGTGCTCGAACAAGTAGAAAAGTGGGAAAAAGGGCGAACGGAGAGAAAAGGGAGTAGACGGTGCGAGCACGCGACAATCGCGAGCCTCGTGGCCTCCGTGTTTTAAAATGTCGAGCGCTTTTGTATACCAGGGAAAATTTGCTCCTACGATCGGGCAAATTGCGCAAAAAGGAGCACCTTTTTTCCATCTCATATCTCCGCTCTCTGTCTCCTGTTTCTCTTCGTTTCTTTTTCGTCGTTCACCGTTTATTTTTCCTTTTTTTACCTTTCGCCTATCTTTCCCTTCCTCCGCATCTCTTCTTCGCCATACCTCGTTCGTATCGCGACGCTTCCTCGGTATAACTCCCGTTGCTTCTCACGAAGTTCCATGCATTCGTGTTACCCTTCCGCCATCTCTCCCTCTGTCTCTGTCATTGTCTCTGTCTCTGTCTCATGGATGTATTTCTTGAAAGAGGGGACACGGGTGAGCACCTTCCGACAATTTATTTTCTGTACTGAATTAGAGCGCTCTCAAAGTGCCTTTCTCTGGTCACGAGCCAGCGGAAATGCAGTCACTACGCGGACCGCGATTCTTCGCTAATTTACGGTGCATTATGTCTGCGATGTAATTTGTTAGAATTATCTATTACATGTGTAGGTGTGTATGTGTATAGGGGTTGCGTTCACGGTTAAAGTGGCCACTGGTTTCACGGAATTTCGTCTTCACGTAGAACGTAATTACGAGGATAAAAAAAGGAAGGAAGGAAAGAACAGGTAGAGCAGCGCGAAAAAATGAATTCAATTCAAGGAGAAACGATTGACGTTACTTCAAACTGTTCTTCTCCGGGATGACTCTTTTTCTCTTTTTCTTTCATTTTTTTACCCGGCTACATGATGCATGCGTTACTGGCCCTGACTGGCCCGGTCCTCCCCGAAATGCAATTTCTCTTGTACAACGGTTAAGCTTCGTGAAAATGAGGACACCGTTAAGCACCTTGGAATGATTTACCTCACTTCGGATTACGGCGTTCCTAGGTACCATCCGCGAGAGAGAAAGAGAGAGAGAGAGAGAGAGAGAGAGAGGGACTCCGCTCTATGTACTCTAACGCTAGTCGTAGGAAAAAATTTATGTCCTTTTACGGGAAGTACATTTGTAACCGCTATTCCTCATCCAACGATTTTTGCCGATTCAGATAAATCAGCGACAAGCTCAACTACCGTAACACCAACTTCTTTTAGACTTTCGTGCGGCGTAAATCAACTCGCCAAATTATATCGACGTTCTTTTCCGTACTTTCGCCGGTTTTACGACTTTACTGAATAATGACTCTGATTTTATTGAAAAAAAAAGCGTAATAGTTTATTAGGTGCGTAAATTAATTTCGTGTCTTTTCAAATGAAATTTTAATTCTATTTGCAGATTATGTAATATATACTTAACCATGAAACGATATAGCATCGTTAGTAGTGAAAATCCGATCTGAGCGAAAGCGTTAACATCTGCTCATCGGTAGGATATAGTCGAAATGGACAGATACCCAACACTCCAACGTTTCTTCAACTTTTCTAATAATTATTCAAGAATCGGACACACTAGAGTCTAGAATCGATAAATTATATTCGCGTCAGACACATTATTATAGAATCTAGGACGTCTAGAACTTGTCAGTAGATTATAGCCGTTGGACACCTCTGTAGTTCCAGCACTCTAATTTTCTAACAATTGTTGGAGTATCAAATGTATTCAAATTTATTTGTCAGTAGATTATACCTTCAGTCAGGACACTGATTATATGCGCCTGCTGCTTTAACACTTTTCCAATTTCTCCAGTAACTGTTCAAGAGTCAAGTAGATTATACCCTTACTGTGCAGACATACCTGTTTCGATATTCATTTAATTCTCTCGCTAATGTTCGAAAAATCAAACGTAATTATACGTATAAAGTCCACTTATTACTACAGTATACGTGTACTAGCCAGACGGCTAGCGACTATTGAAAAATCAAGCGTTTTAGAATTTGCTTCTCAGTAGATCGTATTTGCTTTGGACAGATATTCTTTCAATTTTCCCAGCAATGGTTAAAAAATCAAACGCGCATAGAAAAATATAGCTCCTCGGTAAAATATACACCATGTACATACATTGGTCAGACGGCTATGCTTCTTCAAAGCTCTTTTATTTTTCCTGACAATTGTCGATTAAAATTCTTCGCTCGATTTCTTATTGATCAGTCTTCAAACATCGGATATCGTTTCCGAGAGTCCTTTTCTCCTCCTTCATCGCTTCCTCTAATTCAGTTTACAAACTGTGGAATGCCGCATATGTCTTGCACGTCCGCCACAACGCTCCAAAGTAACAGTTCTCGCGCTATTGTTCAAATAGGGAGAATCCGGCCGCGAGGTTCGCGACGCTCGAAACGTTTCGTGGATTCATTACGACACATTCCACGTCGAACTATTCGTCTTGCGAGTTGGCGTGCAATTTGGCCTTCGCGGCGAATACGACACGCGAAAATCCAAACGTCTCGGTCATGGTTGAATCTCGACGCGTGCCGTTTTCTCTGTGCTCGCACGCGACTTTATGCTTCCCTGAATCGCCAACGACCATCCACTAGGTTGAATCTAGTTCGAGCTTGGATTATACGAAAGAAAGGTAGATCTTTCGCGATTCGAAACACGTTGGTCTCGTTAACCGTCGGTATTTCAGACGATGAATACTTTTTCAACCTTTGAGCCGGATCAAAGGATCGGTACGCGTTAACTTTCGCCTTATTCTTTTGAAACTTTCAACTGCTGCTCGGGAATTCGTCGGTTTGCTTTCTTGGTCTTCCTCTTGCACAATTTTTCCTTTCTTTCTTTTACACTTGCACGTCGATGCGCTGTGAAACATCGCAGCTGGCAACGAGAAGAATATTTTACATACATAACGAGCATCTGTATTATGTCTATCGTGATAGAATATGTTTGATCTGATTTTTATTTAAATTGTTCAATCTGCCCTGGTTTGACGATGAGTTCAGTTGTTCTCTTGTTGAGAACGTAGTTGATAGATAAAGATACAGATTCGATTCTCTGATCAGACGCTAATTCGAAGCTTGACTTGATGGAGATTACGAAGTGTCCCGTCCAAAGCGAAAAGAACCGCTCCGTTTGAACAGAGCAATTTACTATGAATCTACTGATTGATCTTTGCTTCGATTCTGTGTATATAGGGTTTGTTGCAGCCACGTACGAATATCCTTATGCTTAAATATATCAGCATGACAGTAACGATTAGACTATGTATATTCATGGAATATCATATTTTTATGAATATCAGTAAATGAAAGAAATCTAAATAACGCTGGTAACAATTTTATGATAATTCGTATGTTTCATACATGTCGATCATATCTTTGAAATTATCGCGAAAGGAGTGTTTCATCTGTTTTATCTATTAAGAAGGAAAGAAAAACGGGAGGAATGATAGAATAGCAGACAAAAATTGCTCGGACGCTCGAATTTCAAAGAGGAGCGAAGAAAGGGAGCAGACGAGAGGCAGGAAGGGGTGGAAATTCCTCTTTTTTCGCACGACACGATGTTTAAAATCACAATTCCGCCCGGTATTCGACGAGTTCTCCAGGAAAATTGCATTCGACGAATACCTCCATTCTGTTCCACCGCCGACGATCCAATGCGATTTCTCTCCTATCCTGCGCCGCTACTTTTTCCCTTCTAAAAGAAGTTTATCGACGCGACTATTCCCGCGCATTGGCTGTGCTCGCTCTCTCGCGCGCGCGTGCACACGCTTAAGCTGCATTTTCTTAAAACTTCTCTAATATTTCCGGCGGGCCTCCTTCGTGCACCTCGTTAAAGTCTTTTTCCATCGGCGTGACGCCTCGTTCCCTCGTTGCCCATGTTGACGAAACACTTGGCCTGCAGAACGCCATTAAAACTTTTCATATACACTTGCCTTCCTAGATATGTACATGTATATAGTCATGTATATGTGTATGTACAACGAATGTCAGGAGAGGGAATCGGAGAAATGGGCAACTCGTTTTCGCGCTGAAAAGCATCCTTTAAGCGTTCCTTTCCTACTTTCTCTTCAAATCGCATATAGACGTAATCAAATGGTCGCGACATCGCTGTTGGGAAACAAACGATGAAGCGGCACTACAAACGAAGCGTAGATCATACTTCGTTTTTTTTTTTGGCATCGATCGAGCGAAATTATGTACTCGTAAATGAAGATATACGCGAAAGTACTCGAGCGCTTGTAGATATGTTCTATGCGTGTTATACGAGACTCTTTGACAATGTATTTCATTAGCACTGTAACGAGACGCGATTGTCACGATCATATCGATGCAATTTAAAGCGAATCTGAAAATGCATACGAAAGTTTGCGAGACGTTTATTGCAGTCATGCGTTTAATAAAAGATTGGTATATGTCTTAAACACCAAAGTAATTAGTGCCAAAGATAACCTGCTAGATATCGTGAATTATTATTAATGCAATGAATAATTGACTGTACAAATACTGTGGTAACCTGTGTTAAATATATGCTTGCAATAAATACCTTCTGTAACATCCATACACGTTTTCGAATTAATTTCAAATTTCACCGATATAACCGTAATAGCAGTGTTTCGTTACAGTGCTAATGAAATTTCGACACGTTTCATACAACACGTGCGATACGAACGTGATAATGCTCCATAGCGAAGTATTTAAATATCAGTCTACACGAGCCAGTCTACATTGAAATTGAAAATTTTACATCTTTCAAAGCGCGATATCACAATTACAGATCCATAAATATCCTTCCAAAGATGAAAAGGAGCTTACGTATAAACGTTGCCGTGTGATCCACCGATTGTCCAGCAAATTTATTTGAACGTCTGAATAATTCCGGCATGGGAATGGACGGGACCCGTGCAGATGCATGGACGCAACTAAAATCTAGGGAATTTTCTCCACATTGTCCGAGGGACAATCCCGCCGTGGCCGGTTTTAGCGAATCGGGGGATACGGGGAATTCGTGAAAATAAAAGAGCGGTCAAGTGCGGTCCAGGGAATCGTTGCTACGCCATTGGCCACGACCCTTGGGCCATCCCCGCTGTCCCGATCGAGTTCAGTTCGAACAGGATTATAGCCAGGACACCTGACGACGCTCCCAACGCTTCAAAGAGTAGAGAAACCGATATAAGCAAACGAAATAAAAGGTTGCTACAGAGGCGGAGGCGAAAGGTGGAAAAGTGAAACGCGGACGGCGTGAAAATGTAACGCGCGAGCTCGATGTGGAAGAACGAATGTGCGTATCGTTTACGAGAAAACCGTACAACGTATAGACGTATAGTTGTTTCGACAAAATACCAGGAATCGAGTGACAAGAAGCAACGAAGGTCGGTCTTCTAGTTGAGAAATGGACAAAGCCGATTGCACGACGGAGAGTGGCACGGGTGACAGGAAAGTTTCCAATCCGGATTTTCATTCATTAGTAACGCTTACCGAAGTGGACGATGCAACACGATGCACACGCTTACGGGGCACGTCTGCGAGGCAAGTTCTTGCAGTAGGGTGTTTCTCAAAGGAAAAGGAACGTCCTGCATTCGTAGGAAGATCATCGGACATCGAATCGAATTTTAAAGATCTTCACAGCCTGTTTTGCTATAGCGGTGGTACATCAGCTTTGAGAAACATAGCCTATTGTTAGTCAGAGTTACAGAGGAAGTTTACTGTAACTATATTATTGATGGTCTTAATCCTTTTTGTCGACAATGGGAATTTATTGTTTGGGAATTTAATATGTAAGCTTCTTATGGAATTTGGAACTTGGCTTTCGGTGATAAAAGCGATAGAAGAATGTAGCGTGGATGACGAGCAATTGATTTAATTGGAACAAAAATGGACGCGCAAGAATCTATATATATGGTGAAACGAATAATATCAGCATAATCGATGTTCTTTAAATTTGTTAAATATTTTATATATACTATATATTTAATGAAAAGACGGTCTTCTATAAAAGATAGGTAACGTAATTTATCATATTCTTCTCTTGAGGTCGTCAAACATAAAAATGTTACTTTTAACGTAGTTTTTTCATGGTCACGAAGTTAAGATTTTAGAATAGTACAGAGAGACTAATGTGACAGGGTGTAGAAATACCGTTCCACGGTATTCGAGTATTAACGCTCAACAAGTCGAGGAACGTCCAGTCGTATCGAATGTTTCGCTCGTTCAGTGTCCAAACAATTCTAACGGTCCGCTAGCCAGTTTTCTTTACCCGGTCCTAAGCTCATTCTTTACTAAGTTCTAAGATCAACCGTTAGCAAGTTCCAACTTGTTCCGTCGTCGAGTGCTAGAGAGTTTTAAATTGTTCTAATTTCTGCTTCCGAGCGTAACTTTCAACGTAAAGTGAAATGTCCCACTTGGAATTCTTTTGCGCCATTGCAAACGTAAACGGCGAACTTCTAGACTGCAGTAGAAATTAGAAGCGATTTTTTCAGAGAAACAAATCTCAAACGTTCAACGATTAGCCATTAACAACTCCTCTATCGGCAACACGACGAATATCTTAAAAATGGCGAAAACATATATGCAATTTGTTAATTTATTTTAAACATTTTTACGACGACCGAAACTTGTATAATTGAATCCATTTGGTATTTTGTTGATACATTACCTATGAAAGGATCTATACAGGACATATCGTATAAAGAAGAAGAATTTTGCTACATGATCTAAAAGTTCCATTAAATTCGACAATCCCAATTTGTAGCCTTTTTCTGTTTAGGTTGCAATTACAGTAGACGTGTGTTCTGACAAATTGTTATTCCGACGAATGAAACATCCGAAGACCGAAATAAACTCGTAAGTATCTGTATTATGCATTTAATTGTCTTGATGTATTTATCGGAACACGTATCCGCTATATCCTTACGCATATATGCGTTTGCTCACAAATCTTCACCTAAATCCCCCATTATCCACATTGAACCCCTAATCTCCACAATTCAATCGCCTTTGGTATCATAAACCTAATCCACAGTTTGAACAGTTATGCGAACAGTTCTCATTCGGCTTGCATTGATAGTATTCGTTCTCTGCACATTACAGACGTGACGACGTCCGACGATTGCATTCGGAACGCAGGGCAAAGTAGTCGCGTAAGATCATGGTCGGCCATGAAGGGGTTCGTTTAAACGAGCCATCGACCGTTTCGTTCGGAGGAGTTAACGTTAACGAAGACGGGGCCGACGAAGAAGAGGACGACGAGGATTCGTTTCCGCCTTTCCACGTAACGCGACTGGCAATTCGACGAGGAGACAAGCGACCAGGCACGGCATGGCACCGATGTGGCCCATGTTCGCGCAACTTTTCCAAGACGAAAACGCATACATATGGAGATACAATGCATGCATATGTATATCCACGCGACTTTGCGTTCTGCCAGCACGAGACCGTGGCACATACACACGTACAGGGTGTCCTAAGATTTAATAGTAATTTTTTGATCTTTTCTTTATGATTTGTTCGTTACTTTATTTGCTCTTTGAACAACGTATACCTGAAGCGAAAGATAGAAATATCGTACGTACTTTGTATCGTACCACGCAATTCATAGTCCTGTAATTTTGAATTATAGTCAGAATGAAATTACATGTGTTATATAGAATATTTAAAAACTTCTTTAGTATTATAATAAGACAAGATTACGTTGTACGCTGTCTAGTCTGAAGATGTATATAAAAATTACTAGATATTTATTGCAAGCATGTATTTAGCAGAGGTTATCAAAGTACTTGTGCAGTTGATTATTCGATACATTGATAAGCCACAATATCTAATGATCCATTTTTAGCACTAATTGTATGTTCAGCACTGCTATTCATATTATATGCTAATCTTTTACTAAACACATGTTTGCAATAAATATCTTATGCGTTTCCAGACTGGCTTCAAATTCCATTAATATAATTCTGATAATCGTGTCTCATTACGGCGCTAAGAAAATTCGAAAAGATTTCGTCTAACACACATAATATATTCATAAAATTCTTGCGAGCCACGTGTATTTATGTAAAATTTTTACTTCATTATACCCATAGAATAAATTGACAAAGTTTGATTATTAAACCTTCAGGTCACCCTGTATACGTATGCATGTATACATGTATACGTATATGTATATACACAGGAAACATCACGCTAGCTAGCCGTATTTTACCTTGTAAATGGATGTGTCTGGATTGAACATGAATTTCTTAGGTTCTATCGACTGCCGATATTTGGTGGGATATCGATGAATACGATACCGAACGCGACGTATATCCGCATGGATCGAATGGTATCTGTAGCTTCCAGGGATTTTTATTATTCCCCTTATATCCCCGTTCACCGATTTCCCTTCGTATAGAACTCGTCGCGTGCGTCTCCACGCGCGTCTTTTTAAACGTCTCCTTTACGCGGCCGTATATTACACATCCGCCATGCCTGCAGAAATATTACGTATGAATGCGTGTCCTATTCAAAACTTGTCCGATAAGAAGATCTTGCCGCGTGGAACGAGCAAGTTTCACGAACCGCGTTCTAGTTAAAAATGCAAATTTTCTGAACGTATGCCATGTAATTAGCAGGATTGAAGGAGAATATTATGCCATATTATTAACGTTTGTAATCTAATGAAACTTGGGAAATTTATATGGCGTCGTTATTCATTGAGGATCATAAATCGTTCTGCGAGCAATAGATCTAGCATACGTATGTATAAGACTGCGTCATAGTGGCAGAGTCGCCTTTTTCGTTAGTTTAGATTTGCAATTAAAGAATTTCTTAGGTTTAAGAGAAATACGAAAGAATCCTTATCACGGTTTCTCGTTTCAGCTTTACGCTAAGAATCTTTCTGAGACGCGAAATTCTATTTGACGAAAGGAGAGCGAGATCGAGACGAAGAAATTCGAAAAGCGCGGTAAATTTAAGCGTTTTATAATTCCCGACCTACCATTAGATTACATATACATTCTCTATTTTACTAGATCGCTTTCAACATTAGAAAATAGAATTATTTTTCAAATCCAAGAAAAAAGCTTCGAATATCGTATAATTTCTTCGGTGGCATAAATTCTGTGTCCGATGGTGCATTTGGTGATAATCATTATCAATCTGTTCAGGCTACGAGATATCTTATTATCAGCCACGTTGCATCGCGGCAATTGGATGAAACAGGGAGACTCATTTAGGAGCGATAAATTAATCAGTGATCGTTCGATCGTTCCAATTGCCAGCATCCGGAACGACTTCTGCCGGTAAAGTCGGAAATCAATCGATTTCGGTTCATGTCCCGAAGACCTAATTAGCGATTCAACGATATACAACAGAAACTTTGCGTCTCGAATTAACGATTGACCGCTTTCATTATTATTTACGAGTGCGGGTCAGTTTCGACGATCGGGCGATTCTGCGGCTACGAAGTTTAACTCGAGGACCCCCAGGGGCTCGTTCAACTAGAGCTTTCGCTACCTTAGAAATTGGTTTATTGCTCGACCTCGTAAATTCATCGTCCAGTATCGTTTGCACATTGATTTTCTTTGTTCTAATCTACATCAATACAAAAATTGTATTGTCTATTTAGCTATTTTATTTTATATTTTAGTTATGAAATTATTTTATTTACCTAGGAATGCATTAAGAATTTAGAATATATTTGAAAAATATACTCCCGGCGAACAATTAAATTCTGCTCGCAATATGCGGTCGCAAAATAATAGTTCCATATACTCTAGTAACGTAACAAGATCACAGTGTTAAATTTAGAGACTGTAAATTAATTATCATATTTCACGATTAGTTTTACAAATGTTCATAGTAACGGAGATCAATTAACCAACCACCCTTATTCGATCTTATTCGCATATTTCGCTACAATAACAAAATTAAATTATCGAATTTATTAATATAAAAAGCAAGTCTATCAACTGATTATTATATGTGAAACTGTCACCAACCAAGAACCCGCAATTTCGATTTTCTCCAACTGCAAAATAAAAAGAGAAGCTATCAACCCAACGAGCCAAGAAAAGAACACTTTCTTGAGACGTTCCGCGCAAGCTGCAACATTCATCCCCTTTTGCCACTCAACTTCTCTTGTACGACTTTCGAATTCGAAGAAAGCTCCGGTTAGGTCGGTGTTTCGATGAAGGTCGTGCACAGGAGGGTAGAAAGAGAGACGTTTAATAAGAACCAGGACGCTGGGCCGGGTAATTGTTCCCGGCCACTTTGCCGGAATATTAAAACCGGCAGTCCCCGGGAGTGACTTCTGAAGCGTCCATCGTGACGGCGTGTTTATTGTAACGAGCGAGTACGGAGGAGACGTCGTAAAGTTAAAGAGCAGAGAGAGAGCACGCGGCTCTCTATTACACGGGGGAGGTCTGGCACAATGGAATTCCAGCCGCGGTCTTGGCGAAGCAATTTCGAAGCAGTTTTCGCCGGGGCAGTTAAATTTAAACAGGCTGCGGGTCTATTTTACGTGGGGTTATTAACGTTATTCGCGGTTAATTCCGCGCTCTTTCATAGAAAATGAGCACTACGCGAATATCACGCGCACAGATACAGCTAGACACGAGCACGGTTAAATATGGACGCACACACAGCTACCTATAGATACATGGTAAATAGATGTACGTAGACACGCACACGTAAATAGATATACGTAGACACGCTCGCATATATATATACATTTAATATATAGTCATATACACACAGATAGATACACGCGGATACGTAGGTACGAACAGACAGAATCGTATAGTTACATCGAGTGACGACGGCAAAGTGGATGATGAAAAATCACATCGGGATAAAAATTTATCGTCATTACGTTAACGAACGAATTGCAACGAGTTGAGTACTGTTCCCGTCCGACCATAATGACGGAGCAATATTTACCGCGTTTCTCCACTCTAAATACTATGGCGTTTCTTTCACCCTTTATCTTTGAACAAAAGGGAACGGCCCCGCTTTGTGACGTGCACCACTGGGAGAACGTTATTCGCGAGAAGAACTTATATGATTCCGGTTTTAAACAAGGGTATAAAGGGAAACGGACAGAGTGTATGGTTAATCTGGCGTTCGCAATTTTTCGCGACGAGCTCCGGGGCAAAGGAACGAATGTAGGGTAATTTAGTCATTGCGTATGACGGGCTGGTTTCAGCAATTCCTATGCTAATCACACTCGATCGATATGTGTATGTATACTTTTATACAGGGTGTTTGAAGGAAAGTCTAATTGCAAGCGTTTAACCGTTCAAAAGATATACCTTTTGTCATTTAGTTTCGTATCAAGTTAATTGGGATACTTAATGCGAGTCTGACTTATTTGTAATAAATAGACGGATTAAAAATATATGGGAACGTATGGAGAATTTATGTATATTTATACCGTGTGACGAAAAAATCATATTCATATTATAATATAAATAAAAAGTCATATTTCATACGAATATCGCATCCACGTTGAAGAAAGATAAATCACATACCTCTTTTTTTTTAAATTTTATGTCTTGTTAGAATTTCCTCCGGACTAGTTACAACCTTTGTCGTAATATCGTAACAATTTTTCTTCTATCTTTTTAGACAATATATTTCCAAATCGCTTCCTTTATTTAAGTCCACACGTACGAAGTACAAAGGTACATTTCACTCGACAAAATGGATTATCAAATACCTTTCATTCCTCTCAACATTCACTGTAAGTCATTGAAGCGAAGTTTCATTTTTTCTATCATTCTGTATGATACAGCAACGTTAAATCGATCCTTATTTGCCTCGTACAAATATTCCTATTCTACTCTGTAGATCGATAATTAGAAAAGTTTGTTCAGTTACTGAAGTAATTCCAGAGACTGTGCATTCAGCGATTCATCTCGTTCCATCAGCGAGCGTTCCCTTTTTCAAACGAATACACGCATCACCTCGTTGTATTTAAACCGAGCGGGCAATTCGATCGGTGCCTTTACTCGAACAAAGTTGGTCGAGCCACTAGCATAAAAGAGTCCGCCGCGTAACCGTCAAACAACAATACATTTTATTTCAGCTCATCTAGGCTTATACCGGTTCTCTTTTCTCGTTGATTTCCTGTCCCTATCGTCCTTTCTTCTCTCCCTTTCTCTACACTTGTCCCTGTGTTGCAGCAGGTCCCGCAACTAATTCTAGAAAAACTCGTAACAAGTCGCGCGGCACGGGTAAACAGGAGATTACAAATCGCTAGGTAAACGTTGCAAATTCGATTGGCGAAAAGGTTCCCGCGGAATTGGGCCACGCTTCGTAGCGCGACTTGGCAAACAGAAATCGTTCCAGCGGACCAAGCGAAAACGTTTTTCCGCTCTATGAATCCGTGGACGACTGGTTAGAAGCTCGTCGATCGACAAATAGGACGGCGCTGAGCCTCGTCCAGATTAGCTGCTTGAATTTAAATCGCTTGCAATTTTTCAAGTTACTCCACTTAAAGCTCTTTGAACCTGTGTCACTTTACTTCGGACGGACATTTAATGGTGAACGACGGATACCCAACATGATATGGAGAAAGAAGCTGCTAAAACTAGGAATGAAATTATGTCAGCTAACGACTATTGTTCCTTTCGAGTCAAACAATAATCGAAAGAACTTTATCTTTATTTAAAATTGAAAAGAACAATGTTTGCTTTAAATCAAACAAAATGACAGGTACGTATATTAGGAATGCGAAATCAAGCAACACGAAATCAAGTGTCCCGATCGACGAGGACGAGGGTAGAAATCTGAAAGAATATCTCAAGTCAAGTAAAATAACAAGTTCACGTTGGCAAAGTATTTGAGATGACATAAATTCAAGTCAAGTGGCTTGATGATAATCGCTGAGTCAAGTGACTTGACTAAAGAGGATGAGACTAGGAACTTGAAAGAATATTTCGTATTAAGTAACAGATTCACGCGAAGGTGTTCCAAATTGCTTGAATTCGGACGACTTGGTTAAGTTAAGCGGACTTTAAAATGGCACACTAACATCGGAAAAAAGGAACAAAAGTCAAACGAGAATAAAGGAATATTGCAAAGAACGCAACTAAATAAAATGATAGTCGAAACTAATGTTCTGTTATGTCGGTTAACGACAAGGCCTCGTTCTATGGTGTGCTTATCTCGTCCCGTGTACACGACCCTGCTCGTCGAACATCGGCCAATATCACGCACTGTTTTCCCAGTACGAGTCGGATGCGAATTTACGCGGTTCGTGTACCGCGCGTCGTAAATCGTTGAAGTCGCGAAGAGAGAAAACGGGACAGCATACGATGGGCCGCATGGAGAAAACTGGGACACCGGATCGTTTCGCGCTATTGTTGGCCGAACGAATTTTTTAACAGTCCCTTCGACCGGTCACCGGTCTGTGAAAGCCGCATAAGCACCGTCGTTAAATCTATTCCACCAGTAGTGGCCGACTGACGGCTGCTGGAGTTTTTTTAAGACTGCCATATTGAAGTTTGCCACTTACTTATTTTCCTCCTTTCCCATGTTTCTTTTTTTTTTATCTTTCTTCTAATTTTTTATTCCGATCTCTTTTTGGCACACCTCGCGAACAGGACTATATGTTTTGCATCTTTTTTCGTCTTTATCGATGAAATATTCGGAGCCTGCCGACCTGATTTCACGAGCTAATGGATGCAACGGCGACGCGAGTCGCATGGATGAAGTCCAGAAAACGACTTTTTTTTTAAAGTTGGAAACGACTGTGCTAACTCTCGAACGGGACGCGTTATCGAAATCAAAGATATTTCAGCAAAATGTGGAACTTTTAGCGCCAATGGAGGGACTACGATGAATCATTCACTACGGAATTATAGAATATTCTCTGTGCCGTAACGGTTTCGAGAGATTTCGCGTGGAATGGTCGTCTGTGGTTTAAGGAGAACTACTTCTGGGAATAATTTTCGGCTGCTGAATCGATCGTGTTGAAGTGAAAATCGCAAATTTCCAATTAATTCATTTAACCTATAATATACTAATTATAATTATCCCGTACTAAGAGGTGCAGCAGAAATAGAGCTATCAATCAATTGCAATAATTAATAGGAAGCATAAAATAGGATTCTTTAAAATAGAATTTTACTTTGGAGAAGATTGAGTTTGAGAATTTTAAGGGTGTTCGTCAATATAACTTTTAAGACCATCATTTTTCGTGAAATAAATTCTGCTTGAACGAAGGAACTGCGAATGCAGCGTTCAGTGAATTTTTAGATCCTATGATTAATTATTTTTATCAATATTAAGTAATTAAATCGACTGATTATTAAAACAAATTCATGGAAGTGTATACAAATTATTTCAGTTAAATATTTTCAGAACATTTACACGCGTTTGATATTTTAGCCAGAGAGAAATAATGTTTCGCATATTTGTTTTCATACGCACAATCATTCTACTCTTCGTTGAATAATTTATAAGAAAATACTCCGTACAATTTCTTCGAATTGTTATAAAATATTCCAAACACGAATAAAAATTCATTCCGTTCGACAGGAATGGAAGCAGGCTCGTGTGTCCTTCGTTTTAGAGAATGCTTAAGAAGCGGATATCCCGTCTTTTTAGCATCGTAACTGGTGACTAGCGTAAAATTAGCTTCACGGGGACGAGTGTTGTCCTGCAAAGTCGGAACGTTAAGAAAGTTCCGCGTAAAAGAGGTGGAACGAGGCAAGGTGTGTCTGTAATGAGCATTCAGGTCGGGCTTGTGGACCTAAAAATCCCTTCGTGCTCGTTGTCTAACCGCGTGCATCGTTTTAATAATAATACAACGACCGTCCAGTGCGACTTCCGGCGAATAAAGGCACAGTACATGTTATTATTGCATCGTGAATTATTCGTTACACTCCTAAAAGTAAATGACAACGAGCATCTTAGTAAACAGCTTATTATTCACTTATAGAGAATTAACCTTCTTCTTTTGTAAAAAAGTTTGTTAAATTTGTATCGCAAACTTTTTACGAAATCATACACATTCGAATACAATTGTGAAAATGAAAATTTATCACCAAATTAATCCGATACCTTTATAATGGTAAAGAATCATCATTTTCAATCCCCCTGTATAGGCATACAGGTGGAATATGCAAGGGGTTTCGAATACACTTTGCCTCGTTTATTCTCTCTAAAGCTCCATTAATCTTCGAGATGACACGGAGACAATTCTTATCGTTCTTAAGTCACCACACCCTCCAGCAAATTTTTATTCAACGTTAGGGCGCGTCGTAAATTAATCCTAAGCGATATCTTTTCAAATTCTCTCAGACACCTGGCTGATTCACCAGTGCATTATACCAAGGCACGCACGCGACGTTTCTCCTTCCCTTCTTTCATTTTTCAGGGCAACTGGTGAAATATTCTCGAATATATCGGCTGAGAAAAAAAAAAGGAACTAGTACGTTTCTCCACCCTTGTAGACACTCGTAACGCGGCTAAATCTTGAGAAAATCCCAGCAATCTGAGTATGTACTGGTAGTCATTTTTAGCGAACGGTATAAACCTCGCGGCAGTCTAAGCTTGGCGTGCGAGTGAACCGTAAAAAAATCGTTCAGCTCTTTACTTTAAACGTACACGCGTTCGTTTGTTCCATTTCGCGTTCAGATTAATGCACCCTCTTTATATTGTCTGCCCTCTCTAACGCAAACTTGTAGTTTCATTTTCTGCTTCCTTTTTATTCCTTTGATAAATAATTATTACGTGGACGCGATAATTGCGGTTCTGAAAGCTGAATTAATCGACTGCACTTTCCGTAACTTTGCTAATTTCATTAACTCGGTAGATTGTTAGCATCTATCTCGTAAAAAATAAATAGCTTCTATAAGTTTATTACCACTAAGCAATAGTATAAATAATTGCAAATTTCAAAATACATTCTGATAAATAATGTTTTCCCGCGATATAGTCACTTTTCTGTGTTTTCGTATTTGTAGGATTCTAGACATGCGATCGATGATTAACATTGCTCATACAAATAAAACGTTGTACATACATAAAAAAGTTCGACGATCTGATAAACTCCGAAACAATATTTCAGTATATTTGAATATAAAAAAAGAAACCTCGATAACATGAAGAATACATTGCATATCCGCCGTTGTAAAACATTTCGCCTCGCGTATTATCTAATAAAAAAACCTCCCTAAAAAATTTATCGTGTATCTTCATAAAAGAAGATTATTTCCAGTTTCGTAAATAAATTCATACTTGCGTCGACTTATAAAGTAGAACGAGAATATTAGAGAAAATATACGAATGTTCGAGTGTTGGATCTACATTTCCATTCGTAAGTATTAGGACATTTACCTCACTTTCTGTAAATGTAAAAAATTATTAGGATAACAGAACACTTGCAGAGAGTGAGAATTTTATTAGGAAAAATAGTAGAATTAATAGGATTATTAAAACGTTTAAAAATCTATATCTTGTTTGATATCTTATATGACGGCAACGTCAAACATTATTGATAAAATCAGAAAAAAATTGTTGTAAAATTAACATAAAAAAGATTTCAATAATAATTAATATTTATATAATATAAAATCAGAATGCTAATTATAACTAAAAACATTTATTGGAAGAAAATCTGTAGAATGAGGTAACATTCTAGTTGTCAATGAATGTTACTACTATCCATCATCCTGCAACGTCTCGTCTCATTATCCTCGGCCGAGACGAATATTATGTCCCTAATAAAGCCGTAACGCGATACGGAAACAGTTTCCTGGTCCCTGCCCAGGTTTCCAACGACTATGGTATCGCTTTCAATATTCCAGCAGCCGTCAGACAGGAAGACTCCCGATGACATTGAAAGCACTGTCATCCGTGGAGTGACAGACTTCAGGCACTTTAATTAGAACCACGTAGCTGCAGGTGAAATCAGTAGTCAGGATAATAATGGTTGGCGAGAGAGGACACGCTGGTCTGACGACTAATAGGCATCGCTGCGTTGATTACGAAGTTGGAAGGAGCGGATGAACAAAGTGACAGGAAACGCCATTCCGGGGCTGGCTTTTGAATGTAAAAGCTTCGATCGATAATATCGGGTTGGAATCTCCTTTTTCTTTTTTCCCTCTTCCTCCTTGAATTTTTAGGGAAGGCACTGAACAAGGAAATGGCGGGAGACTGCTGTCCGTGTCAACTTTTGGGAAATAAAGATTCGTGTAGCTATAGAGCAAGTTCCCAATTTGTGTATAAATGTGACATTGGATACGAAGTGCTCAGAGAGAAAATGGTACAAAATATATATATGCAATATCTAATTTGGAAAAATTATGGATAAAGTTAGAGAATTATATATTCCTCCAAATGTTAGTATTCATGTATGCGTGAGGAATTTAAAGGAAAAATGGTGTACGTGTGACACAATTATTGATTTCAGAATATTTTGGATAAAGACAAAGTTTAATAGGTAGATCTGTATGATTGTAAATATTAAAAGACATTATCATAAATGCAGTCATGAAAATTTGGAAATTTATAAAAAGGCCTTCTAAATAAATAAATCTCGTATATCGTTTCCTCTATTCATCTCATTCTTAGAGAAAATTCACTGATACATAACATTTCTCCTCATAATAGTGGAAGACCGCGTATAGTATACTAAACCCATATAAATCCTACGCAATCGCTTATCGGGGTTTATTTAGTAAGTTGATCCTGTCATAACAATTTTCTACAAATTTTCAGATTCGTCTTCTCTCTAACCATTTTTCCTTCGTTCTCTCCCCTAGCTTTGTAAAACGTCTGGAGGAATGACGGGACGACTTAACCATATCGCTTGACATTCTCTGCTGACGCTCTTTTATCTTGCGCCAAACAAGAGATACGATTACAGCTCAATTGCGTGACTGCTACCGTATAACGAAGCTTTAACCATGTTCAAGCAAAATTCTTACATGTAAACAGCGATTAACGTTGCTCCCTTCACGCAAAGATTTTCCTGAAACTCGACGAAGGTATATGACTATTGGATCCTCGTTTTCGTGGAACTTTCCATCGCTTCTGCGTATCTCCTGGTGTTGCTTCATTGTTTACACTATGACGGGGCCTGGTGTACCTAGATGACAGCACGTACACGTGACATTGTATGCATCGCAGCTCGGTATACGCACGACGGCGAAGATGAATATTCTAGAGGAGCGCCGAGCGAAAGAAGAGGACGTGATATGACGAGGCTCGACGCGAGAGACGAGAGGCGAACTTGACGCGCGTTTCACGAGCCAATGAGAATGGAGACGTGAACATAATGGAATGTTATAACAGAATTTATCTTTTCTATTAATTTCTTGGCGGAGATGTTTCACGTGTCCTTTGAAAGTTGCTTCAAAATATTAATAAGAGATGAGAAGAGAAATACGGAGTGAAAATAAGGGTAACTAACGTTGTATGTTAATATCGGTGAAGTTTGCCAAAGTAGCGTTTCGTTTGTAGAATAAATTTGATAGTAAATTAATTTTACATTCGATCTATACATAACAGTGGTAGATTTCGAAATTCTAAAAATACAGCTTAATATTGGCGTTCTATCATGCGCGTATGTATTATATTTGTCCGACAAATTAAATTTGAAGTCATTAGCGGGATGGAAATTCAATCTTAATTTTATTCGCACAGGAAATACAATAATAGTAACGTTTACCTATTCTTGCCTTGTAGTGCGACGTCATTTATCTATTCTGGCTTTGTACTTGTACTTCATTAATATTAAAACCGACCTGTACCTAAAATGCTACATGTGGAACAATATAATTAGAGTGGTATGTCGTAGATAAATAAACGTATTTGTCTCTGTTTCAATAAAAGTCAGAATTAATTTTGGTGAAAGCATCTGCATGTTTTTAATAATTGCAGAAATGAAATGTTGAAACTTCTTGCTATACTCCTGTTATTATAAGAAATAAAGAATTTACATGAAATTTACGCGAATATGAAATACACATTTATATTTAGCACGTGAAATTTCTTTCACGATTATCTATAGCTGAGTGAAATGAATTACAGCAGATGAACTACTATAAACAAGAATTGCCAGAATAAAAAACCTCCGTAACTTGGAACGCAGATCAAATAGGACAGATATTTACACCAACTTCTCTCTTACTTTTACGCTCCCAATTGATGCCCGGAATTACGCCCACGTGTTTCGAGAAGCAACCTGCACCGATCTCCGCAATTCTCCGAATGAAAGCAACGAAGATCACGAATCAGCTTCCAAAAACCCGAACCCCGGTAACTTTCCATCGGGCACGTACCACCCGCTTCTAAATACACGATTTCACACCGTCCGCTCTCCTTTCATACTGGTATAAATCCTACAGCCATCACAAGCTCCATTGCCGAAAACTTTAAAGAACAATACTGTCGCGAGCGTTTCGCGTCTCGCAAGACCCTGCTCGCGTTTACGCTCATTAGTCACCGCTGATTCCTTTTCAAGTCCCGAAGATGCGCCATTGTTTACAAGGCGATTGTTCGCCGACATATAATATCACCGCTCGTCCTTAGAAAAGAAAAAGGAAAACGCGCGGAAATGGCCGAAGGAGAGAAACGAAACACAAAAGCCGATGGAAACGACAGAGGAAGATAGGAGAAGCGCGGAGAACGAAACGAAGCGGAAGACACAGGATGAAACGGAAGAAGGAGCTGGGATACAAAGAGGAGAACGAGGACGGAATAGAATGCAATAAGATGAGACTTACATTAGTGTGCACTACGCGTCGTAGAATTGACGTGCTCCTTATAAAGCCGAAGGGTAAGGTAGCCGGGAGAAGACACGCAGGAAGAAAGAGAGAATGAAAGAGGCGATGAAGGGAAGAGGAGGTTTAAGGAGAGAAGAGATGGTTGACGAGCGCAGAGCGGAGAGATAGCTGGCGAGAAAGTAGGAAGGCACGTCGTGGCTCCTGCACGCTGGTGGAAGCCCGATTGTTCTCTGCAACCGACTGTGTCTCATTACTTCGAATTGGCTGGCCGTAGACAATGCCAGCGGGTAATACGGTTATCCGGAAGATGGTTTTCAGCGGCCTCCTCTTCGTTTCATCGCCCGCCTCTGTCCTCCATCCAACGCGACGCCCTTTTACACTTTACCCCCTTTCCACCCTTCCTCTGACTCTACGAGGTTATAAACCCTTTTTCCTCGGTCACGTTAAGAGGTTACCGAGCTGCAAGCGCCGCGTACCTGCTCGGTGTAACCGTAAGAGAAAAGACAGAAGGGAGGGAAAGCAAACCAAAAGAAAGATGCTGACAGAGAAGACAATGGACCATTGCGAACTAGGCGGCTTCTTCGAGCCTTCCGGCAGATAAGAATCGAAGATTAAGCCGCGATACCGGGCACGGCGCGAGAAGATGACCCGGGAGGACCCCGGAGCGACCAACGACGTCGCTTGGTTCAGTACCAAACCAGTACTTTCGATCGTTCATACGCTCCGAATGGGGTCGATCGTTTTTTCCTTCTGTGGTTCTCTTTTTTGTTTTGCGAATGACAGGGGAAGAGTAATATCGAGGCAGATCTTTGGAATCTCTTGTATCAAGGTCTTGGGTCAGAGTTTTTAAATGAAGTTTCGGATACTGAGGTGCCAAGTCGTGCGGAGTTATGGTGGGTCTAAATCCATCCCTAAGGGTGGAACGTGTGGGATAAGATATGGGCTTTGAGTTATGAAAGAATATGTGAAATGGAATATGGTTTTGGGTTGTGTAAGAACGATAAGATTAACACACGACGATCCGGAATTCTTTAGAATTAGTGATAATCGGTTTCTCGTTAACATAAACTGTTTCGTTCTTGCAACTCTTCAAGCTTGATTGCGAAGTCTTCGATGTTGTATTTTAGCCTCACAATCGCACTAGACGTAGGTATTTACACATATTATAACGCATCAAAGTTCAACAGATTTCGAGCAACGATACGATGTGAAATATTTGGCAAATTTTATCGCAATTACTAAAATCGGCGAAGACAGTACCACGTAGGAATGCAAGCTCGCTGAGTGTGAATTTCGAAATGCAAGTTTCCCTACGATCAAAGGAAGCAGGAATTATCGATGTACAAATCAGATCGTATCACTTTAACCTACACCCGATCGCTTCGGGCGTGATCTTCATTTCAAATAAACCGCTTGCTCGAGATATTACATCACGGGGAAAGTTTAATAGGCGAGAGAGGGAGAAAGAAAAAAAAGGAAAATAAGACTCGCGGTGCAGAAAGATCGGGCATCGTCGGGTTGAAGGAAGTTTCTTTCACGCCCAAGGAATAAGATGAGAATCGAAGATTAACCGACGACACGACTTTGGATCGGACAAGATGACGTCTCCAGCTCGGCCTGGCTTTCCGTAGTCGAGGGAAACTGCTCTGCATTTCAAATCCGCGAAAAGCCGGGAAGCTTTTCGTCACGGACGGTCGATTCAGTCGGCTAAGAAGAAACGCTCCGGTAGAAAGGGAACAACCTCTCGTTCGGACAACCGTGGACTCATCCACTCTACTCTTTCGAATAATGCACCACGATATCGACTCTTTTATGGATTTACGACTGATTGGTACTGTTTGACATGGCTAATACGTAAAAATGTTCTTAAAACATAAAGATTCATGTAACCGAGTGCTAAACGAAGCCTCCTATAAGCGAAACTGATCCAGTTTACTTTTTCTCAAATTTTTAATTTTATTGCGATATTCGAGTCTCAAGAAACAAATGACTTGTATACATTTATTTATCTCAAGAAGATAACACAAATGATAGGTAAATGTTCTAAGGTAAATTTTACTTTTCGATTTATCAAGTTGATGAATGTGGCTTTCGAACAGCTCGAGTATAGACTGATTTTAATAGACTTAATTGAATGCTTTTCTGGAATCGTAAAAGTTACTTTAGAAATTGTTTGTGTGTATACTGTTGTGAAAATATGAATATTAATTAAAGTATAATTACTAGAATCTTATTTAAGTATCGTAGTAGTTGATTTAATACATTTTTACGAATCTACTGCTGTAAGAAATAAATATGGTTTCTCGTATACCTAATTAATTAAATTTTCTTCTGATATTATAGAAGATATTTAAAAAAAATTTTATGTGCAATTGTAAAAAGTAAGTACTGATTCTAATTAATTTAATTTTCCTCCGGTATCATAGAAGTTATAGGTAGTGTCGTAAAAGATAAATATTTGCTGTAATATAATTAATTGAATCTTCCTCTGATATCGTATATTCTGGTTTAAAAAATTTGTATGTATATATCTCTATATAAAATAGATATTGATCTCAATACAATTAACTGAATTTTCTTGTCGTGGCGAACAAGCTTTTTCAAGAAATTTTTATATATCAAACCACGACGATGAATAATCTTTGTTTTTGTTTTCGAAAAGTATTTTTCTCGACTCGTATCCACTGTAAATAACTCCAGAGAAAATGATAGAGAACTCTTCTTGGAGGCAACCCTTCTGAACATTCTTTCTCGATCCTTGCTTTCCCCAATTCTGGGCGCTGTTATTCTTGTGCAAAGACGAAAGAACACAAGCGTATTTTCTTTCATAAACAACGAGCACTACTGATATCTCTGAGAGTGTACGCATCTCCAAAATTGCTATTTTCCAAAGCCTGCGCTCGACACCTGATTCGGAAACTCAGATTGGAACATCAGATCGTACGGAACTCTTCTGCATTCGAGATCGAGGAGGTTGGACGTTTCTATCAAAAGTTCTCCGATAGAAAATGGAAGATCTGATAGAAAAAAGAAAGAAAGGTAGAAGGAGAAGAAAAAGCGATAATAGGAAGGAACAGCGAGGAATTTTACTTAAGTCGACGAAGTTCTGACGAAGAGCATGGTTGAATTTCAGTGATCGACGAATGAAAGAAGAGCTTGAAGCTTAATCGAATGCGACGCTGGGAATAGACACGGAATAAATTGTAATATTGTCCTCTATTGTTTCGCGCAAACACGTGCACAATACCCTCTATAATTGCCGTAATGTTTGTCCTCGTGCATATTCGATTTATTCTTGTACGTTCGCCTCTCCTGTTCACCGATTATTCCGGTCATAGCTTCTATTATGTATCGCGCGACGTTAGAATAGATTACTTCAGATAGCTTTATTTAGAATTAAATGTCTTCCGTGCAACAACAACGACGTTGTTTTTCCTTATGAAATAATTGATAAGAATCTAAAGCTGAAATTTCGCTTCATTTGTTAGCAAAAATGCCTTTTTTGATTTCCATTGATTCTTCATTCAAAAAATATTTGACCAAGAGGAATACTGTTACGATAGTTTCCGCATGCGAATATTCGTTTAATCAATTCGCCTTTCATTTAATCGATTTTTAACTTATTTGCATCTGTTCAATATGTTTGAACGGGTTATGTATTTTTCTTAGTATTGAATTTATGAAAGAGATCTATTTGAAATTATTCAGACTGTACCTTGTTTCTTTATTTTATTATTAAGTTATTTAATGACTGCACACTATTATATTCCAGATTTCTAAATATATTTGTAGTTATACGACTCGAATATTTTCCGATATCATTCACGTGTTGCCTGCTTCGGTAGTCATCGATGAGGCTCTGTGATGCCATCGAAGTCATCGATAATTAGCGATACCATAAGTAATTCAAATATTTAAATTAAACAACGATAACATCAGTAAAATTTAAAATACTTTCAACACTACAGGAATAACTGAATATCGTAAAAAGTTAATTGAAATAAATTTATTTAATAAAGGTATACAAAATTTGCATGGAAATATACATGTTAAAAACATAATGGAGATATTTAATTACTTAAAAAATTTGTATTGGCATGACGTATCTTTTTACGAATTCGTAACAGAAGTGGAAATGTCGACTAGAATCGAATGGATAAATGTTTCAGAGGAGTTTGAACAATGTTCGAATAATTTCCAGCTGATACACTGAAAGTTGGTTAATTTGTTACTATCTGGAAGGTCCAACGACGCGTAGAAATATTCCTCTTTGAGCAATTTGGCCCAGTTGCCGAACTTCCAACACGTTTAAACGTCCCTATCTTCGATTTATGGGAACTCTTCGATCCGATGAAAGTGTATAGATCACGCGAAGAACGAATCCAAACGCGTATGTCCGGAAATGGACGTTGAGAATAATAAAAGGGTGCTTGTCAGCTTTCGTCGAAGAAGCTTTTCGCGCTTCCCTCGTTCCAGCAATTTCGTAATAAAGTGTTTCATGAGATATTTACGATCGGTTTCATGATTTATTTATGTGATTTTATTGGAAAATTTTAAGGCAGCCATTCGCTAAGATTGCGGTTCCAAAGCGTTTACAGGCGAATCGTACAGAAGTATGAACTCTTGTTTTAGGACTCGTATTTTCCTGAATTTCCCGGTTTAATCAGAAAAGTTTCGAAAGTTTAATACTTCGTCGGAGTTGGTTTTGCTTGATTTTATTCATTTTAGTTTACGTTCGAGTTAATTATTTTCCACTCTAAATAGTTCATTAATATTTGATATCTTGCAAGTGGTTCGGTTAATCCTGTAATTCTACGTTTATGTGCAATCTCGTTAATATCGAAAATTAAATATCTCTATTGTAAAGATAAGCCAAAATTGAGTTCGGATAGTCGAATAACAATTTTACTATAACAATTTTAATAATCTTTCCATGTCTGAAGATTATCACGAAATATCAAGAAACACAAAGTCAGAAAATATGAAGGAACACGTTTGTATTATTTAATAAACAGCCATGATAAATAGCAGATGAAGTAACAAATGAATAATGTAACTTTCTGCTATCTCTAAAACCAGTAAGGAATTCAACTATAATATTTCAGACTTAATTAAATTCGCTTGTCTGCATATTACATCACGAACAAGCTTACCGATGACTCGCGGAGCGACAAAAAGCCGAAACACGTTCGCCACCGTGCTCGAGCGACGCGCTGTAAGTACAGGAAACCGATGACACGAGAATGACTGCAAGTTTAAGGATCACCACCTGAATCCACCAGTTACACGTCAAACTTCTCACATATAATGCTTTGCGTCTCGTAGCGTCGTCTATTCAGCCGCACCATTTCAAATATGATACATTAACCACCTATCTGGTCCTTTGTCATTCAAATCAGTTAACTAACGACGATACAGGGACCCTCCTACGGAATCCTCCGGTTCCTAAATCGACGAGGACAGCTATACGACGACGACGATGACGAGAACAACCTCTCATACGTTCGCACAGTGTGCACAAAGTAATCATTTTCTCCCGAACAATAGTCGCCCTTATGCATGTTTCAACAGACACCCGGAGCCGACTGGACACCTTTCGGGAGATCAGCGTTAGGTCCGCGGAAAGTGAGAGACAAGGAGACGACGAGGGGAACAAAGAGAAAGACCAGAAGTCCTTGACAACGTCTCGAGATGGTAGCCCGAGTGCGTCCTGTGCTTGCACTTATCTTTGTGCCACTGTTTGCTCAACCACCAAGACAGACCATTTACCATAACGAGGGAAACGGAAGCTTCGAGCAGAACTCCTTAGCACCCGGCGAAAGCTTACAACAATGGTTTGTCCGCCGTGAACTCGCCCGCTTTCCGACCTTTTCCTCCGCAGTCCTCAGCCTCTCTTTCTTCTTGCTGCCCATCTCGCGCGTCCTTATGTCCCCTTCTTTCTCCCGTGTTTTACACGATCCTTCGCGTTTCCGTTTACTCGTCACTCGGTTGCAGCAACGCGACGGGAGAGTAATCGCGCTAACCTTTAGAGGATACGATGCGACGTTGATGATACCCGTGTTGTATCCTCTCTTGGAATGGAGGTCGGCGGAATGGAGCTTTTAGCGAGTCGAGAATTGATATGTCTATCGTTGTAAATCAGATGCGTGCATGGTGTCCGTGGAGAATAATTTTTGACAGATTTTCAGAGATTTATTTGGTTAATTTATTATTCGTCCAGAGTAAGGAACTCTTTCGCTTCGACGTGTTTTGTCCGATTGAGTAATCTAAAGATCTGACTTATTTGTTTCGGTAATATATTCATATCACTTAACACGGTCGATGTGCGAGCTTTTACTATTATCTTCTGTAATGAGCATTGGAAACAATATTTTTCTTGTTTTTATTTGAAAGTGTCTGGAACATGTAATAAGTCGTTGAAAAATATTAAAACAAATGATATTTATTATGGCTATAATCGAGGCATTATGCGTACTGACGTCGTCATTCGATATAGACTTCTCTTTGATGTGTCATCATATTGAATATGTTAAATCAGTTTGTATCGTCATTATACCAGACACAGATTATAGTTCGTGGTTTCTTGGTTTCGACGTCGCTTTGAGTATTTGAAATATAACTTTAACACTAGCTCAAATGATCGCTTTTTCGAAATCAAAGATTATCCGAAAGATATAATTTACGAGATCAAATAGTATGTTCGAATCTTTTTCTTTCATCTGTTATAAGGTGCAATAAAAAGCTACGCTTCTTTACAAAAATACGATGATATCCAATTAAGATACCGATGGATGAACGAGAATATATATTGTAATGACTCTGAAGAAATAACTCAATTTGATTCATTAGGATGTGTACGAAGCAAGTTAACAATAAATGAAGTCCTCAAATCAAAAATAATTCCCTTCGAAAAGTTCTACTTTAATAAATCACGATTTAACGTCAACTCGATTTTAGTATTTTGATTGACGGTTGTATCAAAATTACTCTTCAGCGAAGTACGCTACGTGCATACATGTTACGATTCGCAATATTCGCAATAAATCAAGAAGTCATTGGTTGACTGCAAGTTTAGTTTCCCTCTCGACGATAACGGGTCTCGTTGAGGGAACAGCCGGTTGATTGACGTCAATGTTTCGAGGCTGTGCGTCGTGGACAATTGAGTCTATTGGTTTCTGAAGAGTAATCAGTGTCTTCGTTCTCGCGTTTGCGTTCGGAAATCGATAAAATCAAAATGGGTCGATGTTACTTGCAGTAAACAACATGCTCGAAATCGCATCGAACGAGAAGAAAACACCGTCGCAACGAGAGCGTAAAAAGCTCAGCCGTGATCGATGCGAGACATGCACAGCGTGGAACAAACGGAACACGTTCCATCCTATCCGTTTCCCTGAAAGTCCAACCGGTCGTGCCGCTCGAACTAGTGTCATTTGTTTCTTTCATCTCCTTCGATCATTTATTCCCAATTACGTTTCTGGCAATTAGCTCGGTCAATGGTGAATTCACTAGGTCGTTGACAGAATGAAACATCGACTGTTTTTACACGCGAAAGATTTTTATGATCGGTAGAATGCGGATTTGCATGCGTTTATAATAAATTTAGAAGTGCGAACATTCAGAGAATGAATATAATACACAAAAATATATGAAATATCCAAAATAGCGTACTCGCCATAATTTTTAGCGGGCGAAACGAATTATGCACTATATAGGTTCCATTTGCAAAAATTTCAAAGCGCAAAAATCCAGGGAATGCATATAATATACAAAACTATATAAAATATGCAAATATGGGGCACTTGTCGTAATTTCTAGCAGGAAAAACGAATTGCTAGGTAGGTTGCATTTGAAAAAATTCCAAAGTGTAAAAATCCAGGAAACGCGTATAATATACAAAGATATGTAAGATATATGTACAAAGTGAGATACTTGTCATTATTTTGGTCAGAGATAAACTACTGTGTAGATTTCGTTTCTTTAGTTCGCTCCGTAATGACATAAAATTGCATAAAAATTCGCAGTCTAATAATCAGTGTTCAAATACTTTCGCGAGCCACTGTACGTTTCTAGTTATGGCGCTGCAGAAAGAAAATTCTCGAGTGCTCTTTGTAAACACTGTAGCCACCGCGAGGCTTTATGCAACTTCTGCACCAGTCGACGTCGTTTCGTTTCGCTTTTCTTAATCTTTCATTCGCGACCATACGACGAGCACATTCGTGTCAAAGTTTCAAGCGTCGGAAATTCCAGCGACAGTTGCGATGCCCCGATATTCCTTTGCGGTTTCCATTCCTTTCAGGCATTATCCAGGTAAAAGGTAGAAAACGCTCCACGGTGGTTTCCGTTTTATTTAACATTAATTTCGAAATCATGCTGTTCCTTTCTTTCTCTCTCTTTCTCTCTCTCACGTATTTATCGACTCATTAATAACAAAATAGAGGAAGGTACGCAACCTACGGAGCTCCATTGGAAAGAGGCTTTTAAAAATTTCAAGCAACCATTCCATGGGTATATAGCATACAGTATACATCCCTGCTGTTCCTGTTTTCGATCTATTCGGTTTTTCTTCGATCCGTAATTCTTTCCCTTCCGGCGCACAACAGTTAAGTTACACAATTTAGATGGATAAATTTATTAAACTACATTTTCATGCATTTTTTGACGTTACTTTACTTTCTCTGTGCACTGCATTACATTAACATGAAACTGTCCTATCATTTTCAATTTCCGTATCAGTACGAGATATAAATTACGACAAACTTTCATTAGCGCTTTCTTACCACTCTTGATTCTAACTGGGCTGCGGATTTTAATGCAAAAATATACAAAACATCCGTAATGGAATACTCGTTAAGATATCCAATACGTAAAACAAATCTCCACTTAATTTCTACTCCTCCGGTAAATCCTTCCATTCGTAAAAATATAAATTCGCACAAAAATCTACAGTCTTCCGATAGCATACGAGAGCTCTAAAATTTTAGATCGAGCTTCATAGTAGTGAGACGCAATGTGTATCCACAACTTTAGTATATTCCAACCGATCTCGATTCTCGTAATCGAAGGAGGAAAAATCGAAAGAGACGTTTTCCAAGTCGGGGTTAGAACTTTTTTTTCTACTCGCGAAGGACGTTTACTTTGGCGAGTCGGAACTCGGGCATACAGTAGCGGAATACATGTGGAGTTTCGAGCACGTATAAGGTCTGTTTTATGGGAGACGGATAAAGAAAAGTTTCGAAGGTTCGAACGTACGTATACGGAATTTCTTCGATCTTTCCTATACCGGGAGGAACGATATTTCAGGTATGTGATGAGAGCCGGAGACACGGCGAGAGCTTCTTTATAGCGCCACTGTGAAAACATCGATAATCTTGGGAACTTTGTACGCGTCCTCGACGATTCATGGGGCACCGTGCCGTTTCCTAAATCGTGGTAATTGTTTGCTCAGGGAGGAAGGATATTGTGATTGCCTTAGATTACCATGATATGGATATTTCATCTTCGCGATTCGTATTTGTCTATTCGAATTAGAATTTAAGGGTACACATAGTGGTTGATATTACGATTGCTATACGTCTGACTAAATTCGGAATATTCCACTTGAAGTAATTCAAGTGGCCGTTTAAGAGAAGGTGTATCAGTGGATGTGCGATATCATTGAAAAAATCTATCAATGCGTTTATTTGATTTTTATGAAATGAAAGAAGGGAGAAGAATAAGTGGTGTCTATATTTGCAAAGTTTTTTTTTTGATAAAAATCGATATTGTCTCCGATAACAATTCTCTCCAACAGAGGCTTAAAATTATTTAAGATACACCCCTGTTCATAGGTAACAGAATATTCGGTGGTCTTGCATAAGGAACATGACAATTGTCCTAGATTTCCAAGAAGAAGATCGATAGATCGGAATTTTGTATCGGTATAGGATAACGATATAAAACAGTAAAAATTTGTAAAACGTATTTATGATATATGTAAGTAAGTAACGAATGGACAATTATGTATTGATCTCCAAAAAAATTCTCTGGACTAAGAAGAAAGTAACGCGAGTAGCAGTATTATTTAAAACAGCGATCAAAGATAAAATACACAAGTGAGAAAAAAATTTTTCTTACATGTCTATCAATACAATCGTAGTTTCCAAACAACATATAATAATTCCTACATCCCCTAGCGACTTCGCAATAATTTCTCAACTTCGCTTCGTTCTCCATAAATACCCCGATTGTTTCCAGAACAAGGATGTACGTTAAATTTACGATTTGTAAACAATATCATACACTCATGAATTGAAAAACGAATTAAAATTCAACAAGAACAATAAAGAGCGACTTCTAAATGGCACTTGAAGGGCCGCGCAGCATATTACATGTCTATAAATCATCTCTCTTGCTCGACTTTCTTTGAAAAACTCGGGAGAACGTAAAACGGTGAACATAGAACCTGAGCGAGACCCAGGGACATTTAATATACATGGAACGCCGACAGAGCAATCGATGGAACTTGCTTATTGGCAATTTGTCGAGTGACGGGATGGGATGCGGGGGACCTGGCAACGAGGAGGTTGTTTTCCGAAGACAGGTCTCTGCCTCACGGCGTAAAATCGGTCCCTATCGTCGGCCATCGAATGTACAACGACGACCAGACGAGGAACGACGACGAGGGAGAGTTTGGAATCTTCCGCGGGATGCAATTTATCCTGTCGCATTAGATTCAAAATAATTGATCCCCCGGGCGGGCGCGGAATAGCGAATCATTACTTCAGACTGATGGCGCCCTCATCGACCGAGTTTTGCCGACGAGGAAAATGAAAACTCGGTGATCACCTGCTTCCGATGAAAAATTTGACGGGGCAGGTCGGCGAAGAGGAACACACCGGAACACGTTACCTTCGAACCGGATAAAATCAGTTTGCCGCGGTTGCAACGCTGGCGAAATTCGCTATCCTCAACGGAAGCGCGAACTGGTACGTCCATTTCCTGAACTAGGTTTTAGAGACCTTCGTATTGCTGTTTTTGCATATTTACTTGGTTCTAAAAGGACTTAACACTGACAGATATACTGTCTTGTATTTTAATTCGATGCTGGGAGAAATTGATTCGTATTTTCACTCGATATCGATAGGAACTGTTTTGATTTGTTGGAACTGTTTTGACTTGATGAATCTGAAGGAAACTGGCTTGTATCTTGATTCGGTACTAAGGGGAATTTATTTACATTTTAATTCGATATTAATAAAAATCGATTTTTGTGATTACGACTTGGCATTGAAAGATTTAAATTGATTTATATTTAAATTTGATTGGGAAACGATTTGGTCCTATGAGAAACTGGTGTATATTCGGATGTGATATCAAGAGAAATTGATTTATATTTTCATTCAACACCGAAAGAAACAGACTTGTATTTTGATTTTATATTAAGAAAAGCTAATTTGTATTTTGATTAATATTTTAATTTGATACTGATTTGATATTCACTTGATATTTATTTTGATACTGAGAGAAACTGTGAAACCGATCTTTTAGTATGTTGATTAATAGCACGAGGTAGTAATATTTACTTGTTCAATCGAAGCCTTGAAAGAGTAGTCCGTAGCTTTGAAGAAATAAATTGCAATATATTCTGATATTTGGCTCGGGTTTAATTTATGAACTGATTTCGATGGTCACATATTTTGATATACTGCGTGTTTGAAGGAAGAAAACTGAATTTTTGAAATGCATCCTGATATTTGGCTTGGACGAAATTGATTAAATTTACTGACTAATTTAATTGCCTTTGTAAATCAGTGATATAAATGAAATATTTAATGAATAAAAGAACGTACGAATAATACAGCGACTAAAAGATGAGGCGCCCTGAATATCGCGCGCTATTTTTCAAATGTAATTCTGCATAAAGTAACTTATAATTAGAGATTGACAAACGATATGTCATAATTCTCTACTACAAGCATCTTGTTTGCTCGCGGGAAGGAGAGAATGATAATTCATTATAATTTTTATTTCAATCTAAAATCCAAAGATTGATATGATCATATAGTGTTAAACGAAACATTTGAAAAATGTAATATAACTTCCAAGTCGCGTGACAGTGCATACAGAAGATCAAGAAATACTCTGGACTCTGTTGTGAAAAGTGTGAAAATAAAAAGGAACAATCTATACCAGCACATTCAGGAGCCACATGAAATTGTTTGTAGGAAGTTTAACGGAAAGGAATTCGTCTAAAGGTACACAATTTTTCGGCCGATCAGCGGCGTTTGTCAATCAGCCGCGAATTTCATCATGCGTTTCTCGATTGATGAAATCCAGTACCGACGCGGAAGGTTGAACGCGCGAGACGCGGCTAGCCAAATCTGGCGTAATAATTAAATCCGGAATCGAATTTCACGACACTTAATAGATATTGTCAAAGATAATGTATTTCGCGACACTGCGAACGCGAGGAGAAACCGTGTCGTTTAAAATGAAATTTGTATCCATGTGACGGTCGCTTTCATATTCATGGTCTATTAAAATTTGCCAACTATACGTACAGCGTAGCGAAATGATTGAAATCTGAATAAAACACGACCGACGAATGCCATCGCTGCAGTATACTATTCTCCGGTGTGCGTATGGAATTTATCTAATTAATAATCGCGGATGGTAGCGTGCATTAAATTGTCGGTAAAGTGCACTCGAGTGCAATTTATCCAGGGACAATTTGAGAAATAAAAAGAATGGAAAAAGAAATAAAAGAAAAAAAAATAGGTGGCCGAATAGGATAAAAAAAGAGGAAGTGTCTGGCTACTCACGTATATCGAGTGCTCGAACATCGAGGCTGGGCCCGAACAGCGTCAGCAGCGCGCAGAACTTGGCAATTATTGGCAGGCAATCAGTCTTCATGGTCGCCGAGGTGTGGTGTCTTCATGGAAGCTCGTGGCAATCGCCTGAAAACACATCGAGACAAAAAATTTACTCTCAAGTTTATATACTTTCGAGCGCCGCGCCGGCCGGTAAAATTACTTTCTTAAGTTCCTCGCTACTTTCTTAAGTTTCTGAATGTTACTTGCTCTACCTCGATTTCTTTCCTTTTTTAGAACACGAAACTTCGGATGTGTGTCAGGGACGATAATCTAAGGTGGAAATTAAATAATAAGTCGATAATTCTTTAAATATCTGTACCTTGCTACGATGTACTGCAGATTAAATATTTTCAGACGAATAAGCAAAGCAGTACACTAGCGTAGTCAAATTATTACAAACTTCTACATCACGGATACAAGCGCAAGGTAGAGATTGAATCATAAATCATTAATATTTTAAGTATCTTTATTCTGCAATAATATATTACAGATTAGAAATTTCTGCAAAAATATTCTGCAACGTATTATGGAATATCATTAATCCTACTAAAATTACTACCAAGTAGGTAGTTGTAGCGCGATACTAAAATTCTGAGTGGCCTATCGATAATCGAGCTTCTTCCACGGAACTATAATAAATCATGTCGTCAAAGCACCAAGGTAGCCCGATCTTTCGGAAATAAATAGCCCCAGCAGCTCAATATACATTACAATACAAAATACCAACATTCATCTAGGCACCGTCGATCGTACCAGTCATCAATCTCCCAAGATATATCTCGTCTCGCCTTTTTATTCCTCGCGACACGCACGCCATCCGTTCGCGTTCTCGAAACGTTATCGTTCCTTCTCAATTTAGTTTCTCAGTTGTCCTTGGATCCGATAAAACCATTGATCTTTACAGGGTCACGCGTTCAGGGGATAGAAGTCGTCAAAAATTGGCAACTCTCGTCATAAATATGAAGTGCGTGGGAAATCAAATAGATCGACTTCATCTGAAAACTTTAATTTTGGTACGGAAGTGATCGAGGCTTAATTCTTCGGAAACTAAACTACATTATTCTTTATGGAATTAATTAGTTTGATTTCTGTAAGGTTTATAGTGAATATATGAATTTTATTTCTTCGAACGAAATTTTAAGTGGTTCTTAATTAGGTGTAATCTTGCAGACTGACTCTACTTATTTGTAGGTGAACTCCTATTATATGAGCTCTAATAAACTATTTATCTCCAAGCGAGTTTTACTGTAATATAATTCCCGATGTCTTAATATCTCGCTCGTTGATAAGATATTCTCTTCTATTATATCTTGACTTATTGTCAAGACATCGTGTCCTAAATCATAGACTGAAACTTAGGTTGACTAAATATGAAAAGGAAAGCCAACCCTTTTTCTTCAATTTTCTTACTATACAGTAAAGGAATAGACGCGTAGCGCACATACAAATAGAGAAGAACCTTCTCAACTATTAGAACTTTTATGTTTTTCCTGGTATTCGATATAATTGTATCTCGTATTTTTTAACGGATGTTAAGGCTTCCGAAAATAATAAAATAATAATTAAAAAATAGCAAATATTTTTTTCTGCATCATAAACCTTAGAACGATCTATTTTAAACGATAAAAGCGCAGCATCAACTCAACATCTTATGTACAATTTTATCAATGCGTTTTCCGTAATAACATTGAACGATAGGGAATAAGGAACCCTAAGAAAAAGGGATTTGATCGACTCACGAGTAAAACCACGAATGATTCAGGTATTCCTTTTGCTTGGCACGACACTAGGTAACCAGTCTGCCCTGATAGTCCCTGTGGTACGTGTATTGCCTAGAGAAACATAGAAAGACTGACTCGTAATCGAGTCCCTGCTCAATTAGCCCAACCTTGCACTTTTGCGTTCCTCTGCCAGATCGTGTGAAAGACTAAGTAAGAGGAAACGAGACGAGAGAAAAGGCGAGGCATTCCTTTGGCTTTGCTCCATTTTTACTGCAGTCGAAAACGGCTCTTACGGTCACGCAACTACTATTCGACGTGCCATCTGGTTGATCTATCGGCGAAATAAGGAACGGAATTTCGGCCGATTCAGTGCTAGAAACCAGACAAAGCGTAATTATCGGCATGAAATGTAATTGATTGAGACGAAAGGCGTCCGAGTGTCAGTCGGCCTGTGCCTGAACGCTTGTGATATTTTGACTGCATTCCTAGCAACTGCGACGCGATACGAAAGATTCGAAAAGTGCAAAATGGTATTTTATGGAAGGATTTAAGATGCACGTACTGTTACATTTAAAAGTTCTAACGTATACGTATTTTCGTATTTAAAAATTATAAAATATGTGTATTATGGTATTGCGTATTTCCATTCTTGAAAATGTTGTCATTCGTGAGACGCGGTGACTGGAGTTTTAAAAAATTTGATAAATAAGGTTTCTCAAGAGAACATATTTTTAGCAAAGTATATCATATTGGTAAAAATTATTATATGATTCATAGAATCTATACACCGTGCTATAACTAAAATCCTACAATGAAATAGGTCCTAAATTCCATAAGACCCGATAAAAAAGGCCACAAAACACAAAAGACTCGCCATAAAAGTATCTCTATCTAAATCTATAACACCCGGACCATGAAACCTTAAACCTTCAAGATACGATACAGCTAAACCGAGATATCGTTGTACTTGATAAAAGAATCACCTTAATCTATAGTGCCTATCAACGAGATCCCCGACTCTCGTCTCAAGAATCTCGAGGGTCTGGGTGTTGCGGAAGGTTCCGCCGGTTTCAAGAATTTCTGGTGGTATCAAGGGTTTCGGAAGGGTTTCCACGAGATTCCGGAGGATTCTACGAATTCAGAAGTTTCAGGCGTCCTCAGGAGTATCGAGGATGTCGGTGGTTCCGAGAAGGTCCAGAACGTCTCAGGCCATTTCTACGTTCCCTATATAAGTGAACGTTCCAATATATTGCAAATCTAGGGGATTCTGAATTATTTGACTCTCGAGGAACGGAAGGTTCTAACAGTTCTAAAAACTTTCTGAATTTGTACTTTTCGAACTTTCGAATTGTTCTCAAGAATCAGGGATGTAAAGGTCTCTAGAATATTTCAGAGGTGACAAAGATCATTGAAGTTCGTCAAGACATTCGAAGTTCCAAAGATTTGTCCCGAATTCTAGGAAATTTGTGAGCCTTCGGAACTGTTGAGACCTGCCCTCAAGACCTTGAAGATTCCAAAATGCTCTGACAGCATCGATATTTCCAGGATCCTTGGTCACCATCGATAGCTTACCTAGATTCCGATAACTCTTGGAACCTCTGGCGTCACCGCAAACCATTCAGACCATGAATACCTTCGGAAACCCTGGAACCACCGATGTCTACCCAAAATTATCGGTACCCTTGGAACCTCGTTAATCGTTACGTGTATCCAAGGTCATTTGTAATGGCTTCTAAGGATCTACATTCTTAGGTATGACTGTATCTAATTCTATGGACCTAGTTGTGGAATTGTACATGTAATATTACTTTTGCCAAGTTGAATAATGTTGTAACGGGAGTTTCTTCCTCTTGCGTAATTTTTTACTCATTATAGCAGCAATATAGCAGCAATATAATTTTTATCGTGGGTACTTTATTAAACTCGACGTAAACTTTTACTATATTTGTACCGACTAAGTCTACAGTTTCTCAAACATTCTGCAAAGGTATTGACAAAATTAAGTTTGCTTGTATGCTCGGAATATTTCTTTCGAAATTCCAGAAACGACTTTACTACTCTTTTCATTTACTTAATATTCGAGAAGTTGCTAATGACCAATTTTCTACCGCATACATAGACCACAGCGTTCCGCGTCTATGACTGTCAAATACACACAACGTTATGATCATCGAATCAATCGAGTTCAAATGACATCTACATATACCGTTTGGATTTAAGGATACCAACGTGTGATTACACGAGTTCAAGTGTCTCCGCATTTGACAGTGTTTATGTCATATTAGGATTATACCGTACGTTATATTATAAATGGATTGTTGTTCGCTGCTTTTACGTAGCATACCTAATCCATCATTTTCAAAATGTCGATAATCATATTCGACGCGATTTACAATCATAGTAGAACGATATGCATCGTGATTTTTATTAACTTTTTATTACCAGACTCGGTGTATTAAATTATCTATCATTTAAATGGTATCATTCTCGTAACATTCGTGTGTCTGTGTCAAATATCCTCGTTAATGAATCGCTAATTGCAATTATTGTAAACGTAGATATTTCCAACGGCGGAAATTTTGTGCATATCGGTGTCCCTTTTTTCGTACAAACAATTAACCGCACTCGACATTCATCGATTGCCTTTTCATGCATTTGATAGCCGATATATGTACATCTCCTATTTCGATGACCGTGTTTAAAGGAGCCTAGCCCATTGCAGTATCGATCGTCCGATATGACTGCAATAGCTCGTTATCCATTGTCGAAGTTCATAGTGCGCGCAGTTCACTTCGTCCAAGACATTTCTCCGGTATAACTATTAAACTTTGACCGTATCGTTTGACACAGTAACTGCTACGCGAATTTTATATACTTTGCCTTGGGAGTAGGGAAATATACTACAGGGAAACGTTAAATTTTTGCGAAATACTATCGTACTTGCGCACATTCTTTTCTAATAATGTTATCTAAATCAGTCGCATTGTTGAAAATTTGTCAGTCCATGAAATTTATCTTGTTTCGATCATACTAAAAAATATAGTAAATCGCGAGTCATCGATGACCACCGTGATGACAGTTAACGTGTTAATTTCTCCGCTTCTGTTTCGCGCGTTAATCGCCCTAGAAGTCTTCTGCGCACGATCTCTAATTTTTATCTCCGTCGTTACGCGACCCAGAATTTTTTCAACTATTATATTAACAACTCGCGAGAGAGGAAAATAAGAGAAGAATATTAAAGATAGAAGCGACTGCAAAAACGGCGAGACAGTTACTCAGAAGACATAAACGAGCACCGTATCGCGACGAAGTTTCACCGTTAAAGGCAAGACAAGAACGGTTTCGGTGAAATTTTTCGAGATGCGGAAGTAGTTTCCAAGGACTTGCAGCGTAATGACGAGGATTGTGCGGGGTCAATTCCTTTCTGCTGCCGTTGCAAAATACATTCGAGATTTTATGGACCACGAGAACCGGAGTCAGTGAAACTTGCGGATTGTACTCAGTCGAATGCTCGAAATCCCGGAAGACAGATCCCAGACGATACCTGCGCAGAGGCTTACCTCGTATCGCGGGCCAGATAACCGTGCCTTCGAAATTTACCCTCGAAAATCGTCGAAAAACGACCACGTCTCATTGAACGTTCCCCTATCGACGATTTTACGAGCGGCAAGATTTTACCAAATCGAATATGAGAATACCTTAGCATACGAAACGACGGGAAAGGAATTATTGATTTATTCTTAGGTAATGTAGGAATATTTTTTGAAGTTAAGGGGATTTTACAGATAGGAAAATAAAAAAGTGTGAATGATATAGAGTTTTAATAGAATGCTTGAAATTATGACGTGAATCAAGGTTGCGTGGTAATCTAAGATTTTGAATAATATGACAGACAACCAAATCTAGAATTCATTCTTTTGATAATGAATAATTTATTTTTCTATTATTTTTCGCGTTTATCATCTCACTAACGATATATTAATTCGCTATAAATACGAGTGTCCTGCTGAATTATACGAAATTTAATTTATACTCGGATCCAATTAATTAATACGTAAAAGCTGTAATAAATACAACGGTATGCCAATGTGTGCTTATTGTAGTCAATACTTATTGTACATATTCCTGTAAGAGCTCTATTTATACTATTATCGCTTGTCTATTGCAATGCTATAGTCTGGGTGTTACGTACCAACATGTACTTACAGTCATGGAAATTTTCGTCGCACGCGGAGACTCCGTTAATGAAAATCGGCGAACTGGTCAGGTCGCAAAGGGCCACTTGAAACACAACACAACACCGTTTCTCGGCCCTTTGAAATTGGGTTAATTAAAACGCACCGTTTGCTGATTCGAACTTTATCTCTCTTTGTAATTTTGGAAACCAATTCCATTATACCGTCGGTGGCTCGAGTTTCTTTTTTACTCTGTTGCTGCCGAGTGCATTGCACTCTGTTGTTGTGGACTCATGCGGAGGAAATTAAGCAGTGGAGTTTGCACTACTTGGTAAATTATTTGTATTGAAAATGATGCTATAGGTTTCGAAAATTAGTTCGATCGTGAATGTTTCACGGTATATCTTCAGCGTATTATATGTTCATTACATTTGTTACATAAATTATGTTTCAATGATTAAAAAGCTACGAAATCCGTTACTAAAAAGAAATTTGATATTTGGAAATATTTAAAGACTTTTTCTTGGAACGAAAATATTAATTGACCGATTGATTATCTAAGTAGCACTTGGTTCAAACAATTTAATAAATTCCTATATCACGGTTAACAAACACAATTCATATGTCAAAAAATAATAGGCATAAAATTTATTTCACAGCCGTTAGAAGAAACGCAGAATCTCCCACTAGTAACAAATATTACGAACACGTGACGATAAATATTCCCCTTATCGTTCGCTACCTTCCACCGAAGTAGTTTGCCTGGCGAACAGTTAAATTCTAGACTTTCCAAGACTAGCCCCCGGGCAAATTACCCTCGGCAAAGGTTAATACATTCTCGGCGGCAATATTGTTCTCGACAATTGAGAAATCGGAATCGCGGGATATCTGTGTATCCTGCTGTGCCGCGGTTGCTTGTCCGCGTGTAAGACGTACTCCCAAAGGAGTTTTCGTCCTGAATAGCTTGTGGAACACCGCCTATACCCGGGTGGACCTATCGTTGCCTATTATCGCGTACCCTGCGGTTTTAAGCTATCGTAACACATAAGAGTGCCGGGAGAATTTTGCCCTTCCGCTTCACGCGAATCCGCCAGAACCCTTCGTGGAATTTCCTTTCGCAGTGTCCCGCGGCTTTCTCCAGTCTATCGTTCCGAGATAACAACCACGTGTTTCTGGAATCTATTTAGCACTTACCCTTTCCCTGGTCACGTATGTTGCAATATTTTTCACAGACTATTTATGCTTCTGACTGCATGCCTGAAATTCTCACTGTTTTACGGTCGCGTGAATTATTTAGAGATAGGACGATGACGTGAGGGTAATTGGTGTAAAACACTTGTTATGGATAGGAAGGGCAGAGTGACGTGTCTAATATATTAGAGGTTCTATTTGGAGGTGGTCGGAGTTAGGATGTAGCTTAATATTATGGTGTTATTTATTGGGGATATTATAGTGCAGGGATGCAGTAGTATCATATATATTGATTAATTACGAGATGATGGTTCTAAGATTTAGAGTACTGTTATTGTTGCGTGCGTTTCATTACTTAGCATTGAATTATCTTGGGTATGATGAGAAATAAGTTATTATGTTTCGTTGCGATACATAGACGAAAACGAAAATTCAGAGCAGAATTAAGAAAAATGAGAAGCACTATAGCTCATCACAGATTGTCATAATGAGTCATGATAATTTGTACATAATTTTTATATAATTTCGACCATTTCCGATCGGAAACCAAAGATCAACGCAATTTTTTACAGTTCCTATTCCAATTTTCCATTAACAACACAATAAGAATACTTTAACGCATACTTGTACGCAAAAATGAATAATACAGTCGACAGCATAGCAAAGAGTGACGAACTTAATGAATTATTTTATCTAATTAACTCGTAATTAGCGCATTAAATATATTAAATATTCAATTAAATTCAACTTATAACGAAAGAATTATTTATTTATACTCTCATAATAATAAATTATTATATATGTACATACCATTATAATGCGGGCAACCTGGGCTTTATTATAACAGAAAAATGAATGTTCAACAGCGGTATAAATGAATACATGCAATAACAGAAATACCAGGTGCCTGTAAAATACTGTATAATAATCAACCGCTATTTGCACCACTTTTAAAGCTAACTTGTCATACGGGGTGTAGTAATCTGAAAAATTACCCTAGGTCTTTGCACCTCGGTCGCGTATCGTTCGGCGAGATTAATAGAACGCGCGATGTCACTCGGCTAACTTTCCTGTGTTATCCATATATCTCATCGGGTTCGCAGGTCGCATTTTTCCCATCAACGCGTCCACACCGCTCACTTTTTACTATACTTTTCTCTTTCTCTCGCTCTCTTTTTTCCCTCTCTCTCTCTCTCTCTCTCTCTCTCTCTCTCTCTCTCTTTCTCTGGTGGGTTACAGATGTGTTAGCGCGGTACATTTCTGTAATTCCTCGGGCCATGCTTTTGAAAATTTGCATACCGTTCATGGTATGCGCGACGGTTTTCGTTCGTGTCACACAGGTTTGATGTTCTCTAGTCTTCTATAGATTTACGATCGTATCGTTTCGCTATCGTTAAACGATATTTCCGATAGCAGACATTCGTGCGCCTACTTGTGTTCGTTCCGTGTATACGTCTATGGATCGCGGCATCATTCGGTTGCAACAGACCAAAGCCGTATCGAAGCAGAGATACGTGGGACATTTTCCGCGCAATTTTTCCCTCTCCTTTTGTTTCTCCTCTCCTTTATCCGTGTTTATTCGTTTGTGCCATGCCGGCAATAGAAACAGAGCAGCGTCGCGGAGAGCAGAAAGCAGCACGGTTTGCGAAATGAACGCCGCTGTTTACCCTTGATAATATAACAGTAATAATCGGCCCGGTTCTACGAGAGCAATTCTGAATAGAAACTCTCACTTAAATACAAATTCTTCGCGAAATTGCGAAACGAAATTCCACTTTCGGTATATAGGTTCTGTGTATATGTATTCGTGTACCGATTATACGTCGAGATGCTTTTGCTCTCCACACGAACTTCGACGTCTTTTTAAAGGGACGATTAAGAGAACAGGTGGAGAGAAGCATTCGTTCTTTCCTGGCACCTGGCTCCTGGCATCGTCCGTCGATGTTTAAGTATCATATCTAGTCCCTGTTACACAGTTGCGTTCACGACTTTATAAAAAAAATGTATCGATAAGCGATAAGTCATGGCTGCGTCTCTTCAACGGTTGTTGCGCAATGCGAGAGGGCGCATTATTTTATCCGAGCCAGCGGTGCATCTAGGCGATCGACTTTTTCTTGCTGGTTGAAAAAGAAGCGAAGAAAAAGAAGGGAGAGAAAGAATAGGAGAAAACGAGGGTAGAAAGTAGAAACAAGAGGAAAAGAAACGGAATGTGGATTCGTTTCCGCAATAAAGCGTATCCATCTCGAATCATTGTCTCGTACACAATTAATTAATCGCCGTGGGATTCCGTGTTTCTCGTTATATCTCGAGGACTCTTCTCGCGAGCAGTTTTCCATGGTTTTTATCTTCGTTCCGCGTCGTAAAAGCCGGCCCACTCGTTACTCGCAGCCACGTTGCATGCGCTTTTTATCGCGTGAAATAATGCAACCGCTCGTCGATTGTTTTCATGGTGAAAACGTTTAATGCGGCATAGGAAATTGCGTTCATACAGTTTCTCATCGATCGCTCGTAACGCGCCTCGCGCGACTTTTCCGCTTTTTCATAAGGCATGAATAACGCGCACGCGACTCTACGCGTGCTCGATTAAGTTTCGTTGAAATTTTCACAGCTTTCATAAATGTCGCTGAATATTTGATGTCGATGTTCGAGCCAATAACACGTGCGGGTCACGAACGCATGTATGCGGCCCTATCTTTCGATTTTACGCGGAAATCGCTCGAATATTCTTCCTGCGTGATTGGGAACTCGTCGTGAATTAGTTTGATCGCATCATGCCGTTTCTGTTCTATCGTTCGTGAAATTGCAGGATGCGTGGGGTTTATATTAAGTTCACTGTCACGCGTGGAAACTTCGTGTGTGTCGATCATTATGTCGATAAAGTGTTAGCAGTTATAGGACTCGATAAATTATGTCGAACGTTTTCGTTCGGACGTACTTTGATACACAGAAAGTTAAAGACATTTCTGATGAAAAAGATACGCAGCTTCTTATTAACAATAAGTGCTCGTACTTTACTTCATACTTTGAAAATCATCATTTAATTTTCTTTTCGTGGATGAAACACGAGAAGAAGATTATTGTGTAATATTTACGGTCTTTTCCGAAACGCAGCTGTTAGTTTCGAAAAGTATCGCTGCAAAATACTGCAAAAATTACCGATCGTGTTAACACATTGAATTCCGAAAACGTGAACGTACGCATCGTCGGAATTTTCTATTTTCTTGCGGGTGACGTCTGAGCAATTGGATACATGTTATAGAAAAATCAATTTCCATCACCAGGGACCGCCTTCGATTCTGCGTGCCATACCGAGTGCGTTGAAGAAATTTCAGAATCCAAAGAGTCGTCGGTAACGAACGAATCGATGTTTTTTCCTAATCGGTCGCTTTTAACAACGCACGTTCGCTCGATACTCGCTGACAGAATAGTCGAAACGATTTCGTGGAGTTCTCGATGCTTTCTCGGGAGCGTCCGGATTAAAGATCGAACCTGTTCCTCGCGCACAATGCATCGGTTCATGCTCGTTAGGCGATGAACGCGCGGTTGGCACGCGATACACAGCGTTGCGGCGGCGAACGCGGCTAATGAAGTCCCTGGCAGCTAGCAGGCGCGCGTTTCACGCTGTCGGCATTGTCGAGGACGTACAGGGGAATAGAAACAGAGACTCGTTACATTGTTCGGTTAACCTGGAGCCGTTTTGCGTGTACGTGTACAATTTTCCTCCTACTCCGCCTCTATCACCTATCCGCCCACTTTCTACCTTCTCCTATACCGATGAACGTATGCATGTATATCGCCGCGATAAGAGCGTGTAACGCGTTCCATTCACCACGCGGAGCCTGCACGTCTCTCAAACTGCGTTGTTCTTCTCGCTCGCGTATATATGCGATCTCTTTATGGACCACAAAGCTCGCCAGAGCGCTTCTCGCGCGCCGTTGGGATCGTGTTTCCTCGCCAACGTTACCACCGTCAACGAATCCTCTCGGCCGGAAGGTATCTAATAAATCTCCGTTGGAGGCGAGAGGCTCCTCGTTAGAAGCGGAAAGCTTCTTTCCTGGATTTTAGAATTTGCCAGAACAGCTACGGCTCTTTGTATGCAAACTGCTGCATGATTATTTTTAAATGTTTCAGGCAAGAGATTTCTATTGTTCTTCGGATACTCGAGGGAATTTCGTGAAATCTGGGTGATTAGGAAGATCGTCTTTCACGAACGCTTCTTCGTCTGTAATTAACGTTCGATGGGTTCAGGTTATTTCCACTTGTTTCGAAGGAGAGATCTCCGTGGTTGTTGAGATACTTGGTGAAATTTTCAGCAGAGTTTGCACGATAACGATTTTTAATCATTTAAAGGTCGCGTCAATCATTTTTGGAGGAAAATTGGTTTTCGACTGGGATTAGTCGAACGCTTGCCGATTGCTTGTAGTTTGACGGATTCAAATTATTTTTACTTGTTTTACAGGAGAGATCTCCGCGCATGTCAACGGTTGTCTAGAAATTTGACGGAACTTGGAGGAATTTTTGGAGATTAGAAAGATTATCTTTTAGTAAGTTGGTCGAATGATTCTGGATTGTTCGTAGCTAACATTCGAGGGATTCAGTCCACGCCAAGCAACCGACGAGACTCGGCACTTATCGAGCTTCTACCATGTGTAAATTGATAACAGAGGTTGTTCACCTTAGCTTCTGCTCGGGATTATGGGATTTTAATCGTCATTTGCACGCCTTCCGTGTCAATGAGTTAGGCTAATAAGCCGGAAAACGCCGGGGATGTGCCGTAGAAGAGATTAGGAGCACGTAAAATGAAACTCTGCTGATGTTTAGTGACATTCAACTTCTAATTTCGATTTTTCATAGAAATTAATCATTTTAACACGTGACACTGTAGAATACCCTGCAAATGTATGCGAATTTACTATATATATATATTAATATTATTTGTTTCTCGCGCGAAAATATGTTGGAATTATAGGGAAGAAACTCTTTCAACGTAAGGCTTCGTTTTGAAGATAATTAGTTTTGAAAATTTCTACCTATGTGTGTATTTAACCAATAAGCGTGATACTGACTTCGATAAATATTGTTTCGATATTTCTACGAAACGAATCACTAAATATAAACGTAATAAACAGATAATAAACATTCAGCTGAATGCGAAAGCCCGAATGCATTACCATAACTTTCTTTCATCGACAGTCTCCGTCTCTGTTTCCAAATCGAATATAAAAAATTTCTCGATCGAAATCTATTAGCGACATCTCTCTCCCTCTCAACATCTTCGAAGCTTTCGATTTCATTTACACTACCATCGCCTAGAAGAGACAGAGCCCAGCCATCGTAGAACATAAAGGAGCGAAACGTGTACACTCGTAAAGTCGTCGATTTTATCGCGGTGTTTCCATTTCAATGACACGGGCAGCGCGGGGGAGAGTTCAGCAACAAAGAAATCCGGTCCGGTCACGGGTTGTTCGTCGCACCGTTCGCTGAGCTGCGAGCGTTCTTATCGTCGACGCGCCGATACGTTCGTATACGCGGCCGATATCGTGGAGGCAGTGTGCATACGTTACCGTTCGACCGTGCTGCTAGCAAACTGGCGACGCGACGCCTCGAACCAAGCCTCAGATCTGAAGTTATGATAACGCGTGAGAAACGCGTGTAACATGTTTCACCGTAGCGTTTTGTTCGCCTTTCCCTCTGGCGCGGCGTCCACCGCGTGTTTTATCGTTGCCGGCCGCGCCGGCCACTCTGACCCCGACATCGCGTACACACGCTCACGATCGTTAATGGACATCGTCTCTAAATCTCTGCCGATCCCCTACTTTTCTCCTTTCTCTGCTTTCTTTGCGAACTCTGGCACCGTGACATTGTTTTGCGTTCCGGAACGATCCGAGCGTGTAGATGGAAGTGTGTGATTTTACGTTAACATTCCAAGGAGATTTGTTCCTGGCAAATGTGATACGTCTACTACATTAGAGAATACAGATGAATTTGTTAATGAAAGATTTGTTACGAAAATTTGGATATGTTAAATATAATGCTAATAGAAAAAGTAGCATAGATTCCTCCGTAATATAAAGATGCTAAAGAAGACTTATGTTAAAATATCCCCTTGAAGTAGGACGAAGATCGTACCGATACATTGTAAACGTTGGACAATAGCTTAAAACCCTGGAAACGATACCACATATAGTAAAATAATAGGTAGTTTAGTGGGCAAACTGATGATAAATCGAGTAACATTCGGCAGAGGCTAAATCCTCTTAAGTCCTCTTTAATTTTCCATATCACAATGCTCGTTGAAAATAATGATAATATGAAGCGGAACGCACCTCCATTCATCCATTGACGCACGGTTTAATCAGAGCGCATCGTGCCGGGTAATTATCGGTAATTAGCGGTCAAAGCCATCGCTTCTCCCTTCTCTGTAACAGTTTTGAAAGGCTCAACGGTCACACTCAGATATGATTTCATGGGGGACGAACGAAAATTCGCGGATCGTGTTCTTGTTTTGCTAATATTTTTTCTTTTCTAGCCACCAGGTTTGTGAGCTCGCGCTTCGTGCATCTACGTTTCGTGTCGCCCTGCTGTTAGAGAACGCCGGTTGCCGGAAGCGACGTGTAATTTACTGGAATTACATTTAATCATTAATGCCGTGTCTACGTTCAAGATGTACGGAACCGATACCGCGCCGCTGGTAATGACCGATGAATATTTTTATCGCCGATTCATTATTTCCCTATCTGCGAGCCGCGTGTCGTGAAAATCGCTTCGTGCGTGCGCCCGAACAAATATTTCAGGTCGATACATTTTACTCTGTGTATGAATTCTATTAATATTATATGATAAATATTCAGAGAAAAGTATTCGTTAAGCGAATAATCATATTCTTTTGTTTGGTGCTAGGATGAATTTTCAATAACAGGAAAAAAATTAAATCGAAAGATGGCAAATAATTGTACAAATAAAGGAACGTGTGTTATCGATTGATTACTCATAGGTATCACTTTTTTATGTTTACCCATTGTACGTATAAAGGAATAGAGGAGGTTTATTTAATTTATAGGGTGACAAATATTAAATAATTTAATAAGGCTTTTGTATAGTGTTTGACTCGAAACTATGTAAAGTGTTTCTCTAATAATCGGTGAGTTAAGAAGTTAATACTTAGAAACTTTGGAAAGATAGCATAGTGACTGCAAGCCAACATTAAAACTGAAGATCGTCGTTCCGATTACTTGCTATACTGATAATCAACCGTATACCAGTGCATCGTAAAACTAGTTACAACTTGGAAGTTAAGATACATGAATAAAATGACTATCCTCATATCTGTTAATTCGGGAAATTCATTTATCTATATTCAAAACCTCATACAAAAAACATTAACAAAACAAAACAAGACCGCGAATATTCAAACGGAATGTACCCTCTTCTTTCGATCAAATATTTAAAAACAATTTTCTAAAGCTCACGCGACGTCGTCGCCGAGGACATTCAGGTAAGTTGAACGTTACACGGTTCTTTTCACGAGTCGTTCGAGTTCACTGTTCGTTGAATAGGGAACGAGATTCAATTTGTTCGACCAAGTTGGGACGTTTTTCAGGGGCGCGGTGGAACGCCGCCGTATCGACATTGCCACTGTGTCATTATCGTTCCGCCGGTAGAAGTAGTATGCATAAGTTACTATTCAGACAAGTAGTTCAAGGAACGCGCGTTCGCGTCATCTCGAAAGGGAGAATTCTCCTCCGGTAGGAGCGGCCATTGCGATAAGATATGAGAAATATGCTCGGCACATTTTCCCACCATTGTTGCACCCCCCCGTTTCGATCCAACCACCCGTCTCGCTATATACGCTGGGCTTCTTTAAACGATCCCTTCTCCATGCGCCGCACAAAACGTTCCCCATCCTCCTCTTACATCCTCCTCGATCCTCTGTATTCTCCGCTCCCGCTTCAAGATTTTTCTTGTTCATAAAAAGTTACTGTTCTCCGGCTCTCGATTCTCAGGAATTTGCGACTACGCACGACGAGATAAAACGGAACGGTACGGTTTCCTAGAACCTTCTTGTTCGAATGATTCGGTGATAACACGTCATTGGAAAGGATAAGGGACATTCTACTCAATCGGCAATGGAGAGGAAGATTAGCCGTGGAACGTAACGTATTTTACGGATCTCCGTATAGGGAACGGGTGGCTCGGAGAATTTTCGAACGATACTTCCAGAAAGATAGAGAGGAGTAGGTAATTTTGAGTAGCGCTGAGTGCAACAAGTTCTGGATAGGGTTCGGGTATGGTTGGAGGAATCCAATATCCGAATACCATTAAACAGAACGCTCGATTACTCGAAACACGCCTGTGCGAAACCAAACAAACGCTCTACCCCGATACGTGACGAAGCGTAAGTAAAGCTGCAATCAAACTGGTTGTCGAAATAGTCAACAGTTAGAATTACCAAATCCCCTTACTCGATAAAGTAAAATAAATATTAAGATTCACAGAAATATATTATGTTTATTTTCCAAAAATATGTGCGCGAGATCTTCTACTAATTCTGAGTAATCGACCCTTTCTTTGCTAGTGGAGATCTTTGCAATAAAATACTCCCTCGCGAGACCCGGGTTCTCTTATATTTGAAATTGAATTAATATTACGTATACAAATCGTTATTACTCACAGCTTAATAAATATTCTCCCATATACGATCGATAAAGGAAATATACACTTAATGTAAGCTTACTGTAAAATTGCCAAAATCACCAAACAATTATATTCTCAAAATATAACAATTGCTTTCTTTCCATCCATGTTTCTTTTTCTACCATCTTCAAGCTTAATACTGGTAAATTTCTTGGCAAAACAAATAAAACTTTCCAAAAATAAATTCTACCGTCCGAATAATCCGACTGTCCTATTCTTAATCTTATAGTATTATAAAATTACAAAGATCCATAATCTACAACTACCAACTCGTCGATTCGCTAATATTCGATAGTCGTTGACAAATTATTGCGCGAGAGGCTCGGAATCTATTTCAATGATTTCATTTTCACCCCCGCACGCTACGAATCTCTGGTGTGACACGCGGCAGCCAGAAACTCCCCTCTAAGCATCCCCCGCGGTGTCGTAAAGCGGCTCTGAAAGTTCCATAAAATCCCCGCAATATCGCAATATCGGAGTCGGGAGTTTCTCGTTGGGAGAAGGGAGATAGGTAGTGAGAGTCTTAATTTTATTTAATATGGCTCGCGATCCACTCTCTTAATTCGACTGTCGTCAGCTCGTTTAACGGTTATGTTATGGCTGGCAAACTAGAAGCTGCATCACGATAAGATTGCGAGCGCGGCCGCTGATTGGATACAGGACCTAGACACGAGCGTAGAAGGAAGAAGATTACCGTTAAGGTGGCTACGGAGGTGCTTTTGGGGGTGGGTCGATATTAATTGAAGCATGGCGGGTTAGGTGGATGGCGGATTGCTTAAGCGAAACGGTTGATAGCTGAGCTCTCTCCTGCAGATGAAGCGTGCACCATCGCCTTCCAACCTTCCGTGGCTGATGACGCTCGATGTTACTAATTTTCAGACTACGCCACACACATATATATTCGCACACACACGGATAGATAGCAGCTACACATGTAAGTGCGGATCAACCCCGAGGAATTCGATTCGAAGGTCGGTTAGACGGGAGAAAATGGATCTTCTTCTTGCGGTAGACACGTGTGCGCGTAACATTCGTACAAACGTATGTCCTCGAGAAGTCCCTGGTTTCTGCGGTTGCCGTAGGATACGCGCCGATTTGTGGGCGGGAATTAATTTTATCGTGTCACTGGCATGCTACTACCGTAAGCGATGCCTCGAAACGGAGAAACGGTATTGTCGCGATAACATCTGCATTTCGGGTATAAACGGAGATATTGCTGGAGCGTGACATTCACCTAATCGCTAAGTTTTCAGTGTATTATAATTTGAACTGTTCGGAGTATTAATTGTTTAAGTTCGAAGGAGTCGATTTATAGATATGAGTAGTAACTAGAGGGTTAATATTCGATTTTTACACGCTTCGATCGGAAGGTTTTATGTCTTGGTTCATTCGTTTAACGTAGTAATCCTTTTAAAGGATGGAAGGGTCGATTTGTGGATTTCTGTGGCAATTAGAACGTAAATACTCGTTCTTCGCGCCTTTCAATCTTACAAGCTTCGTGCGTAACTTTGTTGCCCTTTTAATTGTCGAAGTCTCAAGGATTCGATATACTTTCAAACATTTTTACATACGCTCCAACATAAGCTCTACACCCTCGTGGAACGTCAAGTCGAGATCTTAAAACGTTTACGAGCCGTCGTTCTTCTCTCTTTCGAACAAGAGGAAGGAAAGCGCTGAAAGGGTACGAGGTATCAGACCCTAAGGGAAGTTTGAAGTGCGCTCGTATCAAAGGGGAATAAACACGGTGCAGCGTTGAGCAAAGAAACCGTTTTTTCAAGAACAACACCACGGCTCACCGCCTTGACGATCGTTCCCTCGTCAAATTCTCAAATCCCTGACACGCTTGCCGTGATATTCCGATACGAACAAAAGATAGAAACTACCCAATTCCGTCCATTAACCAGAAACCATTCCGTTTCACTTTTTCTGCGCGTCCGCCAACATCAAACAATGTGCACCCGCGTGTTTCCAGCTTTGATGAATAGGAACAAAATAAAAAGGCAAAGGAAGACAGAAAAAGAAAGAGAAAAGCGGGAAAAGAGAACGAGAGTGGGAGAAACAGAAGAAGGAAGATTCGCAGTTTAGGCCACGGGACGGAGAGTGGAATGTTACGAGGGAGAAAAAGAGATAGAAAGGGAGAAAAAAAAGGGGATAAAGAAATGGGAACACGGCTTCCCGCAATGCATTTGCAGTCCAGAAGCGGCTTTTGAAATTCTGACGCTTCGTCAGTTCCCTTTGGATGCATTCGCGGAGTGGCATTATCGTCGCTGTGGTTACGAGTGCATCGTGCGCTCGCGTACGCGTGCGCCAGTCCGCTTTACCAACACCGGTTCACCCCAGTTTTCCGTGTAGTTTCGGCTTCTGACGTTTCATCCGCGGCAAGTGGCCATCGCGCACCGCACCAGTCTCGTGCCTCTTTTTAAGGACCACTCACCGCGAAAAGTCCATCGTTTCCCTTTCTCTCTCTCTCTCTCTCTCTCTCTCTCTCTCTCTCTCTCTCTTTCTCTATTCCCCTCTGTCCCTGTGTGCTTCTCTTTCTTCTTGGACGGCTCTTCCAAGCCGAACCAGCCCTTTTCTCTACTCTCCTGGGTCCAGAAGAGAACGCCTTTGCACATACGTGCGCAACTGCTCTCCGCAGTCGCGTCGCTTTTTGCATAATACTTTATAGTACGAAAGCCGATAGTTTCCTGGACGCTTTTCGAACCTTAAGCGGTCGCAGCTTTTACAGGAAACGACGAAAGTGGCAGGCAAGCAAGCCGGAAAAGAGGAAATAACGGGGGAAATATGGAAAACAGAGTTTGGCCGAGGTAAAATGATTCCAAGTTTGCTCGAATTCCAGACTCCCAGTTAATATTTAACTCTCGTCGAGAGAGGATCTTTCGTTAAATTTATGATTCCTTTCCAGATTACGGTATCTCTCACTCTCTTCTGGCTGGAGATACGCGTTGGTAATTAATACGTTCAAAGAACGGGTAATTGCAGTCCCTGAAATGGAACGGGGGTGAAGCTACGGTGAAAAGTAGATCAGCCTGAATGTTTAACGAGCTTTCTGTAAATTTTCTTGTAAATTTATTATACAAAGGCACTTTATCGCGCGAATTCGAATTTGCACCTTTCTTCTTCCGTCGTTTCGTCTCTTATCTTTCTCTTGGTGTGACGTTCCAAGCAATCTAGCGGGACAAAATTATTGTACCAAAGGAATATTAATTTTCATTGGCTTTATGTTTGTTTCTCTTCTTTGCTAATATTAGACAGTATTCAGCTGAATATCGATAACAGTATTGTATACATATTAACCTATTTAGGCAATATCTCTCACGAATGACTGAGAAATCAACCAACATCCGAGTGGTCTGAAAAGAATTGTTTTATTGGACGAATAAATTGTAGAACAATGTTTGTAAACCGTATTATAGCTGTTGAGTTTGAGATCGAGTAAAAAATAAATCGTCCATAACTAACATCGTCGTATGACTAATATACGCTGTTTCTCGAAATTTTATTTAAATATTTACCGTAGAAAAATTTCATGTCCATATTGTATGTGTTATACGGAAGATTTTTAAAATACGTACAAAAATACAATAGAAATAACGAGGAAGAAATGTTAGCTTCCACGAAAATGGTAACATATATCGATCTGAAATGTGTTAATATTTATATTTGCACCTGTAAAAGTTACTTAATATATTCATAAAACGGAAAGGCATTAATTCATCGTGCGTCACGGTGCAGACGTGACGTTGTTTTTTACCGAACGACCGATCAGCCTCGTTTCTTTCGCGACACGTTTACGCGCGAATTATAGGGAAGAGAGGAAAAGGAGTGGTGGTGGTCGACTACGAGCAACGAGAGGATCACGACGACGAGCGACAACGTGATACGAGAGAGTAACCCACGTTACCGTGTCGATCAGACATTATTTACGTTCGATCGAGCAGACCGCTACGTCGTTGCCTCTCGTTTTTCGCCTCCACGCACATCGTCCGCGCGTAAATGCACCTACTCGCACCTGCCATGTCGTGCCGTTCTATTATCCGCCTCTAACGAAGAATATGAATAAAAGAAGGGAAGAAAGGTCGCCGGCACGGTCAACGTTCTTAAACGCGATGTATAAATATTCGATCCCGAGCTAGCCTCTATCGACTGTCTAACGAGTCGCCGTTTCTTTCGCGTCGCAAATTTAATCATCGTACAAAATCTTCACCATAAATTCCAGCAGAATTTTCCTTCGAATAAAAAACTAAATCGCGACAAATTTCACCGTCGATCGTTTCACACGATTCCGCTCTCCGAATCAATCAGAATAATCAACGGGGTTAAATCAATTTTCGAAACAGACCTGACTAAACTTTCTCCGCTTTCATTACGCGAATTTCCAACTCGCAAACTACCCGAATTACAATTACATTCTCCAACTTCTCGCACGCGTTCCGGCTGTCCCACTTCAAATTCGAAATCTTCGTTCCTGCTCCGGCCACACGCTTGCTAAGAAGATATCCCTTCCATTACATTATACGCAGCTCATTCTTTCCAGATACCTAACCAGCGCATCAAAGCGAACATCGCGAGATTCCTGTCACGAACCGAGATGCAAGCTGCACCTATGCAACGTGTAATGCGCGTATCCTCTCGCTTTACGTCGAGCTAGTTACATCATTCGGGCCTGTCTCCCGATTCTCCGAGCGTATTTCGATCGTATCCCCTGCTCACGAATACGAGCACGAGAGGACGAGCGAAAGCACGAGCGGGCCATCGATACGAAAAGTTATGGAAACGGGAAACGGAGTTTCGCGATAATCGTCGCCAGTGGGGCCAACGATGTATCCGTGACTACACCGGGTCGCTCGTAACGCGATTCATCACTGGCTACGATAATTAGTTGCGAGGTATCTCATAATGCGTTTAGTTGTATTTATACGTTTACGAGGAAACCGCAGGAAGCCGAACAAGCGGGCCCGCGAAACGCGGCTCTATTAATTCCATATCTCGCTCATGGCGAGAGGGAACGCAGCTGTGGTTTCGATAGTCCATAACGCCATTCATTCTGCGGCATGGGAAGCTGAAATGTTTACGTACGATCGAACTACCATTTGTTACGCGATAAAGTATCAGGGCGGTGCGCGTCGAATCGCGAGGAAACTTCGTGCGGACCGTCCCTGGGACCAATCGGATATCTCTCTCGCGTTTCCATACGGGTTTGTGTACACGGTATTTTCGTTGTTCGATCGCTCCGTCTGCTGGGGGTCAGGGCAACTTTCCGCCATTAGTTCGAACGGAACGATTATGGCTTCGTGGTACGGAAGTTCCTGATTTCCATCAACGACGTGGCTAAGAGAGCATTTTCACGTTGGATATTTCGAAGAAACACTTTGGCTGATTGAATTTTTGCATCGATATAATGTTTGTTGATGTTAAAATTTAATGAGGAACTTAACGAGGGAATTTAATGAAGGAACTAGATGACAAGTTTTTTTCTGATTTATACGAAGGGATATAATCTTGCTGTTTTTCTTGGGGCTTGTGTTTTTTATCTTTCTAACTCTTTGTGGTCTACTTCCTTTCTGGTCTACCTTCCGTCGTTTGGTTAACTTTCATAAGAAAATGCTGCATAATAGGTTAGACACTAAAGAGGACCATTTTTTAAATAAATTTGTTCCATAATTTTTGTCTATTTATAATTTTCGTCCGATTGTCGATCGTGATAGTGTATATGTATAACTCGATTATTTATCGGTTTTGAAATTACGATATTTTCTAGTGTTTGTTGTAGATGCGTAGAAAGATCATGTTTCTTTTCGTTAACATTTCATCTGTTTCTCTATCAGATTACGCTATCCACGATTTTAATTAAAATGTCTATTAAGTTTTAAATATAATACGATGTTAAATTACGACTTCGTGACATTTTATCGATATTACAGTGTTCTTTATCTACAAGACATATTCCGTATAACATATTCTGAATATCATTTCCTCTACAAAATTTATTCATCCTCTTACTCGAACATTTCATGTATCACACATTTCCTGTCAGTTTTCGTTAAGCAGTTATTTAATCAGCGAACAATAAGAAGTATCCCTTTCAATTTAATAATTCACTAGTTACAGAATTCCATTCATTTACATAAAACACTGTCGAGCAGTAAAGAAAAGCGTCACTTTTTCGTAGAACTCGGTATTTAACTAAAACTCGGCAACATCGAGAGGAGGCATTAAAGTCCTGGCGATTTTAATCAACACCGTTCACGCTCTCAGTTAAAAGCGACGAACGCTGATGTGTTTCCGCGTAAGTTGTCGGACGAGGCGAACGAACGCAATTATTTCCTCATTACCGTTGTTCGTGACACATTCGTGAAATACAAACTGCAAAGTTCTGCGTGGCTCGCGACACTTCCAAACAGCCAGGCAGATCTTTCCAATTTCACGAAAATAGCGTGTAATTCAGTTTACACACGAATCGATCCAGGCTTTGATATCTCGCCACTTACGCTTGGAAAGATGGTTGGAAAGCCTTTACGCGACCGCGAATTAGCGATTCGTTTCGACACGATAAACGTTTGGAATGCATGTACTCAGCCAGTAGAAGCTTGAACGTTAATGGTGTTTGCCACTTTTTTATGGTGTAATATTAGAGCGGTTTGGACGATTACTCTTATCAGAGAAGCACGCAGCGCACGAGAGATATAAATTTTATCGCGAGCTCGAAACGAACGTTCCTACCTTGCAACTACCGATATGACAAATTCCTACGTTAGAAAACTTATAATTAAATCTTCCTTTGTTAAGAAAAAGAGGGAAACTTCAGGTTTGAAAATATATTCTCCCGGAACTTTTACGATATTTCTACTTTTTTCCCATGTTTTAATGAAGGAGAAAGTTGGAAGAGTTATGACGTATATTCGAAAGTATCGCTAGTTTTAATGGAATGTTTCGAGGAGAAAATCTACACAATTTTTGATTTGGTACTCTTTTATCATTTTCTTGCATTACAAACTTAATTATACAATTGGAAAGTTTTCTGAAGAACAATCTCACTGTTATAAAATTGTTATTTGTTCTTCAAGAGTCACGGTAATTATCAGATCGGACGCGGTTAAATTTAAAAACTTATCAAAATCTTGCAGTATGATTCACATTTTCTTTTGACAGCTCTTGTCTCAGAAATATCCTTAATTACAAACGAATAGGAACATTGGAACGCGAAGCATCCGAAAACTCGAACAACTCCTACAGGAACGAACTTCATCGAATCTTTCGATCCGTTTGGCAATAATTCTAGCGCATAGTTAGAACCAAAATTCGCAACATGTTGGAATCAGCATTATGAAAAATGATGTGCATCTGGATATATCTTCGGCAATAAGAATTAAGTTCAACAACCTCGCGAATTAAATACGATTCTCCTATACGACACAGATTCATTTACAATAATTGCGTAATACGACGAATATCTTGTCATTGAATAGGCAAAAACGCATTAAACAAAAATCAAAGAAACTAGGGTACTCTTTCGTTTTCCTGGAAAACGGTGCGAACAAAGACAAGGATCATTTTTATTACCAATCTTGCGATTGCTCTTCAAAGAAGAACTAAGTCTCGTTCGCATAAAATAAAAAAAGAAGAAATGGAGAAAAGAGGGAAAACACCTTTTGGTGTGACTTTAAATCAACCCTCGTAAAGCTATCAGAGAAATCGCGAGGAGAAGTCGTGCAGAAACGAGGCGTCAGGTTCGTCCGGAGCGATTAGAAGCGTTCAACTAGGGATTAGGGTGTTCGGGGGTTGGAGGAGGGGCCTTTTTCCGGTGGCCCACTTTTTACGGCAATACAAACACAAGCGGCGGCAGTTCGTGGGGATCGCAGGATCAAAGGGTCCTTCAGCACCCTCGTTCCCCTATAACCACCAGGCTAGGCGGTTAACTCGAAGGGGTAGGGGTGGCGGTGGTCTGCCGCTGCCGACGCTGGCGTAACCACCGCCATCGCGCCACCAGTAAATTATGTAGCATAATGGCGGGACAGAGAGAAGGAGAGAGCCCTTCCTAGTTTCGAACGAAAGAACGAACAAGAGGGGAATAGAGGATACAGAGGGAGAGAGAGGGAGAGAGACAGAAAGAGAAAAAGGGAATGGGGAGGAACGTAGTGGCTCTGAACGTTGAGAAAAGGGGGTAAGGGATACCTTTCTCTGCTTCATTCGTCAATGTCACGACCTATCTGGCCCCGTCCTTTTCCGAACCACCGCCTTGGTAGTTTAATCGAGCTCACTAATTTGCCTCTATTTATTTTTTCCCGACTTTTGTTTCTGCAAATGTACCGTGAATTAAAATGTAGCAGCGAGACGCCGGCGATTCGTTGTCACGTCGCGATAGCGGGTGAAATAGAACCGCGAGACGTTCGTTTATCAAGTAATAAATAGGAATTTCGCTTTAGTGTCGGAGAAGAAAAATTCTTTCGTGCAGAATAAGTTACTTGTATATTATATGTAGCTGTCGCAAGAGTTATACTAAATTGAATTGAATTCGGCAACTTGTTAGTTTCGCTTATTAGGATAGTGTTAGGGACGCTAAGCACATTGCGTGAGAAAGCTGGTTCAAGAAGATCAAGAGGGAGGAGAACATCGGTTCCTGTTAACCAAAAGTAATTGATTTAGTCTTTCATGGCGTACTATGCTGTATACATAGGTGTACCAAATAATAACGTAATTTATATATAAATAGTATTATATTTGCTGTTATATTTGTTCGTATAAAATATATCTTCTTCAGCTTAGAGGAAAACAACTATCATAACAACTTTGAAAATTCTCAGGATACAATCGACCAGCAACTTCCAGCGTACTTCTACACTGAAACTTTCTGGAATCAAAGGTTTTATTCCGAAAAGAAACATTTAAACTTATTTACACAGTAACGTTCTTTCCTTTTTCATTTACTATCGGCAAAAACAACACAGGGAACAATTTCTGCTCTATCATTGCCGCTGCAACTGCACCAACGAGATACAAAAGACTAAAAGAAACTAATTAAAACAAGCAAGCTTAGAGAATACCTTGCAAAACCTAATGTCACTTTCCAATACTCCCGTTGGATCGACGTTTTCGACATTTCTGTTCTCGGTGGGTTAATTAACCCCCTCGCGTTTTCATCGGAATGGCGAACCGGTGGATTGATTTATGGACCCGGTCCGCGATTTCTCCGGGGCTACACATCCGTGCGCAACATATAAATCGAGCGCGATGATAGGGCCGCGAAAAATACGGCCTCCTTTCGAACGCGAAAGTCAATAAATATTATCCGAGTGCCGTTGCCACCGACTGTAGTTAATTTTGCGGTGGATAGAAAATGCGACAGGGACGAAGCAGGCCGCGAAGGAAAGCGAGAGAGTCACAAAAGGGCGACAGGGATACCTCTTCCTGCTTCATTCGTCAATGTCAGATGCGCCCGAGCTCGAAAGAGTTCGCCTTCCATGGTCTGTACGAAACTCGCTAATACGAACCTGTTTACCTTTATCCAACCGCGTTTTTCCGCTCGACTTTCTATTCCTCGACACGCTCTCCGCCCCCTATTAATTCCATGTTCTTTTTCTCGAAGGGTGCGCGGTATCGATTGCCCCGCTTCGTTTCAGCCCGAGTTTCGCTGCGAGAACCTTGCCTGTTATTTTTCTCGTGACCTTCCCGATGATTTATGCCGTCCGGTTCTAGTTTGATGAAGTGACGCACGAACAGGCTCGACCTTGCACGGTAACGCCATGTAAAATGACTTTTTAGTCTTAATTATTAGTTCGCTGATTCAAGAAATTGACGGATACGAGACTCTTTTCTTTGAAGAAAAACTGGCTGAAGGACTCTGATAAGGAAATAGGTTATAAGTATATCTACTTGAGTCGTTTCATAAATTGACCGGTTCGCAACCATCAACGAGAAGATACGTATCTCGCCGTACAATATTGTTCGTAGGATGGCCACGGACGAAATATCTGCGTGCTTGTTTATTAGGGGCGAGAGTTGTAATTACAGAAAAACAGGCTTATGAGATATCTCGTCCGTGACGTCGTACGAACGGTATTTTGCCGCGTCCTACGAACGGTATTGCGTCGCGAGATAACTCGTTCGTGGCCTCGTACGAAGAATATTGTGTCGCGAGATATCTCGTCGGTGGCCGCGAAACGGTTAACGCGCTGATGTTATTGGAGAAATGCAAGTTTCACTCGTAAAAAGACTGTATAATATAGCAATGCCATAGTTTGAAGATAAGGAAATTTGTTACACTTAAATTGTTTAACGTGGTTAATAAGCAAAGTTGAGAGTTTATTAGAGCAATGCAAGTTTGATATGTAAAATAGATGTATACTCTGATAGCGTTATGCTCTTAAGAGATATACTTTTATACTTTATGTTTTTACGACAGCTGTTTCAACTCGTCAGTTTAATGCGTGGCCTTTGGACTTTCGATTAAACACACAGCAATATCATTTAAACGAAATTGTGTATAACAATCCAACATTTCTCAACCTTTATTAAATAAACGATCGGTAGAGAACAGTTTCATTAGACACGAACGAAAATGCTATTCGACTTCGATACACAGTCTCCGAGAGGCCGGTGTTGTTTTTATAATTCACGCTTCTCTATTCCCTACACATACGGAAATATTCTACAAGTTTGTCGCGACACTCCTGCGGAATTACGGGACGAAGTCGATGGTCTCGAGAGCCACGAACGTCTCGAAGAATAAAACGCCTCGGTTGCCTTGCCGCCCGAGTAGGAGACGGAGGAAGTTTCTCGCAGCGGATAGTTGAATTTTACGTAGAATATCATTCGACCTCTCACGCACAACAGCTGACTGTGCATCGTCGAGAATACAATTTCTGCTTGAATATTTCAAGTGTTTCTGCTTGATCTCAAAGGATCAACGTGCAATAAAAATATTAAACATTTATACACGATGTACTTGTTCATGTCGAACGTGTTACAAATAACGGGTTCTTTAAAGTATCTTTACATGATGATTACTTCTTAACGTGTTCTTTTCATAGCCAACACGATGTTTCTTATAATTATTATATTTTACATTTCTTTCAATGGTGCAATCTCGGTTTTTTAAAACCACGACTTTAGACTTTTCTTCTTCTTTATCCATCGTAAAATAGACTTGCTTGAAATCCAATATTCCGTGATATCAGCTGTCTCTATTAATATAGTCATGATTACACGCTAGACTTTCAACGTTTACATATTTATGAGAAATTTGAACGTGTAAAAATGATGATATAATATACAATATGGAACAGAGAATAAAGGTAATACGAAAAAATCTACATATATACAAACTAATATCTATTTAATGGAACTCTACCCAAGTGATATCCTTTTAATTTAACAAAAAATACGAAACTGCCCAAAAATCCTTATTTTTATCAGGACTTTTCACTACCAAAAAGACGATCCGTTTAAAATATAAAATTCTCAAGTTTCTCTTTTTATTAACACGGTTATCGTCGATCATTTGTTGTAAACCAGATTCGCTCGAAATTCGAGACTTTCTCTTTCATTCGCAGCAACGACGTTTCTTCGAGCGAAAGGCGAATGTGTTCAAAATGGAATAGCGTGCGTAAACGCGCGCGATTACTATCGAATGAAATTCGTGCTCGAACGCGGGAATTCGTGTTCCCCGTTCCCCCAATTTGATCGGCATGAGCAGATAAAACCGGCTGTGACACCGCGGACCCGGCAGCAACGCGACTCGCTGGAAATATTTGATGTTCGCGCGAGTATAAAATGTCAAGGGAACGTTCACAATTCGTACCCGGCCACTAATAACGTATTCCCTCGAATTTAGCTAGGTTTCCCCGCCATTTGAAAATCGGCCCTCTGATTTTGCGCCGAACAGGGAAACAAAGGGAAATAGAACCGTCGTTCGTCGTGAAAGATGGGCGGTTTAGTCAAAAAGCAATTCGCGGTGCGTGGTTCTAGAACGGATTGTGCCGTTGTTTCTGTGAAATAGGGCAGCTTTCCACAAGAATACAAAGTATTTTTGTGGATAAACCATTAACTTTGCTAGTATGAAGCCGTATATTATCCTAGATACCAGAAAGATTTTTATAATATACCTGTCAAATGACACAGGATGGCAGGTGTTCGAATAATTTTTATTTGAGTTACGCGTTAGATTATGTAGTCTATGCATAACTGTAACTTACAAGCTCAGATTAAAGTTTTGTGTTGGATTTACTGGAAAGTTGACGTATCTAAGAGATCGTCGCTTTTAAATCTGAAAATATAAACTCGAAAACTCATTTACGTATTGGAATACGAACATTATGATTATCTAATAATATCGTCAATTTAATGGTAATATTACAACTCAAGATATGGCTTGAATCCTTTCTCTCTGATACTAAGCAGTAAAGAATATTTTATTTGAAATTTTGAAAGTCTAAAAGCTGTTAGTTGTTAATGTAATCAATAATTTTCTACTTCACACGTTGTGTCCCAAACCGATTTTGTAAAATTTTGGGAAACTGTAGGTTTTCTCATTATGAAGCTTTCCCAGTAAATCGACGGTGTTTTTCATTTCACCGTGTTAGTTGAGGATGAAACAAGGAAGTATAGTAAATTCAATGCACTGTGTGGATTCAAACAATTTAAGACGTTACATGACTTGATACGAATGCTACGAAGTTAATATCAGCAATTGAGCGCGGCATGAATAGGACGAACGAACTTGAGTCGCTAATGGAACGTAACTGAAGACCACAATGAACGCAAATGGAACGTTCACCCATCCCCTGTCCCCTCTATACCCCAGAATTGACCTCTAAAGATGATTCAATGACGATGGAAATCATTCAGTCTCCTCTTACATCTTCTTTTGTACCGTGCAAAGGTCTTAGACCATCTGCCAAACGTTTTGTCTTCATGAGTGAGCGTAAGAGTACTCTCTATTACTTTCATTCGTAATAATTTGTACGCAAGAATTATCTTCTCTTCACTTATTACTTTATTATTAGAACTAATTATCATTGATTGCTCACCGTGTTAACACTGCGGCGATTTTTATATTTTAATATTTCAACTAACGGTTTGAAAAACAGGAAAAAGGCTTTCAATGTTCTAAGAAAATCTTTCGTGTCAATAACGATACTTTCATATCTTTTCTTTAAGCTTAAGAAATTTCCTAACAATGAAGAAGTAGAATTCGAAGAAAATAAAGGAATCGAGAGCGTTGAAGTTCAACTCAACCATATTCTAATGCAATTTATTTATGAAGTATTTCATAACGAAGTATTGTGATGAACAATACAATACCAATATTCAAAGTTTCAGCCAGAGAATTGACCCTAATTGCGAAGACTTGCAATTTCCTCGCGACACGATAAACAATTTTTCCAATCTCGATTTTGTTCGAACATTCCACTGGCGGATTTATCGCGAACACGGATGCGCGGTTTAATCATTGATCAATTAAAATTTCTCATAAAGCATTGCTCGACGATAAAGCTCTAATTAATAATTCCCCGTGTTCGAATGGGTTCATTTAGCTTAAAATCACCGCGGTGATCTCGGATGTTTTTTCTCGATGCGATTCATTAATTATGCTTGTACACCGCGGGACGCGTTCCTCTACTACTGTTTTTAATTATACGCGAAAATTTCGGAGGCCATCGCCGGTTCACGTGCATGGGCGCGAGACCGTGATTAATTTTGTGAATGAAATTTCTACGTGTCGAGGTGCCAAGTGCGCGTGAGTCGGCCCCGAGATCACGCGTGCATCATAACGCCACTTACACCGAAGAATTTCCTGTGGAAAGGTTAATTTCTTTCCCATTTAAACAGCCTCTGCCGTTATTGAGCTCGCCGTGGTTTCTTCCTCCTAGATTTATAACAGTTTTGCACGTCGGTTCGGTTGTGCTACGGCAAATACAATTTCTGGTCAGGAAGCTGAATTTCGCAACGCAGCGAATCTCCGTTCTGTTGTATCGTGTTTCTAAACGTGCTAGAGTAGCCTCGAATGTGGTCGTAGTGCTTACCTTCGTGCTTATTCGTTGAAGAACTTGTACGATTATGGTTTGTTTGAGAAGATACACGTGTTTCCTTATGAGCTTTTTTATACGTTTTTATGTGGTGATATTAGTATACATATGTGAAAATAGTTATAAAAGGAATTTAAGAGCACAGCATTTTGTGAAATATTTTACTACACAGTGAAGATATACTCGTTTATTTTTAAAGAAACAAGTGAAAATATCTCTGAACAAAGTGTATACGACTTCCGATGTTTTCACGTACCTAAACGTATAATATGCATGTATCGTTTGAAGGATATTGGCATATATATTTAATTTTTCTGTAATTTAATACAATTTCAAAAGGTAGAAGGAATATTATAGTAAATAAAAGATATTCTCGAGTATCTACATATAAAAAATCTTTCTTCATAAATAGTTAATTTTGTAACCACATATGTGCACATTATTTTTCTCAAAAGAATAGAGAACAATTATTTTCTTTTGCACTCTAATATACTCGCCTTTGAAGAGATCCATTTATTATTAACTAAAATTCAACCTACATATGCAGGGACGTCATTCAATCCGCAAAATTTTACAGCTTTATCTATATTACTCTAACCGGTTACGCTTTCACGAGATCGTTTGTTTTTCCGCTCACGTTCCTTTCCCACTCCGACCGTCCTTCTTGTCCTCCCACTTTTTTCAGCTCTTTTCCCCGCGTAATTAATTAAAAGAGTAATATCAGTAAGTATGAGGGAGCCACGCGGTTTGTTCTGTGCGTTTACACGAACGTAATCAGCGAATATCCATAGGAACGAGCTAAACGGCGAATTTCTTCATGCTGCGTGTAACACGGTCATATATACAGGGTGAGTTATAATTCATGGTATGTGTGGTGCGTGGAAAATTGTATGGCTCAAAAATAAATTGAAACGACATAATAGCCGTATACCATATACAGATTCATATTCTAAAAATAAAATAGATAAAAAAAATAATGAGAAATTTATATCAATACATGTCTAACCTTCGACCACTATTATAGCTCATAAGTGGTTGGTCATCTATCCTGGAAATCGCGACTGCGGTTGTTATATATGTGTATGGTCTTGTTAACACGCCAAAGTTTATTGAACTCAGTGAGAATGAAATCTGAGACTTGCTTCTTTAAACAATGTATCTGTAATTTCCTATGATAAATAAACTCTTACATTACACCAAATGCGAAAACATTTCCAATTGTGATTTTTAGCAAAAGCATGCCCTCATGTTCAATTACAATGATATTCGAAGTTATTTTTCTGGAAAATTAAACTTTCTGTAGCAAAAGCTTGTTTTATAATTTCATCCTTTTTTGATCCATAGAACCTCGTGGCGCCTCACTTATACCACGAATTACGGTCCACCCTGTATAATCCGTATCTATCTACGTACATACATGGGTGCGTGTAGAGCGAGAGATAAACAAACAGTGGGAGTCAGCTGCGAGCACGGAAAATAAATTTTCCAATATTATTTTCGCGTTCGTTCGCGTTTTTTCGGAATTATTGCACTCCGCCCCCTACCAATCCCCTAACCGTTCCGTTACTCTTTTTCCATTTTTTCCCAGTTTCTCTTCCGCTCCTGTTTTTTTTCAGACTCGTAGCTCCCAGAAAATCGCGCTCGCTATTAGAAAGCTCGGTCAGCGATGGCTCGCCCTCCTCAAATGTATTTCTTGGGATTTTTAACGCACGATTTGCTAAATTGTTCCCGGTTCTTGTTGCCGAACTGACCTGTAAGTTTCACTGCACACGCTGCCGATTATGCCGTTACGAGCTCATTAATTTTTCCTTCCTCATTTTACCAGACACCATCCACTGATCTCGTTTCTGCCTTTTTTCCCCAAATGTGCCTTTTCTTACTCGTATAATTAATTCCTGTTATTACCTCGGTAATTCCGTATACGACACGACCACGATCGAATAAAATATCTGTTCAAGGAACAGAAAGTTCGTCGTAATTTTCGCGTCGTATATCGTACCGTGTTTCGCGCGACTCATTATATTCATTAACTAACTGCCTGACAAAGGTTATCGTTTTATGAATTTAATTATGCTACTTCATCCTTTCATTGAATTGTGCTCTCTCTGGGAACGGAGTTCACTTTTTTAAAAGTGAATTGAATCAGGGATGGAAAGTATATTATTCTCATATGTTCGTTGAAATATTGTGGAATAATATTGTAGAATGATATTATAGAATAATATTATAATATTGTAGAATAATATCCTGTCATTTTTGTAATCTGCGTTATGGAAACTAGAGGAGGATATTTAGACATTTATGGAAAATTTAAAGGTGCAAAAATGCTCAACATGCATCGCATGTAACGTGTATTTAATGTATGTGTTGAAAAATATCTAACCAGTAAAATTGCTACAATATATTTCATAAATAAAAAGACCAGTATATAGCACGATAAAGTTGCAAATAAAGACAGAATATTAATTATGATGCAAGGGAAAAGAGCGGATTTGTTGGTAAAAAACTGGGACAGTCGCGCTTGGTTTCAGAATTTTTTTCGCCGAAAAGTTGTTCACTCGACTTGTTGGCTTTTTTTCTTCCACGAGGGAGATTGCTATTGGGGGCTTCTTACCAGGAAACATTCTGTCATTCTGCTGCCACTGACGGATAGAAATTGGATAGAAAAATATTAATCGTTCCTGACTATAATGTGGAAACGTGCGTAAGGGGAAAAGTAAATAGTCATAACCAGATACTTGGCACGAGTTGCGTCGCTTTTGACGTGAACTAATGGTCCCAGTGGTAATCGAACTGCGAAACCAAAATCACTGTGTTTTGTTTTGCCTTCCACCCCGTATAATGGTATTGTTTGAGAGATATTTCGTTGTTATTATGACAAGTTTCAAGAAGAATATCATTTTCATATTATTAATATATGTAGACGAACATATGTAAAGAATGTACATAAGGCAATTACATAAAACGATCATGACGAGCCGCAGTCACGTTCATATAGAAACTGAAAGTATTCACTTTGTGCAATTTCTAACAATTACAACACAAAATAGGATGTAACTGGAAAACAAGATCGTATTAGTCGCATAGCACGGTGTATCTGTATCTTTAAGAGGCATGCAATGTGTATGAATCACGTTTGCTACTTTGGTCTCTCGAATCTATCTCTGCGGTATCTACTTCCCACACACAACAAGACACCCTGTATTTTCATTCGATAACGATCGGATACAATGGACCTTGCAATTGATATTAATCTTTTGTACATCTCTGGTCTGTGGACACGAGACAACACGAATTAATCAACTTTTTCGTTGCACAGAACGTAAGATTTCTGTAAATCAGGTGGCGGATAGAGTGGAGCTGAAATTCTATTTAAAGCAAAGAAGAAAGGGGCGCAGTAACAAATTTCGCGACGAATGGCTGAACGACGAATCGAGTTTAAAGTTTGTACGAGTCCTCCCTACGAATGTTAAGTGCGTCTAACTAGCGTTTAACTCCCGGAAGGCGCGATGGCTCTTCCTTCCGCCAGATTAGAGCTGTCACGAAGCATTGAATTAGCGCCCCGTCAGTTTCCGTGTTACGTGTTTCGCGGCTGGTAAATACCACGGCTGCGTCCCGTTGTCGCGAGTTACCACCATCCCTCTCCCTTATCTAAGCGACCAACGAAATTCCTGAATGTCGTCACAGTCAGCTACCTTTTAATTGAGACGCACCTGTACGAAACTTCCGATTACAGTGATGTAAACTCATGCCGACTCCTTCCTTGTTACGTAGTGCCGACCGCCCTTACGTATTCAGTTACCGTGGCTTCCATAGTTCAAACGTTCACGTTCGAAATCAAAAGGTACAAAGGCCCTGCTGACTAACTAAAGGGACTCGATACCGAACCGTTGAATTACGAATATATCTCGATAATCTTAGTTAGTAAAGATAGTTAACTTCGATGAGCCGAAGTTATCGGATAACTTTGAAATTTTCAGTGGTCAATTTAAAAAGAATAGACTCTCTCGAAATTCAGTCTTTCTTCTTAAGTACATATATCTGCGATACGGACCTCTCGGAAGTTTCTCAATTTCTGCGATACGAGTCTTCGAGAAATTTCGCAATTTCATTAGACTGCTGGAGGATTAATGTTCAATTTCCAAGAATTGAATAACTTATTTGCCGCAGTAAATTTCAAATAATAATCTTTATAACATGATCGCTTTTTTTCTACTTTTCAGCGTGTATGTGCGTTGCTTGCACCCTATAGTATACACGTCCTACTTCTTTCCAATAATATGAAAACTTTTCAAAAGCATGTCGTTCAAAAATATTGATGCTAGATAGAATGTTTGTTATGTTTCGTGGCCGATAGAGATGCAGTGAAACGAGCTTTACTGTTTCCAGCAAAGTGTCGCGGCTGACACATTTCGCTCCAGTCGATATTGTATACAACTTCGTACGATGTTTGAACATCATGCGCGTATCGAAAGTAAAAAGCTTCCGGGGATATTTTAAACCCATCTCTCGAATAATTGCTCTCGACTAGAATCACTTGTGTCGATTTTTTTAACGCCACGGGAATTCACGCGCCCGAATATCGAGTTTAAAGTTGTGACGGATCGCCTTACTCGTCCATGGCAACTCCAAGTTTCAGCTAGACAGCGCTTAATTCGACGTCGTTCCGTAGCCTCGACGCCTATCGTCGTTCAGCCAGTTTTCCAGTCGCGTCGCGCCTTGGATCAACTCCAATTATCGACTTTTATTTCGTGCCTTAAAATAACAATTGCTCGTCGTTCTTCGTTTACCGAAGCTCCGAGGACGAGGTTTTTTTTCCCTTTAATTCCCTGAGAATCCTATTAAAATTTACATGACTTACATACGCCGACTGTATCGAACGTAAATCTTCCCTTTCCTATTTTTCCTTCTTTTTCTTTTTTTTTTTTTTTTTTGCTTTTTTGCGCAGTGATGTTAACGAGAGATCCGTTCGCGAAATAATTTAACGATCTAAAACTAATTTTATATCGGCGACCTACTTCCCTCGTGAAAACCGTTTCCCTCCGAGCATTTTCAGTGCGTCGAATAAGAATGAATTTTACGACAGGGGTAACGTTGCCCCGCCATTTTTGAGAATACCTAATGATATCAGCTTCCACGGCACGAGTTATTGTAGTTTATGGCAGGAACCGTTCCGAGATTTAATAAGATTCTTTATGGCTCCTCGAGGTCAACGACGATTGACTTATGGCCTCGAACATGAAACTTTACGAGGCAGATCAGAATTTCTAATGCGGAATAGTGGGACAGAGTATTAAGATACTTTCTACGAGCAATTTGAAAATTTGTAATACGTACAATATCTGTGTGCGTTTCTGACTCTTATTTAACATTATGTTTATAGATTAGAATGGAAAAAATCGAAGCTCCGTAAAATTAAAATCTTTCTAATTTTTTATCAACAACGCCACACCTCAATTTTTTGAATAATTTTAACGGTTAATCAGATACACGTACGCATAACATTTATCTAACTTCATAAGGCGACATAAACAGTACTACTTATTTCTTAAATCATTTCGAAACCAACAAACTTATGACTTAAACCCTCTGTAATTTCACATACACCATGTGATATCCTATTTTCAAAACTATTTGCAGCGTATATTCCTAACATCAAAAAAATAATTGATTTAAGATGGAATGATCTTAAGACGCCGATTTAATAATCTTAGGAATTTAGATACCGAATTAGAGTCAGGGATTTAACAAACGACTGGTTACTTTCTATTCAAAAGGACGTTCGCGAGGAATCTTTTAACGCGTCTGAAAAATTTCGAATTCCTGGAGAACGTGGCACGTATCCGGTTCTGTTTGACGTCAGATCAGCGGCCACGTGAAACATCGAATTAGCTACACATCATTTTGCGCATTAAGCCGATCGTTTGCAGACGCAAATATACGTTTAGACGGTGTGTACACGCACGCCTACACGTACACACACTGGAAACCAGCTACAGTACGTCCAACCGCACGTCACGATCGCACAACGCGTTTACGTTCCGAGATTTTACAAGCAATTAGGTTGTCGTATCTTTCGGGAGGGAAAGCGGTGACGTTTGTTTCGTGTGTTCGACTCTTTTCACTCCCCTCCCTCTACTCTCCCCTATGACTATTTCTTTCCTTTTTTGTTTCTATTGCCAACCATTCCCACAACGGTTTAACAATTTACCGAAAGCCGTAAACCGTGAAATAGATCGTCGGTCTTCTAGAAAATTGCTACTACGGTGTATTCGATTGAAAGTTTTGTTTACATGCGTATCGTGAAATCTGTTTGTTCGAGGAACATGTTTCGCCGCACAATGTCGGCCGTTTGACACGCGCGAAAACCCCGTCGAGGAAATTGAACAAATCTCGACGGTGTGCAGTGTGTGGGGGAGGAAAAAAATTGAAATCGGCCAACTACGCGCATCTCGCGTTACAAAAGGGATTCGCGCGCACGTGACGTTTTAAAAAACAATTTTATATTTATGTATGTTTTTGAGAAATATTCGTAATCATTCAGAAAAAATATTCATGAGATACGTGTGAAAATAGGTTGCACGTTTCTTTATACATACGTGTATGTAGTTTAATTTACACGCTTCTACTAATCGCAAGATTTTCATTAAATGATATTAGATACTACATCGCGATGAATAAGTTTCGTATAAAATCTCTCTCTCTCTCCATTACTTGTTTTTATATTAAAAATGTTCGCTCATATTTTAAAATTATATGTGTTAGCTCACGTTCCAATGAATGTCGGATGTGATATCGTTACATACTTTTCTTAAGTAGCATCCAAACGTGAATTTTGAAGCAAATTGTACTGCTTGGCTTGCAAAATAAATTCGTTCCGTTTTTACTCGTATTTGCAAACGCAGAAGACAAGTCTAATTCGTATTAACGTATCAACATTTCCTTTGATTCTTCCACTTTCATATCTCCTAGATGCAAAAGAACAAATAAACAAACTCATGCTTCGTTTTATACGTAGAAGGCTCGTGAAAGAATTATGCAGGGATTAGGATACAACTGCTCCCGTTAACGTAGAAATCCTGTCCGTCAACGTATATTGGAAAGGATCCATCTTGTTTGAGTCATAGTTCGTCTTCCAAAATCCCCGATATACCGAATAAAATCAGGCATTTGCCTGTCATCACACGGTAACCTCGTTTGGTTCATCCCCTTTTTCCATCAAATTCATTCGGAACAATGGCCTCTTTTTAATCCGATGAAGCTAACTGAGTGTCGTACGGGCAACAGACGAAATAAACTGCACAGGGTGCTTGATTTTACGAGCAATCGTATAAATGTACACAGCTAAAACGCGAAACCGATTAAGAGTAACACGCCTGAATCCGAGTATACTTCGATCGCCATTCGAGTTTACCGTTTGCGTAATGTTTTCTCTTTCTGTGTTATGTTCGGCTCGACGGGAAAATACGATGCGCTATGTCTTTCTACATCTACGTTTGTTACAGGATATTAGACACTGTCGCGTTATTAATGTAATTATTATGAAATAAATAAAACGGTTACGATAAATATGATAAGTGAGTGCATCGAATTTTGGGTCGCGTAGTTATTATGTAGCGCGTAACGTAGGTGATTCAACGATAGTACGTAGAATATTATAGTTCGAAGTATTTTTCTCAATAAGACAAATTTTTGTCCTCGACTGATGTGATACAAATTAGATCAATGATACCTGGGTAATAAATACATGATTAATCGGTAAAGAGTTTAGCTGACAATTGACATTGCATGGCACGGATATTAAAGGCAATTAGTGAAAAGTATAACGTTAGCAGAGAAAAGGAAAAATACACGAAAGACAATTTATTCATTTTAGTAGCAAAATGCGTGATTAATATTTCATATTTCAGAAATCAATGGATCGATCTCTGATTAATCCGAAGCATCAATTGCTTTTTATCCGCGTTCAAAAGGTGTAGTATGTGGCTCGCCATAGTCTATTTTTATCTAATCCTCTCGCTTTATGCATCGACGTCCTCGATGTTTATATTTATTTCTATAACCGTTAAGAATAGAACAGAAAGAAATGAGAAATAGAAACAAATAGCAAATACGATATAACAAGATACCTAATACTCTTTCGTAGTACGAGAAAAAGAGCTGCTAATCGAGAGAAAATAAAAGACGCCAATCAATGATGCACGTCGAACATTGTGGAATGAAAGAGGAACGTGGGAAACACGGTTCTCTTTATGAACGGGGTCATCGAATCGTATCCACAGACTCCCGTCCCAAGTCCACAGTTGATCGCGATTCGCCTTGGATCCAGCTTTCAGCCGCTCTTATCGCTTTATTCTCGATAGTACAGAGACGCGGGGATCGATTCGACCGGACGATTGTGATTCTTTTCGCGGTCCAAGTTAGATATCAGAGCCGATAGAACAGCTGCCTGACTTCGTGCCGCGGCCTGATTGCACGCCAAAGATATCGGACCTATCTTCTTCTTCTACGGGTAGGAAACAGGAAAGAGCGAAGGAATCGAAGAAGACGATCACAGTGGAGGTGTTTCTCTATACGTGGCTCATTTCGGTGTTATTCGTTCGGGCGTTCGTTTACGCAATGTTTCAACCCTTTTATCTTCCAAGCTATTTTAGATTTTCACTAGAGGCGAGAAGGTAAATCATAAGATGGAAAATATTTAGACGAGGTTAGATGATCTTTCGATGACGATTATTAACGATTGGTCCATTACAGGATAGATAGGATATTCATTGGAAGGGATATTGGGAATTTTCGATGGAAGAGATACGATCTTTTGGGAAGGCTTCTTCGAGTTAAACGTGTCATTTCAAGTAATTCGACTTTGAGTTTGTGTCGAAATTGTTTAAATCCAACTAATCTGACTGCGAGGGAATATTTAATAGAGCATCTTCGCTAAACTGATTTATAGTCGAAGTTGTGTCAGTTTAAGGAACCGATGTCAGCAAGTACGAAATTAGAAATAATGTTACCCTATCGAGTGAAGAAATTGTTGAGAAAGCGTCGATTTCACTTAAAATTTCGAATAATATTTGACAGCGTGCAAAATACCAAATTCACATTAGTAAAATTGTTTCGAGTTGCATAGATTCAACTTGACTAAGCTATAAGTAGTTTTAGAATCTTGTTTTCTTTGTTTAACTAAAGTGGAGTTTACAAATATGATATTAAAGTCACGTTTTCTACATACGTACTTCCATTTCAGAAAGTAGGTATACAGAAAATTCTCCGCTTCTAGCAGGGGTGTACATGCACCAGCTCCCTGTTAGTAAGTGGCACACATTGAAATTTCCAAAACATATACTCGTTGCGCTTTACGCAACGGTGCGAACAATCCAGGGCGAATTTCAACGAAATCGCGTTTCTATGGAGCGCGACTCGGCTCCAGCCGCAATCTTAAAAGTAGTTTTCGCGCTGAGAAACGCAACGTCGTTTCCTTCCGCATCCTTCTCTCTGCCCATTCAAATATTCTGAAAAGAAATCTCGCTGGCAGAAACCGGAGGGATATAACCCCGTCATCGAGCGTGCGCTGGCTTCGCTTACTCGGTTGCAATTAAGGGGAAACGATCCCTAATGCGTTTACTCCCCGTCAACTCTTTAAAATTTGCATTTAAACATTTCATCCGTCGGATAAACCGTGGCTCAATGCGCCTCAGCACGGGAAATACATAGAAATCTGAATTCCTCGAATAGTCCGCTCAAAGGGTCCGGTCAAAAAGGACGGAAAGCTCTTTTCACGGAGCAGAGTAATCCACTAACGGCTGATACCGTTTCAACAGCCACAGACCACGTATATATCTCTGGCAGTACTCTATTAAATGCACTAACTCGCAAGACAGTTTTCGTACGAAGGAGAGTCCCGTTTCCCTGTTGAAATTCAAAAAGGATAGCCCAGACGAGCCAATGTTCAATCCTGTCCCAGCTAAATAATTATTCTTTCCTTTTCTTCTATCCTTCTTATTGACATACGCTATTCACTCTCGTTCCTTCCTCTCGCCTTTTCCTTCTACCACAGCTTTACATGTACAAGAAACAATAATTTTTTGAAAACCAATCTCCCTCGGCGAAGAAAATTTTCTATCCTTATCGCGCGTGTCTGGTTAGCGAGTCTTTTCATCCGAAATCTGTTTCGAGCAGCATATATGCAGAATATGGTGGAACGCGTTATTTTACTCGCGGAAATAAATAATAAACGTAGAATGGAATTTTCTTATGCGAAGCCTCGTTTCCGAGAAAATCGAATTCGAGAATTCATCGAATGCACATGTACAGTGGTAACTCTGAACTATTATAAGTATGTTGGAATTTTCTCGGAACGAGTCTTTAAACGAAGATGTAATATTCTGGATTTTTGACTTACTTTGCGTATAGAATAAGCTCCTATCTTGTTGCACCACGTGTCCTACCACGCTCTGTACATAATTTGCTGTTTTTCAGGAATACGTGTATCTTCTTAAAGTGACTAAGCGCAAGAGAGAAGAGTGGAAAGTAACTTTGAAAGAGACAGTTGACAAGATTGCTTAAATAAATTTGCCTTAAGCTCGAAATTGCTTCTTGACTTTGATTTGAGAAAATTATCTACCGCGATTCTTCTCGTTCGCTGTTTTTTTCACTGCGAGTTAATTCGAGTAAAACTTGAAATCAGAGAAGCAAGAAGCAACGCTCGTTTCAACGAAAAATATTATTCGAATAATGTTCTACAACGGAACATGTTTCATTTCCCGACGAGATTTTTTGTTCTTTGTTTATAACGATTCCTATGAATCGTGCGCCGTTACCGATGCGCCACAGATAAAATGTAAACAACATTTCTGGCCCTCTATTTATTACATTTATGCGCCGTTTGACGTATTTATATTATCATTTACATACTTCTCTACTTGTTTTCTCGTTTTCTCCACCATTCCGAAATATACGCTCAACTACATTTTATTCGTAATATTTCGCCCCCGTGCGGTAAACAGAAAATCGATGCGAAACTCAGATTACACACGCGTGTACTTTTATCCCCTATCTTCCTTCGTACACGGTTTTTACAACGCTTTCATATCCAAACCATTGTAATTTAAAATACCTTTCATTATATAACTCGCAAGATTGGAATCTTAAAAAAATTCATGACTAGGAATATATTAATTTCAGCAACTTTTCATAATTTACCATGCAGTGGGAGATATTATATTTTAATGCAGAATTTATTTTAAACGTGATACAAAGCGGAAAGGATTATACTAATTTCTATTAATTTTTATTACCACGTTGCCTACTCGTAGCTTCTTTATGAGCAGACGCGATAATTGAAACGTAAAATAATTACATTGGAGTGTGTAATTTGAATAATATTAAATAAATAATGCATAGATAATAATGATACTTCCCTATATGTCCTTTGTATATCATTATTTCAATAAACTCTTTCGGAACTCAATCTGATCTGGACTATAAACAATTTTTTTTGTCAGTTATTAATATTGGACCTATCGACTTTTAGTATGTGCCTCAATATGTTATACTTTGTTAATTCTAATAAAAACGATACCAGAAGAATAAATATATAAATATATAAATATATTGATAAGTATTACCGAGAACGTTTTATGTTTTTAATAATTGCAAACAGAAAAAATCTTAGTAATTTATGTGCGAATAATAATTGTACGCTTTCCGTTCATATTACCGGTTTTATCGAAAACAAACACACTGCTCATTTCGGAACTTAATAACTCACTGAAGTACAAACGCTGTACATGCAATTTAAAAGCATGGTTAATTTAAGAGATAGAATAATTCAAAGGCAACTTTCCTTTCACTCTTTCAATCTTTCTTCCCACTTTCGGAAAATGCCTCCAATAAACAATGTTACGGTGAAAGAAAACATATTTCCTATAACACACCTAATTTACATAGAATATTACATACATTCGTAGGCCCGTGTATGTCTTTACCTTCTACTACATTTTCTTTGGTCGAATGGCGAAACTACTAGGAAAGTGGCGGTATCGCAACGGACCAGCCAGCGTCACATAAATAATGCTCGCAATTAGTTAATACAAATTCGCGGCCGTGCGGCTGGACCGATTTCCGCGAGTGCTCGATTCCCGCTACCGCAGCAAATTCTAGATTGCTAACAAAATTAAGTCCCTGGGCGAGCCAATAGTTTCGCGTCAGCCTCCGTGTGAAATATTTCCCTGCGCCTCGTAATGTCTGGCTCCTGTGCAGGATCGTCTAAAGAGACTGAAAATAACGAAGATAAAAGAAAATAATGAAATAGCGAAAGAAAAGAAAAGAGAAGAAAAAAATATAGCAAGTGAGAGAGAAAGAGAGAGAGAGAGAGACTAACGTGAAAAAAAAGGAAATAGCAAGGCATTAGCGAGGCGCGATTCCGGCGCGATATTCAGCATTTTTCAACGCGATGGATATCGAGTTAAATTTAATGCAATTTCACGTTACATTATTCCGATAATCTTATCGCGCGTCATTGCCTATTGGACTTATGGAAGGGCTTTTATCTTCCGTCCGCTTGTACCCGCCTCCGTCGGTTCAGTTATCGCATTATTTCGCGCCCGATAGTTATTAATCGAATACCGATACAGCCCGAATAAATAGAAACTTCCGTTGAAATTGGAATTATCGAGCCGATCCGTGGGTCCCGCGTTTTTCGCGAGCGTCGTCCTCCGCTCTGCTACGACAAGAAGTTATAGTATGTGAATGACCAGGGTTTATCGAATCAAATTATTATCGAAATGGTCTTCGATTCATTCATTTATTTTTACATATTCGATTATTAACAGTATACTCGGACGATTAACGATATATTCAGCGTTCTTTTATTAGGACATCAACGAATTTGTTATTCCATCAAAATAGTATTTCGCGACAAAAAATGCTGTTTATCTCGCTGAGCCTGGCAGAATAATCTCTCAGTTTTAGAAGGTAAATGAAACAGACTTTAGTTATGATACATGTTTTTCAGCGTTTTATCATACATTAAAAATTGGCTTAAACGAATTAGAACTGCTCTTTTCGATTACGCGGTTGAAAAAACAAAATGGCAAGGAACTTAAATAATACGTCCGATGCATCTTTTTATCCATTTCAAAAATAGGCCATTTGCTCTGTTAGACTTTCGCATTAAGAATTCGAAGTGTCTATCTAATTTTCCTCGTGCTTCGCTTCAATTTCCATTCAGTGGACAAATCGACATACTCTTTACCTATTCATGCACTGGCCACTGTGTCTTCGTATACAGTGTGATATAACGTTGCCATTTCAAGATTTTACACTAGTCCGGTGGATGCAATGTTATCCGAACGTAAGGAAACGTGCTGCTTTCTCAGTCTCGCATTCCTCTTCATAAATTCTGACCTCGTGTATTGATGTATGAATACGAGATGCGGATCCGTTAAATCAGAACGAGATACATCACGCCTGGGAACGAAACCTGGGATAGTATTTGTCTTATTTCTCGTTGTCTTTACGTTCTCCCCGGTGGTGAGTGTTTTCGGAATATTGCACGCTCTGTTCTCGCGCGATTGGATAATAAAATTACATTTTCACTATGTCGCGTATATCCCACTTTAGTCCAATGAAATTTATCCATTTTTATCCTATACAATTTCAGCTATGGTTTTTACCGAAGAATACTTTCTTTAAGTTTCTAATTTCTCTTCTTACAGAAGAATTTCGGAAGGGCGTTAATTTTTCGTATTAAGTGTATGTTCGTGATAAATACCTTGCAATTTGTATACCCGTACGTCTTCTGATTTTCAAATTTTACCTCTATAATCATGATAGTCGTGCCTCGTTACAGTAACAATGAAATTTCAAGAGGCTTTGTACTCTGCTAGTTATAAGTATTAGGACATCTACTGATATTTGAATACTTTGCTACTGTTATTTCGTTTACATCGTATCTTATATTATAAAACACCAAATAAAGTAAAATTTGTTCGAACTTTCCAATAAATGTAATGACTATGTTCAACAGTGTACAACTCCGAATATTTTCACGATTCGGTATGATCTTAGAATAATTCCTCATCCCAAAAATTCTCCCGAAAAGGAAGACTTCCTCCCTTCATGAAAATTCTCAAAACCAGGGACAATCGCGGTACGATCCCACAGAATTAAGCTCGATCTCGTCCATCTGCAGGACGTCGACGTCCGCGCGACCAGATCCGCCAGACACATCCAGAAAATTGGCGCGAGTATGGGGCGCGAGTCGACCGGAAATGACGAAAGTCCTCCACCAGGGGCTACGTTTAATCAGAATAGCCGGGCTCCGTATCGGGCGCCACGGCTCACATTAGTCCTGACACGGAATCGCCAACGGGTACCGTTTCGTACGAGCGAAAAGCGCCTGAGGGTGTTGGCCGCTGGCCAGATTGAGCTGACGAACTGGCTGAGCGCGTATCGCACGCCCACGTCTCCGCCAGCGATCCTTTATGTCCTCGCGGCGTCGCGGCCTGGAAACAGTCAGGTGGATGCGAATAATCCCGAAAGCAATTTGGCGGCAGCGCCGTTCAATCTACTCGCTCTCCTCGTCTACTCCTCTAAGAGTGTAGCGCGCGCGGCCCGGGCCTGTCTCGCTTCAGCTCACCGTAGCTTTCCTTTTCACCCTCGTGTTCCTGGGCCGCGAATATCACCGAGCAGGCTGCACTTTAACGAGGCAGACGAGTCCCGGCCAAAAGGAGGGAACTTCGACATTCTCGAGTGGACTCGAAAGTTGGTTTTAAGCCGTTATTAACGGATGCGTATCAACGCTGGCTGCGGATTTGATAGCTTGACCGCTCGAGAGTTGCTCACTCCTCCTATATTCCTTTTGGTCTGCGCCTACGAGCATCGTTCGAGAATGCCACGAATACACGTCTGCCAGGCTATCGTTCCACCTTTCCACGGAATGCTGTACGATTCGTTTTCCGACGGAAATGAACGCGCCTTTTCTCTTTGACTATTATCACGCTGGAAGTTTCGTGCTCGCTTGTCTTGCTGCCTGAACGTATAACAATCGGATTGTTAGGTTTGGGATTTATTAGGAGGGTGGCTGTTGTCTTTGATGAAATTGTTGTGACGGTTGTTTGGATAGCTGTCTGATAGCAGGAGGATGGTGTTGATTAAGCGTAACGATTGATGCTGTGCTTGGTCTCGGCTGCGTTTAATGGAACACGTCTGAGAGGGTGAGCTCCGCGGGAATTAGACGCTTGGTGTGAAGTGGTTTGATACGGAATTGTAGACAAGCTGAATCTGAATGGCGCGTTTGGGATAGCGTGCGATCTCAATTTTACGGATTATTTTAAATACGGAAATGATACTATTGATTATCTAGAACGCCGTATCCGGTAATTGAAGTCGAGCTGTAGCTAAGAATAAATATCTTTCCGTAAAAGTTCAGGGAGTTGAAAGATCTGTATATTTTTGGTCTTCTTGCATTAGATGGCAGAGTTGTTTCTTCTCATAAAGAGTTTTATCAGAGACGTTGCGAATAACTTTTGCTATAGTATCGCGCCGTCAGATACGAAGACGAGAATGGGTTATATTTAGACACTTTTATGTTCAGACACGATATTGCTTCTGTTCCTAAACACGGCTTGACGAGATTTATTGGAAATGTTATAAATATATTCGTTATAGATTTTTCTAATTTCAACTCGTCTTACGTCTTTTTATGTTAAACGGAATCTTAATTTAACGTCAACTATGTTTTCCCGATAGTTGTCGCGTTAACGATACCGTTGTGATTATATCGAGAAATTTGAAACCAATCTGAAAATGTATATAGAAATTATAAACATTTGTTATACGCAATAAATATACGCTTAATAAATAACTAACACACAGGCAGAGAAATAATCTTCGTGTCAATCGATCTCAATGATCAATGAGCAAATATAAAATTAGCGCTAGAAATGATTTCATTGAATATTCTGGCTTATCGATGCACTGAATAATTGACTCTTTAGTTCAAATACTTTTGCACGACACATACTTTCCTGAGCTTTATCTGAATTTTTTCTTCAATAAGTCTAGAGAATGGTAAATGGCCAAAGTATTAATTACGCTCGATCTAACAATTACGTTAGCATGCACGAGCAATCGTAGCTCGTATTGTAGTTATAATGTTCGAGTTAGAGTCGGCCTAAGTGGATCTTAACGTATCATTGAACGATCTTAACGAGGCAGACGAGCGGTTCCTGCTCGCCGCCGCGCCCGGGAGGAAACTTCGGTATCCTCGAGTGCACTCCAAGTCCATCTTAGGCAGTCATTAACGGATGCACGGTGTAATGATACGTGCTTCAGCGGCCTGATCCCCATGAATGACGTCTCTACGCTTCTCAACGTTGCCCAATAACAATTAACAAGCAACCACGGTTTCAATAGCTCATATGGGTACTCGAGTGGTAAACACGTTTTCAAAGGCAACGACGGTCTTAATGCTCGATGATGGGCGACAATATTGTACCGACCAGACGAGAAGGCAATTGAACAGGATAGAGTGGTATAATTGCATTAGTGCGTCATTAAAATCTTTCAAAGAGCAGAACTAAAGGATATTCAGTTACGCGAGCTGAACATGAACTGTTTGAAATTTATCCTCTGTTGTCTAGAAGACGCGTACAGTTTTATAGATATCGTCTGAATACTCGTGTCCATTTGTAAGGTTTTGGAATGTCTGAAGGCCATTTGTGGAGAATCGATGGAATTCTGTGATGGAGCCCCGTCAATCACTCTAATGATTCTAGTTATGAAGATGGAATATATTGTTTCGAGTATTGGCCATACTAATACCGCGGCAGGAACGAGAAGACTATAAATGGACTTATCTTAGCAGTAATAGTTTCCGCAGAAGATACAAATGAGAGCAGTAGCTTCCGGATGTTCGAAGTAAGTAGACGCATTAAAACGACCAATTTATTTAATAATAATAATAATAATGCGTCCTAATGGAATACGTCTGAGCCGTCTGAGATATAAAATGTCCAAATATTTCGTATAACACACATAACATAATACGCATAATTTATAAAAGGATTTTATGGGCGATCGAATACTCTTCGCGAGTCCGTGTATACCGATGAGCAATCAATTTACGAGATATCGGATGAGAGATAGTTCATTAAGTATTTACAGCAGTAACTTCCGATAACGAGGCTGAATAACATGAAACCTCTTTAAGATCGAGCGTCAACGAGCAAGTAACGGAAAGTAATGACCGAGATCGGTTCGCATTTAACGATTCCATCGCAGCCTCAATATTTCATCCAAATCTATCGTGCTCGAACGGAGCATCGCGGAATAACGAGCCAATCAGGCGCCATCAGTTCGCAGGAAGTTTAGCATTCCCGAGCGAGCCCGAAGGGGATCTTGAAAGCCTTATTACCGCTAGGGTCAGCCCCGTTAAGGCGTCTTTTGAAAATCTGATCGTGCTCGAACAAAGCGCCTCTTTCAGTTTCCCTCCTCTCCCCTCCTCTTCTACCGTAGCCAAAAGTCCGCGCTCCCATCCAACGACACTCTCGAGTTCCATGTGATTTTGCGAAAATCCATTTTATTCCCCGCGATATCCGACTTTAATTTACCGTCCCGCTTCTGTATTATTAAGGATATTGGTTTCTGTGGTTCCTGCCACACTCGTGTAAGCATCGCGTAATATCCTGTTGCCAACACACGCGTCCCTTGTACGGTATTCAGCTTAGTTAGATATTAGCCGTATTTAAGCGTAAACAGACTGCTATCGCGCAAAAGTGCCTGACTATTGGTCGACTCGTATCACTTTGTTCCTTTGTACGGGAAAATTCAGTGATGTGGCTTACTGTTTCGCTTTGAGCGAAATTGTTATTGCTTGCAGATACTATCGTTAGGATGAGAATTGCAATGGCGGTTTTAAATCAGTTCATTGTTGCCTTTTATGGGGATTGTTTGTTATAATAATTTGTTATAATGTTGCGTTTGTTATAACAAATAGACTGATAAAGGGTAGATGTTTACACGAAATATTTTTAGATGTATTAATAAAGAAGCGAAAGTAGAATAAATGTATTTACCATCTTTTAAATGTCATAACGTGTACTTTACTTTTCATTTGATTTTATATTATATTATACGATTTTATAGTTACGCTTTATATATTTACGCTTCCACATTTTTGATAATAAAAAGTCTCACTATATTTTGTATTTGTTGAGTTTACGAAGACACGTTCAAATGCAGTTACGACTTTATTAACTATGGAATTGAACAAATTATACATTATATATTATATATTATTTAAGAGTTTACGCAAAAAGGTAACATGTTTCGAAACTTTTAATTCACACTACTATAGTAATCCTTAACCAGGCAGTTATGTAAGAGTATATGGAATCTAACAAATTGTTCTCTGTTAATCAGGTATTTTTACAACAGTTAATGAGATGTTATGTTTATAATCATTGCGGTAGTTTAAGATTTCAGTCCACCGCATCGTATACGTTACTGCTTTCATCGCGAATCTAATTAGAGTTCTATTACATGTATTACAATTTTCAGGTGAAACTCTATTATTTAGCAGCAGCCGTGAGCAGCTCACTCCTCTCATTTATACATTAACGTAAAATTGCCTTAGAATACATTAATAAGTCTAACAATGGTATCGCATCTCACTAATGAAATTTTGCATATTCCATCCGACGCGCGAGAACAGCCCTCCTTATCGCATTCTCACCGCGGAGGAAAACATGCTTCAGAATAAATTCGCGTAACACATGTAATATTAATTACGATATATGAAAAAGCTATAAATTCTCTTTGTCTTCTAACAATCTTCTCGAGATCAAGTCAAAAGGTATTTCGGATACATTTCAATTTCTAATAAGTTGAAATAAACATTTTTCTAAGAGTCACTTTCGTTTTTTAAAAGCATTACATCACCTCCTTTTTGGTTCAATAGTTTTCAACCAAACATAAAATCACTTCCACTTTTAAAACACTATATTCAGTCTTCGTTGTGATTGATCTATCTATCTATCTTGTAATTTCTTCTTGTTCTTTAACCTGAAGATCTCGCAAAGAGGGCATCGTTATCAAATAATCAATAGAATAAAAGCAAATGCGGAAACTGATCTAAAATCTACCCTTAAAAATATCTACAACTTTAGCTTCCAGTAAAATGACAGAAAACACGCTAGAAACGAAGCGGAACTGCTGAGGAAGACAACTTTGATGAAGATAACTATTATATTACAAAACAATTTCAGCAAATAATTCCAATAGAAGTAGAGCAATTGCAATGTAAATGATATTCTAATGTACAAAATGTTTGTGTGTAAAATTCTTATTATAAATGTACAATATTTATATAATATACGTAAGTTTCTACTGCATGATAGTAGTTCTTATATTTCTAAATCATACCTCGTATTCACGTTCTCCACAGCATCTCGCTTCGCTAAAAGCCATCACACAGACGTTACACTATCAAACTCGTGCTTAATTCAGAGATAAGTTTCCGCCACTGAATTGGCCCAAGAGTTTTGCACTACGTGTAACCATCCAGGAGTTAGACGGCTCCAAGGAGAACGTAATCGAACGGAGCAGAAGTAATCGGAGAGGCAAGTGTCACTCTATAGCCCCGCTAATCCTTTCATACTCAATTCCGTGTAACATCGATGCAAACAGGCAGACGGATAAAGACAGAGAGTCGAGTAGAGAAACAGAAAGGGAAACGGGCCATGTCGAATAGCGGCATTAACATAGGCCCAGGGTATCAGATCGTGAAGCAGCGGACGAGACGCAGGATTATTCTCTATACGCGATGCGTGAAACCCTCGGGTCAGACGAATGCGAGTAATTCCACGAGCGAGTTTCAAAACGACGACGTTCGATCTATATCGCATGTACGTGTCCTGTATCGCCTCTCTCTGACCTCTCTGTTGCTAACTCCGTTTTGGATCGGTTCAAACTCTCTTAATGAGACGGCTCTGGCTATTTCCGGATGGTAAAAATCACACTATACTCGCGGTTTTCGCTCGTTGCCTTGAATCCTATCGGGCGAAGACAGGAAATTTAACGACACGCTCGAAATGTCGCGGTATTTTCATTCCGTTTTTGCATTTTGTCCTTTTTTCTCTCGGTGTCTCCCTTCTTTTTTTTTCTAATTTCACGGATGGGTTATTTCAGCGATTTTAATACCTTTCAGCGTTTGTCTCTGGGCTTGTTTGCTGTAATTGTCGCTACGCTCGTATGCGTGTTATTGTTTTTTGTTATTGTACTCTTTCTTTTTCGTCTCTCTTTGTCCCTTGAAATTAGTTGGATGGATTTGAAATCGAGGTTTTAATGGCGAGTGTTAGATACGCAAGAGTGAGATAGATTTCGGCTGTTTGTTAAAACGTACGATCGACGAGAGGGTTATAATGAAATATCGAGTTTTACGAATGCACCGCGGGATACGAAAGCATCTGGTTATTGGGATCGAAGCACAGAAAGGCTTTTATAATATCGCCCGTTTATGCGGAAATTCCCCGCGAATTTATCTGCACGAGCACAATACACCCAGGAAATATAATTAATTTGAAATGTAAATACCTAAACACGGTTACTGCTCTATTGTACAATTGATGCGAAAGTCGTTAGCGTTGGACGAAAATCGCCGCATATGCACGGTAATATACCTGTAGAAATATATGAACCGCAATGAAACTAAAAATCCATCCTCGTCCATCTATTTCGAAATAAAATATTCCTCGCGTAAGCATGAATCGTTCAACGAGAAAAAGTGGTACGAAACGTATGAATATTTGAAGTCGGCTAATGCAACGAGACTGTCTAACGCGATGGTCTAATTCACAAAGTGCATTTTCTCATATGCACGGAATATTTCGATAACGATCGGCAATGACGTCGATCGCCATTAATTGTCATCCGTTCTGGTCATTTGTCGTGGTCATTTGCCTCTTGAGTACGATAAAACACGAAGTGGGAAAGAAAGAGAGTGGGAATAAAAACTGAACTAATCGCGTGGCTACGTGTCGCGAATAATGAAAAACTCTGTCGACTTATTGCTTCGTGGCGGTTCTAATGAGCCAGGGAGCCGAACTAATCATCGTCGACCTCATTGATCAATGGTCCGACGTTGAACGGGCTAGAAAACAAATTTAGAACGACCTTGGTTAATTAACGGGAGTATTCGTGTAACCATTGCTACGGTATTATTCTTCTTTTTCTTTTCCTTTTTTTTTTCCCCGTTTTAACCTCCGTTTGCGGGGTAGAACGGGAGGAAGAAATTCACGACGTTAAAAATCGTCGGAGAGAAACGTACCGCGACTCGACGATAACGAATGAGTAATATTAAGATAGTTTGTTCCATCGTGACGTTTATATTGCCGATGATAAAGCCCGAAATGTGGAATATATTGTTCGAGCTCGGTAAAATGGAAAGAGAGTAGCAGTGGTTAAGGTTAACCATGATCAGACAAAGGAGAAATGTATATACTTTATAATACTTAAGAGTATTATGGAAACAGAGACTCTCGGTACGAGACGAATTTCAAGGAGATACTTTTATCGAGTTCCTTCGTTTATCTTCCTCCATCGTTCGTCGATGTAACCCGTGTATGAATTAATATCTCGTCGTATTATTACGTTTTCATCGGATGCTTCAGACAATGGATTTGGAGAGTAATATATTATTCCAGGCAAACGAGATTACTTCGTTATTCTGATTATACATGATTATCGAATAATGTACGTATATTTTTTTATCGTGAACAATAGTCAAATGTAATTGCCACCAATCACTGCAATTACCCGTTTCCGCGTTATAAAAATCCAATTAAACGCAACACGAAATTGAATCGCCCGGTCAAAGGAACAGCTCTTCAAACAAAAATCAAGTCGCTTAAAGCAGCTTTTAATTCGATCGTGCACCGAGCATTCGCAAAGACCGTTCGTTTCGTTCGTTCCGTTAAAAAACAAACGACCAAGTCGCGGGGGGTGACGTCAATTTGATGAATACCGCAAATTCGTCGAACATCGTTCGCGAGTGTATCGATTGCAGCCGGCGGCAGCGAGAAGCGTTTTGCGCGTCTTACACTGAATTTTATTTATGATGCGATAAATTTGCCATCAATAATCATCTGGCCATTGTAAATCGACAGACGCAACAGATGGCGTTCCCTCATAGAAGTTGTACTTATTCCGCTACATATGAACGTACATTTATATATACACCGTTGAAAGAACATATAATTTCTAATGAATAAGCTGCAAAATAGACGAGCCACATAATATCAATTCTTGATTTCTTATAAAATCATAAGATACGATATAACGAGTTAAATTTTATTATTTCTTGCGTTTACTGGTAACAATAAGTCTGTGAGGCGTATTCGTAGACGTATTAGTGTGTTAAAAGGTTTGCAGAATAAATTAAATACATATAGAACAAACAAAATAAATACATGTGAAATGTATATCTTTACCATTTTTAGTTCTGATAGAAGGACTAAAAACAAATGGAATAAATTAAGTAGGGAAATGGAAGGAAGATATGTATATATACACGAAAACGCAATTAAGATACAGCCCAGAGAAAGCTTCGATTATCGTTTGATTATTTAGAAAATTTCGAAAAATACGTAAAGTTCGTAATATCAATAGAAAGTTACGAACTGGGTTTCATAATAATCTAACTTTTCGTTATTTTAATATCGCGACAGGAAAGAATGAGAGATCTTGCAAAGTGCCGATGCTTCAAACTTTTCGTATACGTGGTCAATTTACGCACGCACGCACGCTCGTATAACTCTAAACTACAGTAAGTAATCGAACAGCGGTGCGACGATAAACTATCACCTCGGCTCGTAAACTTGTACGTTCGATCGATCCGAATTACTTAGAGGTATCGTTTGCCACGACGAAGATAAAAATATGACCTATCCGGCATCGTTCGTGGCCTACGCGTAGCTTTTCATCGTAGGTCGATTCCAGGTGGTTAAATAAAAAATCACACGATACTGTAACGATTCCTCAACTTCTTACAACGTGGTTTAAGGGTCACGATGATGTGCCGTAACCTGATCGTTTCATTTTACTACACGCGTTTTCCAAGGATTCCGATTCTCCCCGTGTTACTGGCTAAATCACTTTTAGGGATCTTGGAGCGGGAGCGGTTTAATCAGTTAAAAGGCAAGTAACGAACAGTTATACGAAAGCATAGTTAGCACTAAAACGTACAATGGATGTTCTTTTTCTGTTTTGAACGTGGGAATATCATGTTTGAAAATCTATGACAAACCACTCGACACGTATCTATACAGATTGTAATGAAAAATTAAAATCGTTTACATTGTAACCATTTAAACTTCTACGATAATTTATGGGTTATATGTATATCTAACTGTATTTTCTGGATACGTTTGTACTTTCTGTCCCGTATTTATGTTTTCTATCGATATCTTCTAGTGCTCCATTCTTATCAGTTTGATCACTGTATTTCTATTGCGATTTACCAATTTGTTTACAACAATTATTGTTTCTTAGTTCCTCTATAAGAACTAGAGGTGATAATCGTTCAGAATTTTGCACTCGTGATCAAGAAGGGTTGAAAACGACTTCTGAACTTCATCCTTTACGTTTTGATTCTTGTTGGAATAGTACAACCGTGTATCGGCTCTCGATTTTCGCAAAATTCATTCTTACGAATTTGGTGAATTTTGAAACTGGTGAAATATGGAAAATCGTGTTTTAATAAACTACACTATAATATCAATAATACGAGATGTTATTTCGCGGCGGTGCGGTGGTTTAATGCCCGTTAAGCAATGAAATTTAATTAATCTGGATCACCGAGATCGGAGGAACGCTCAAGCTGTCATTGTCCTCTCGAACATTGTTTTTCAATGACTAATTACGTATAAGGCTGGTATTAATTACTCGCGATTCTCATTGTCGCACCGCCGCCTCGCCGCAAATAACCGCGAAACGAAAACTCGGTTTGTACGCGAACATTCTCGAACAATGTGGGGGTAGAAGCTTCAATTCCCTCATGGTACATTGTACGCGATGCGCCCAAGTAAAAAACTATGATTAATCGTGTGCATTTACGAAAAAATAAAAAAAAAGGCACAAGCGAAATATATGAAGAACAGAAACAAAAAATTATAAAAGGAACAAAAGGAGTAAAAAAAAACAAACAAAAAAATACCTCGTATCGTAGGTTTTATTTTTATCAGTTTTCCAACGCCGACATATTTCCCTGTGAAATTGGCTGGAAAACTTTTACGCGCTGGTCGCGTAATATTGACCTCGGTTTGTTCGTACGTAAATAAATGCGATTAATTGTAACATCGCGCGAGACTTTTTCGTCGCTTCGGTTCTCATACGATACATCGAGCTTTTATAAATCATCCGGCCGCCCAGCCCAGTTTTGATCGCGTGATTTATGGATCAATTGTTTCGTACTCCATTGAAACGCGGGCATCATTCGAGCAGCGACGACCTCGAGCGGAAGGAGAGCACGAAATTCGATGAATTTCACCGAGCTACCATTTCGTACTGTTTCGATAATTATCGACAGCTCGTAGAAGGTTTGAAGTCAAAGAATCATTAAGGTATCTGCTGAAATATAAAGCTTGTTTCCAACAAATGACCAATGTTACTCTAATATCGATAATCTATTATTGCATTCTTCGATTTTCCCATTCCTATTTCATCTTCCCTTCTACGTCAAAAGAACTCGAGCTAAGACGCTATTTCAAAATTCAGTTATATTATTTGAAAATTCTATCTTTAAGGTATCGACAAAAAATTTTGGAGACGATAGTATTTTTCAAAATCTCTTACATTGTTCCGTAGAAAAATAAATTATGTAATAATACAAATAAAAAAATAATTTACTCCACTATTTCTCTTCAGAAAATCCTGCTCAACACCACGATATTGTGCTTACTTTTCTTACATTCTATCCCTTAAGAGTCACGCTACTAAATAATATTTTACTACAACAAATTTGACCAAAATCTCGTAAGAACCTTCAACTGCAAATATCATTAAGTCTCTGTAAAAAATTTTACTTGCCACAGACACCTATCAAGATCGAAAGAAACGTAAATTAGGCAACGCATTTGTGAAACGTGGTGTGTTCCATCAGTGACGGTATCGTATCGCGTACAACGTATTCGTACGTCGTTTGAACTTGATTCGTGTTTATGCGCTGTAAGTAAAACGGTATTTGCCAGCGGGCACTCTTAACCGACAGGTCGCTTTAAAGTCGCGTTCGTGAGCAGGCAAAGCAAATTTCGCGGCTTTAAAGCGGCGCCGATTTCGAGCGGATGTGCAGTAATGAGTAAGCGATGCGTGAAGCCGAGCTGCGCAACCGTCGCAGCCGGAAGCAGGCCCTATTTGTATTGCAGTACCGCAACGGTAGTGCATACCGCACGTTAATGTTAGGCGTACGCAGCGTTTCTGAATGTGATTTTATCGCCGCAGTTTCGCGAATACGCGGTCGCCATTCTTTCTTCCGCGAGCTCGTCGTTCGATACGTTTCGAGCATTCTGGTGCGTACGAGTGGATCTTCTAATTGCAAGCTACGAAGATTGGCGATTAAACGTTGTGTTTTTTGTAATGGCACGTTCAAAGAAACCTATCTATATTATAGACGAAAATTTTTTAAGTAGAATTTTTTAAGGTCATATACTAAGATTCTTTCAATCACTTTATTTCATTTTTATAATATATCGGCGATCAACGATATTAATTGATGGCAAATCTAATTTTTACATATGAATAGATTATTCGATCATTTTATTGTACAAGTTTTACTGTCGAATTTCCGTAATTATTTTCGTGATATTTATCGCATTAATACAGATACTGGCTACAGAAACTATTTGCGGATTGTTATTTCTCAACGAAATGTTTATTTGTCAACTTTAGTGCACTTCATTTTCATAGCTACGAAATTTTTGTCGGACTAAATAGTACAAAGTTTAATATGGTATCCATGAAGCTAATTAATTAATACATGAATACCGATGCTGATAACAAAATTTCACCCTATTTATTTGTTATAGTACAAATTAGTTCGTGATAAACGAAGCAAGAATAAATGTCGAAGAATTCAGCTTTAAAAATTAACAATATATTCGATCAATTTACGATACGAATTTTCCTATTCGGTTTCCATTAATAATTTCGTGGCAACATAATAACTTATCGAAGAATCTTACAGCTTTCAAATATTCTGCTAATAGAATGTACATTCAGTACTGTATTATAAACTCTACTAATACCCTATGCTTGCATTATTTCGTACGATAAAAGCGTTATTAACATTTTGAATATCTCGGTTATCGATCGATAATGTGAAAATTTGATCTTGGAAACTACGATGGCTACCGTTCATGATTTTTGAATTATCGCGATTACCAAGCAGCACCCTCTCGCTCGGTCTCGGTAGATACCATACAGTATTAAAATATAACAGCAAATTTGTTGCTCACATATCGATTCACAAGTTCGTTTGAACAAGCCCGCACTCGACGATGTGTACGGGAATTTCCGAAAGTTCTACGACGAAATATCCACAATAACTCGTTGAAGCTACTAAACTTCGACGTTTCGAGCGGTGAAAAGAGTCGTGTTCTAGTCGATCACTGGTGCCAAAAAAAAAAAAAAAAAAAAAAAAAAAATAGCGGGAGAGAGAAGCATCCTCAACGTCGACATGTTCGAAGTACCGACAAAGTGTATGATCAATCGTTTACGCGTAACGTCGAATCGTACGTAACCGTTTTGCAAACTGCAAACGTGCTCTAACGTGTTCTGCCTCGCGTTGCGTTATTGCTTCTAACGCAGTATAACCACGGAATTTATACGGAGCTTCCTAAATGCAAATGTGTGGCACAGTCGAAGCTCTGAGCTTTTAATCGTGAATCGTTCCAGTTTAACCATTTAGCAAATTCATTGGCGCAAACGACATTAAAATCAGAATATTTTTGTACAATTCTCAAGAATCGTCGCCTTATATTCTTCTTGCAACCTCGATGATTTTCGATCGAAAGAAGAGGGTTTGTAACAGAAACGATGCTCGTTAATCTTTGTATCTTTTTAGGAAAGGAAAATATTTCGGTATTTCGGTATCTTTAATTTTTTTTTAAGCAAATATTCGTCGTATTACAGGATTACTGTAAGTTTTGTTTAATTTAAATCATTAAATCGTGATCGTTGTAGTTAATGTTACTTTTGAAGACAAAGCATTTTCAAATTAGATTAATATACCTCGAACAATATACCTTCCTCTTTAGTAAAGATTTTTCGTTAAATTAGAGAAATAAGCAATAAAATACTTAAAACTATAGATATTTTTCTTTCCCGTTGCTACTATTATATATATACTGATTCGTTTCTTCATATGTGCGTCCTTGTTTGAAAGAGACACAACAATACCTAAATAATAGTCTTGTCAACAGATCTCTACGTATTTTGCAGACTCAGTTAATTTTCATTCGATGATAATCCATTCTCTTGTAATTTCGACTCTATCATGTTGCGAGCTTTGCATCTGACTACTAGAATACATTCTCAGATAAAATATCGAAAACTCTGACTAGGGTCGGGGCACGCTACAAGCCACTCATTCTTTTCCCTACCACTGTTCCTCGTATCTCGTTCATTTTTTAATATTTTCCACCCCTCCCCCTTGTTCGTTGACAAGCGTTAATCGCGCCGAATTGAATGCTCGACGTTAACTATATGCGCGTTTTAATTTGTCGATCGGATGCACGAAGTTGATTGCCGGGATTGATTAAATTTTCATTTAATTAAAATTGTTATAATCGCTTGCAGCGCGGAAAGTCAGCATGTTCGGAATTTTTCGTAGCGGAACGTTCGTTTTGGGATTAAGGGAAAAGTTCCGAAGCGTGGTTCGAGACGCTATGAATATTTTGTTGTTCTACCGGGTCTGTTTCCGAGAAAGAAGATTCCAAAGTCGAGGTCGTTGATCGTGCTCAAGTATTATACATATACATGAACTCGGTTCCATGTAACTGTTTATACGTAAAATCCAACGAGACGAGAAATTCTTAGAACGTTAGGGCTGGAATCAGCGGATTTCCTGATACCAGTCCATAATCGTACGTCTGTTCAAGCGGAAAGAAAATCTCTATTACTCCTTTGAATATTTTTGTTTTAAGGCAGAGTATTCTGACGAGTTCGCCTATCCCGGAATTCTTACATACCTCCATACATTTGAAATTCGAAGACGACTAGTATATGGAAGAGAATCGTCTGAATATCAAGAACAATGAATCTGACTGCTGAATAAATAATAGAATTTACTTGGTTTAGAATTCGAAATATATCCATTGAAAAAGATGTAGTACGGGTCAAGATATTATAACGAGGTTGTATTATTTAGAACCGTATAATGTATTTTATGTTCAAATTTTGATCGAGAAATCTTCATAGAAATCTACCATTAATAATATTTCACTTACAAGTCTTCACAACGGGAGATGTAAGGAATTCCGTTTACATTTCTACAGTTGAGAATAATATTACACATCATATTATACTACATCATTATATCACCATTCACTGATAACAAATTTTGAAGAATATTTATGCAACTGGTTAAAACCTACTCGGTATTCATTGACAGTTCAGGAAAAGTTACAAATTTCTGATCAGAATTTCGAATCTTTATTCCATTCTTCGCTTATCTCATTATTCAATATAAGCAAAGTCTCTAAGTTTCTTCTTATAACAACACCGTAGCTTTCAATAGATTATCTATTTGTGTTTCTATCAGTTCGTTTATCTCGATTTAAAATACACTCACAAAATATTCATTTCAAGCGCTGACTAATTTTATAATGTTTCAATTAACAATTTTACGATTTACCCACATAGTACCCTAAACTGTACTTGCCAGTTCTCCAACAGAATTTACGTGTTTTCCGATGGAAAACGAGGAAGAAACAATCCCTTAACGAACCTTTCGACCCTTTAACGCCTATTGCTCGCAGAACTAGCACGTTAAAACGTTCACCACGCAAAGTCTCGGCCTCGTGTATCCTAGCTTCTAGATTCTTACATGCAAAATCGTCGGTGGCGATCAATGGGTGGCACGCCGCGAGGAGATTGCAGCTGATGGGCAGAATAGGCGGCGAAGCTTGGCCACGGCATTCAACGAGGCTAACTCTATCCCGGCAAATTACATTTCCATCCCCGTACGTGATAGGTGCAGCAAACATGCCCGTCAACGTCCGACCGAGTTTCTCCCTGATTAGTTACACTCGACGCTCGGATTATATTTCCAAAGGCAATTAATTAACCAACTTCCTCGGGGTCGCTTATGACCGCGTCGCGCAACGTGTCACGATATCGTGGATAGCCGGGAGTGGACATTGAAGGACAGCGTCCAATAAAACTGGGTGGTCGCTACGGAAGGAAAGAGAGGGGAAAATGAAATTTCTTGCGGAGCGAAACATCGACTGAGACGTCCACGGGACCACCTTAATGGAAACTGTCGCCGAAAACGTCAGGGTAAAGCCGTACTGGCTGATCAATCGTACGGTTGGACTACTTTCGATGAACTCGTATATCGTCCACCTACATCTTTCTCATTCCAATCATTTCTATCGCTCGGGTTTTTGTGTTACATATATTTCCAAGTGTCGTTGAATGTCTAGAATTGTTGACTCTTACAGGCTAGAAATTTTTGGTTGGAATACCTTCAGAATCGTGGAAAGGTAGAGTGGTGAAATAGTTTCGATATTAAAGTGAAACTATGGTCTGGTATATTAAACAAATTTTAAGGCGAAAAGTACACTAAACGAGATAGAATATTGTTCGATGATAGAATGCGATGCAGGATAACTTGGACCAAATTCAAGGACTATTTTAACACTAATAATTTTCTCTTTTTTATAATCATTCTTCGTCCATTTTAGGAAAATTACTTAGACATTATCAACACATTATTTTGCCATGTTTTTTCGAAACTTGAATGGTCAAGCATTTCTTCTTCACCCCCAAATCGAAAACACTCGGTTCTTCTAATTATTTCTAGCACTCAACGTTCAATGTAATAGGTTATTTAATTGTTTTATAATTAAACATTTCCTAATTGCCATTTCAAAAGAAACTTCTTAAAAAGAGTGTTCGATATATGAGCCTCAATTAAAATATGAAATTCGTGGAGTTTTCCCGCGTTTCAGGGTTGTTAACGATATCAGGCTTCCAGCGGCAGAAATATTGAAGTTTCTAGTTGGATGTCGTCGCGTGAAACGAGGGGAATATGCAATGCGATGTTCGCGTAATTTTCGCCGATGAATTTGTAGGACAAATGGGCGCCGTTGACATAATACCATGTTAATTTTATTCCGATCGAGTGTCAGAACTGTGTCATTCTGTGCATCGTAAGTTTACGCCGGTTTCGAATGTAGAGCGTTGCATGAACGAGAGATCCGCGGATATTTCACGTTGTAGAGTGAATAACCGAAAAACGAATGTCGGTCCGTGATAAACTTGGCCCGACTGACCAGCGGTAAACTCCTCTACTAGTTCCGAGCATATATACGGGCTGTCAGCTCGCGTTACGCGTCTGCATCGACGCGTTCACCCCGCTGGAAATATTTCACGATAACCCGGATAGGGTTAAACGGGATATCATTTAATTTCCCGCTAGCCCGCGTGAACATTTTGTTCCGTTTGCACCGTGTTAATTACGAACGCGTCAAGCCCCGCCGATATACTTCCGTTCACCATGCGCGCACATTCGAACGGATTAAATCTCGCGTTAATTCCATGAATAATAGCACGACTAACAGAGGCCAGGAGTTTAATCCCGACAAGGATTAAACGCTCCCCCTTTTAGAAAGACAAACATTCTCCTCTTACGAGAACTATTTATGTCTCGAAGCTGAAACAGTGTCATCTTGGGCGAATAAAAATATCCACTCACCCAATCAAGTGTCCTTCGCACGGGGACAGCCGTAGAGCTGGCTGGTTGTTATCCTCGACGGTAGCGCCTCGTCACACATTCGATCGCCTCAGGATCGTTTCCCGAACTCGCATCGAATCATCGTCAATTGATACGTCTTCCGCTTCGTCACTGAGTTTTTCCTCATTCCGTTTCCTTCACAGGAAATTAATCTTTCTTTCCTTGGAAATTTCCTCTCTCAACGTTGTACACCGTCCGGCGCGATGTCACACGTGATCGACTCCGATCGCAGATTACGACGCAACAATAACACGCGATATCGTGACGAAAACAGATCGAACAGTTTACAATTTGATCGTTGTATCTGTGGTAAAAGGGAGCGCGTGAAGAAGAAGGGGGGTTGTCCTACGAACGAGGGGGTGTTCGGGTCGAGGCCCGAGGCAAAACAAAAACGAGACAGAGGGAGCGACGTTACGCACGCGGTGGCCAGTCGCAGACTGAACTCGCGATCCGCGAGTAGCATCGATTTCGATGGAGGGGGAAAGGACTACGGGCCGTGACTGGAAGGGTGGGGAAGGGAGGGCTGGGAGGGCGACGCGCACGGGGCGAAAGGGACGCGAGCGGACGAGGCACAACGAGAGGAGCAGTCAAGCTATACGGGTGTCTAACAGTCGCGTTGGACGAGAGCTTATTTTGCCCGTGAGAGAACTGCTCTGCAGGCGTGAGAGACTCCTAGGCGTGAAAATACCTAGTCCTCCCGTAAATTCTTATTACGAAGTATTATACGTTTTTTGAGAGAAACATAAGATAAGGTGTGCACGTGGTGATGGCAATTGTTTTAGGGGACTTGTACGATTGCGCAGACTGGTAATTGTAAATAGAAGTTCGTCTGATGTTATTGTCGTGGAAAGGAATTAGTTTCTAGAGTAACTAGTTTCTACGATATTACTATGAAGTATTAGACTATCTTGGGAGAAACATAAGGTAGATGTACTTAATGGCAATTGTTACGAGAGACTTGGTCCGTTGTATAAATTGATAGAAGTTTGTGTCGTCTAATCGTTATGTACAGCGTTAGATGTTTCTAAAATATTATTATAGAGTATTGCAGAGCGTAGACTTCTTTGGGGGAAAAAAGAAGTTGCAGATGTAGAAAACGGCAATTGTTTCAGGAGATCCATATTGTCGTGTAAATCGGTAAAAGTTTGTCTACTTTTATTATCATAAAGGGAGGTTGTATAGCATTAGATATTTCTAAAGCGTTAGATGACGCGTTTTCGAAAGAAGGAGTATCGTTTCTATCAATCAATGATTTCACAAAATCTACCATATAAGGTGATAATTCTTCGCCATTGTTAATTTAATATAGCAAACATAATACGCATAAATCAAATGAAATTTTTATATTACACCTGAAAACGTCACGATTGCACAATAGTTCACGCTTCCTCGAAATTTATCCTCTTTAGAGGAGGGTTAATATACTCCAAACTGAATCCCTCGAACGATTCTTATCCCTTCTGTCTTTTGTTCGACCTTAATTCGCCCTCGAGTTTGTTCTTCGATTCCCGCCAATATTGGCTCCCTTGGTGACGATTGCATTATCCGCGCGGGGATTTCGTACGAATCTCGTTTGACGGAGGGTCGCGAGTCGGGTGAACCATTGTTGTTCTCTGGTGATCGGCACAGGCTGGTTTCGCAGGCTGATGGCGCGATTATTTTGTTTTACGCCTGGACGTTTTTGGGGACATTTGATTGGCGTGTTGTACAGGTTAATGGGAGCGGCTGAATTACGATGATGATTGTGAAATAAACGAGAGGAGTGGTTTTGTTATTGATATGGTAAAAATCGAACGGATACTTGAAATCGAGATTGAAGTTCGAGCTTGCTGAACTTCGTTAAAAATGGATTAAGAAAATATTTCGAGAGAATTGTCACGGTAGTTCGTAACAAAATTATTTTATGTTACTTGCCTTTAAATACGAATTTATATGTGTATTTAACGCTGTTAAATTGTCAAATAGGACCGTTATTCGATAGGATCGTTATTTATCTAAGCACACCATGAAATACAAACCGGTTGCTTTGTATTAGTACAGAACAAATTGACAGATATCACGACACTTATATTCATTGCCGCCTGTAATTCGATTTTGGTATGCCATTCTCAAGTTAAATATATATTATCGAGTCGTATTATTTAGAAAGCTATTACAAAGGTTATTAATTGCGCAGAGTAATCGAATAATCGAATAATCCACTAATTGAGCCGTAGCTTGATATTTTCCGTTTCATTAATTATGAATTATTTTCTGTTTCACTTATCTGTTTCATCGTTTTCATTTCTCTTCGCCGTGGTTGAAAAGTATCGAAAACTGCACGTCTCTCTGTTATGTAATTCGTACGACGTGTTATTGACGATTCTCGAATAGTTGGTGGGAGGCTAAAATCCCAGGAGCCGTTGCGGTGCGTGTTAAACTGGAAACCAGTCGAGTGCACGTATGATTTCACGATTTTTTTCCCAGTTTTTTTACCTCGTCGACTACGATGCGTATTTAATTACATATTTAAGTACGGCTTCAAGATTGATTTCAACAATCTTTTAATGCGTCTTGTTGATTAAATTCTTGCAAACAAACAATTCACTCTCTAGTCTAGTAAGCTTTTTTAATTTTCTAAATTTTTGTAAATTGCTGTAAATTCATATGTATGTTATATGTGTGTATTGCATCGAAATATCAAGCAAAAAATATATTCGAAGATATATTATACAGACAATTTTGAGAAAAATTCGCCGAGAGTATTCCACGACTTTCTGGAGTGTCAATAGAAACAATTTTTTTTTTTTGCATTTTGCATTTAGTATGTTTAATGTAAAAATTGTAGGCCGATCAAAGCCTAACACACGTTGAATGGTTTACTAATGCTAGGGTTCGCTGGCAACGATTGTGGATCGACGCACGTCGCCAACGATAATCGTCGATCAACGACGGATTCAACGTCACGCGTGGTCGACAAAGGCAAACAGCGGTTGTCCGTGATTCGTCAATCCGTTTGCCAACGTTATTACGCGTTCACTGAAATCACAACGAACGCTAGATGAATTTCCTTCTGTGCTTTCACAATCGAGTCACCTTCCCTCTCGCGTGGCTTCTTGAACTATTTCGCGATCCAAAAAGTTGTTTCTTCTACATTTTCACGAACTCAGTGTGTTTCAAAATCTTTCTCTTTTTTATTTTTATTTTTTTTTTTTTTTTTTTTTTTTTTTTTTTTTTTTTTTTTTTTTTTTTTTTTTTTTTTTTTTTTTTTTGATCAACTCATTCGAGTCACTTTTGTGTAAAAATCGTTCCATCGATCACACTTTTCGATTACCATTGCAGTGAAAATAACAGTGAATAAGGGAGATGAAACGATATTTCACGTAGGGTGTTCTAGTTTCTTCTAGTCAAATATTGTCGGTATATTCTATCGATATAAGAAACAAAAAAATATAAAAACGTACGTCGTTTGAAGCTGTATTAAAAAGTTATTCTAGAAATATGAAATATAGGGAAAGTTAGCAAGGCATAAATTCTGTTAATATACGTATATTGCCATATATGTATATTCGCCACTCCTATGAATACAAAATTTATGACAAAACTACAAAATTACATTTATTGCTGTAAGAAGATCATTTTAATTTGGTTCTATTTTACTAAATCAGTCATCAATCTTTCGAATGAATTCTCTGCGTGCTCTGATATTTATTGTAGTTATTTGATACGCGTACACAAGATACTGTCGAAAGGAAACTGGAATGCCCTACGTAACGGCAACATTCGCCATAAAATCTCTCTTCCTTTTTCACCAGCATTTAGTCAAGAAACGAAGATCGATCGATCTCAAGTGATATTCTTTTGTTCGACGTGAAGTAAATTCACTCGAAATCAAAGAAGAGTCAATACGGTTCACTTAAACTCCACTCAGCGAAAGATACACTTAACTAACGATACCCGGAGCGGCTCTTATTCCCGAATATTAAGCTCCGGAACGGCGGATCCATCGACGAGTCGAATAGCCCAATTAGAGCGGCCGTCCGGCAAACGGGAGGATTGCCGTATTCGTAGCCTCATCCTCAACACGATCGACCGATTCCAACTTTCTCTTATAAACTTACCAACTATCCAACGATTTTCCCTCCCAATTCTCCGCATACGTGTAAGTTTAAGTACATACGTTTCCCTTGTTACGTGTAATTTTCTGAAAATTCAGCGGGTGTCAGCATGACGCGAATAAATAGACAACAAGCCGTAGAATAACGCGGTGATTCCCGGAAGTGTTTTCATTAAGGCGCTTAAACAACCAGAATCCCCGCGACGTATTATTACGTGGTTTTATTGCTGGTTTTCCACTTACGTGTATATCATGATTCAGATACGATAGCCGGTCACGCGTGAACCGTCGTTATTACAAGCGTGTACATAAATTTGTTAAGAGGACCCGCAGGAATACGATATCGCGACGGATGGTTTGGGATTTTCGTAAAAAGGATCGGCACACAGTCCTGCCTGGTTCCAATTAAGCTTACGGGCTTGTCCGCTTCTAGACAAATATTAGATGACGTCCGAGCGTCCCGACGTTCTCTCCTGCGCCGCTCGTGACACCACCTACTATTAAATATTCGTTACATAACGCCTGAGATATGTACGTCGTTAAGCTCCGCTATTCTACTGGCGGTGTTACCTGAATTTTTCGTTAGTTCTGCTTTCCTGCCACACTGAGGAAATTTTACGATGGTAAAACGAAGGATGTTGAAAAATTTGGTTTCTTTTTTTTTGGAATCAATTAGCTAGAAATGATTTTAATAATTTTCATTAACCTTCTATGAAGTAAATTCTGGAAAATAATGGAGAGACTCCAGAATGATATTTCTTTAATTTCATCAAGGCCATTATTTCATGTGCAATTATTTTTTCATTGAATTTTGTTCATCGAATTCCGTTTCTCGACGATACGGTTATGAAAGGATTTCATATAATTTTATGAAGTTTGGAGGAATATAATCGTAGCAACATCATGGAATTTTTGTTCTTCCTTCTATAGTAAACTTCTAAAGAATCTCGTATTTTATTAAAAACACGTATATTATTTCCCTTATATTTTTCAATGATATTGTCCATACACAACTGCAACGCGTTATTGTTTGATCTTTAATGGACTAATCGAAGCGCGATTCCAATCCTTCGCTTAACAAGAGATTCATATAATTGAAGAATCCAGGATAAAGATATCAAAACTAAAAATCGCAAGAATCAATCCTTTCAGCTAGCTAAATTGTCAATTAATAAAATCTTAAGAAAAGCTCATTGATTAATAGACATCTTGCTTAACCGATTCCTACGAACAAAGGTAAAAGTCTTAAAGACGCAAGGTCTTGCGTTTCACGATATAATTAGCCAACGAGAGAACAAAGGAATATCGCAAATGAGAACTGCTTCGAGATTGATTATCATTTCAAGATCGTTTTCCAAGCACAAGCGTTCGCGGATTAAAAGCTAAACACCATCCATTATTTCAAGTGAGAGTTGTCTTCCCCAACCTCGTTCGCTTTATCCTTCCGCGATGTTTCTTCGCGCTTTTGTCCGGAGCTGCTCGCGTCGATGGCCTGTGAACACAAAGGAACTCCTTGGGAAACTTCCTCCTAGTCAAACGACAGTCAACTTCATCTTCTCGAGATTATCGCGCCGACGATAGCCTCGTTATCCTTCGTCCCTTGGCCGAGGACGCGCGGACACGGCCGCGCCTTAATTATTTCTCTAGAAAGCGAATTAGAATGTCGACTATGTCTTTCCTTCTCTGTCTCTATCTATCTACCTATCTACCTATCTTCATGGTCGAAAGTCAGACCCGATGAATCGTCGATAAGCACGCGATACCCTCGCGAGGCTAATAAAGACGACCTTAAAAATGCGCGAAATTCGGATGTTAATCACCTAATGCATCCGAGTAATTGCACTGTTATAGTTAGCTGTAACAGTTACTTGACTTGGGCATTTTTATTTTTGAACGTGCACTGTAACTATAACTATTTCCAGTTCGATCGGAGATAATCGAGTCATACGACGTGAGAAACTTGAATTAGATTCGAAAAAAAGAAAATGTTTTCTCGTGAGAAATAGAGAACTATGTTGGATATCTATATCATATACCTTCGTTCGTATAATTTACATTTCTCTAACATTGTCAGGGTTCTGAGTTTCGTTCAATCGCTTTAATACGATATTGTGCACACTTTTGAGATTTTAAGAAAATTAGAAAATTTCGATTGTTTCTAAAGCGTCGAGTTAGTCGACGATTGAAGATAGACGACTGAATGTTAACCAATAGGAAACAAGAAAAATTTTCAATCATTAGCAACATTATCCTGAAGAATCGATCGCCTTTAAAGTGCTGTATACGAAATAGGGAGAATCCAAGATTCTCTCTAGTTTGCCTCTCTAGATGCCACTGTACAGATTTATGATATGGCAATTATTATTAAAATGCGTAAAAGCGCTCTAAATCTTTAATTATTCCTTGAAAATTAAGAGCCTTCTTGAAAATACGTAACAGTAATTAATTGAGCTAAACGCAGGTATCGAGATTTTAATTTGAAAAATAGTAAAGAAATCAGTGAATAAACTTGATCTGACGTTAATTATATCTAGCACAGCTTCCTTCCCCTGTTATCAATTATCATCGAAGAGTACCGATGAAGAAAAGATGGTAAACCGAGCTTTCGAAACGAAGCTCGTTTACGCAACAGCGATTTGCGTGTATTCGTTTCACCATCGATTCGAACGAGTACGTGCATTCATTATGGGGAAAGTGGAAAATCGTGTGCAGAAAGCGCGCAAATACAGCTTTGGTAACTTGCTTTTATATCATTGTACGGGTTTCATGAAGATTCATTACGTAGTTGACTACCATTGTGCAGGATTAAATGGCTTTTGGAATTGAAATTGTATCAAGTTGATCGTTCGTCGTTACAACGGTTGCACGCGAACTCGAGGGGCTCGTACAGTGAATTTTTATTTAGTTCCATTTTTTATTTCTTTTTTTTTTTTTTTATTTGAGATACTAGAAATCGATCAGGGGCTAGAGTCACATTGGCTTCGATGTTGCGAAGAAATTGAACGGCGCGCTTCAATCTGAACGGAACGAAATGTTTTTCATTAGACGTGTAATTAGAGTTCCGGGTAAAGCGAAAGGGGAACGAGGCGCACGAATAAATCATGCACAATATGGGCGAACCATGTAATCAGCGCATAATTCGAAGATCGATAGACGGCGGAAAGAGATGGGCCGGCACTGACATCAGACGGTCAATTAGACGTAATGCGAAGAAAATTGTATGTAATGTCGGTGGATCGTTCGAAACACAAGATAAATGCTTTACGACGCAATTGGGCATTTGCTTTTGCGTCACGATTTAGCGGCATCCTGGGTGCATTAAAACTTAGATGGCATTTTTCTGTTCGGTCACGCTGGCAAATTACGGGAAAATTAACAGAGTCGAATGTATGTCCGTCGCATGGTGTTTGAAAACGATTGTCTGACCAAGAAAAAGTCATAAGTTTGATCATTCCTTGTTACCTAATATTTTTATCCTTTTTTTTTAATATCCTAAATCATTAAGGAGCCTTATTTATAACTAGTTTAGAAAATAGTCAATTTTTGAATGCACGTCATTTAGTTTTTTAAGTAAAATTATATGAATCTGGTACGGATTGATCAACATTCTACTACGTTATATTTCTGAGAGATTTAGTTCGTTAGTTTCTGTAAATATCAAGTGTTAGATTTTATAACTTTCTTTCTGATATAATTTTGAAGTTCGTGGACACTCCAGACGTTTTATACATTAACGTCACTTTTTATGTAGCTATTCCAGTTATTATATTACACAGTATCTACGGACTATCTTTAGATCGTACTAGATATTTCGTAACAGAGTGTTTCTACATGAACATGTAAATACAGTAGCTGCGATAGTTGAGCGATAGACGATGTTAGTCTGCACAGTTTATAGACAACGGTTTTAATATACTGCGTATGATCCTGTTACATACGTACATTTTATATCTCGTGTGTACCGTGTGTAAATCGATGTTTCGGACAAAGTAATTTTAAATAATTAAATTCGCATAAATAATTGAAAGGATCATGACAAACGTTGATACGATTGTTAATTTCCTGCGTGTAAAATACTACGAAAATATTTATTCCGTGACGCGACGCTCATTCATTCTTATCGCGACGATTTTTGTAGAATATCGAATGGTATCTACTTTTTTAATCGTATTTTTATTCTTTCAAGTAATAAAAATTGATTAACGTTTGATTGCATATTATGGAGATCGTACAGCTGGACCGTATCAATCACGTCGAAATCTGAATTGAAAGTCATTCCGTCTGCGCATACAGAGACATTGATACCTACCACCTCTGAATAACAACGAATTATTTGGAAGGTTTGATGAAACGTTAATATAGGATCGAGTAATCCATCGGTGACAGCATCTGTTGTTTGATTAACGATGGAAAAAAGGTATGGGCAGTTATGATTCGTGCCGAGAATCAAAGAAAATGCCTTTTTGATGAAAAATTTATTACGTAGCCAATTGTCTCTCGAACAATGTTATTTATTCGTCGTGAAATATCGGCAAAATATCCGGATAAAACGTTAATAATGGAACAAAAGATGTATTTTCAACGAAACAAATTTTCACGTTCGTCCACGTATAGGTACATCGACCAAGTCGGTGCGATCGTACGTGTCTCATAACAGCATGCTTCTATGATCAATTACTCTACCGGCACAATGGGTCAGGCCTTCTCCATCTTCGCTACATTAGCAAAGAACACAACACTGTGTCATTAAGGAGACCACGCGTCATTAAGTCATACTCTCGTATCAGTCGAAGTATCGGATAAAATGCACGTGCGATATTTATAACTATGACGTAATTGTACGCGACGACAAAGGAGTAACATCGTGTCGATATCGTATCCTATTTGTAGGGTGCTTTAACATGTAAAAATTATTCCTGGGAGCAATATCGAATCAATTCGATTGAACGAAAGAGGAAAAAAGAAGAAGATACGTGTGGTGCAATAAACCGGATATAATAAAGCACAAAGTCACGAGAAACGAAGTATTGGATTTGAAACGTAGAACGTGATATCAAAGACTATGGGCTAGCAGAAACCAAAATTGGTAAACCACAGGCATGTTGGACATGATCCAAACATCGCTGGAATTGCGCAATCAGATCTATGAACAAACCAGGACAAGGGACCCAATACAGGAAGTATGACATTAATAACGCGAGTATTACGAATTTAAAAACGCAGAAACACCAGTCACAAACGAATATAATACTTGATTGGCAAGGAATGAATGCAGTAATTTATTTGCAGTTCACAGAGACAAACGGTCAATTGGATAAAAGGTACAGTTCGTTCGAAGTTCATAAAATATGATACTGATAACTTTGGATCCACAGTAGATACAAACGATATCGAGTCCACAGAAGTAACTAAAGTTCACTAAAACCCATAGAATTATTACAAATTTTAGAACACTCGTGGAAGCACGTCCGATCCATAATATTAATCTGTATTTATAGTACCACGAATTCTAGTGTGAAGTTGTGAGATCTTGACCCTTGTGCCCTTATGATCGTGAGACTTCACTCGGTGGTCATTGAAACTCGAACTGGACTTCGGAGTTGCGGAACCTCGACATTCATGATTTTGCGATCGTAAGATTCCAAATAGACTAAGTTGAGAAATCAAAAGTAAAATGTCAAAAAGTCTGGAGAATTGCTTAGGATCTAAATTCTATATTTTTTGAACAACCTATGAAATTATGTTACTTTCATAACTTTGGAATGGTCTATATCGTGTCTGACAACTTGCAGGTTAACCGTGTAATTATTATTAACCGTATTGTGTATATTTATGATGCATTATGCCCGGCACAGTACTATATCTCTAATCTGTTTCATGTAACTAGAATGGATTTTAAATAATTGCAGTCTAGGTTCATTATTATCCAGGTTTTCGTACCATCTGCTGCTTCAACTGTAGTTTACCGGATTTTTATTGCTTGCTGTTATTTATCTCGTGTTTTGTGGAATTATTTTAATATTTTATTGATGGACATGTTTCCCGTGAACAATCATTTTATTCAACTTGTACCTTTTAAACGAATCAAAATATTTATACGAAAAGTTGAGGACACTAAAAAGCTTTTAATTATTATTTCTACATTTGACATTATTTAGATTAATGACCGTTTACTTAATGTTATTTATTTGATATTTTTAATAACGTTTTTTTATTACTTTTTATTTAATATTACTCAAAAATTACATATTGTTCGAAATATTTATATCTCGTGTTTACACACTGCAATATGATCATTTTACGTAAGATACCAATTGGCAACGCTTGTTAAAGCGTTAATTCTTTTCTATATATTTAGTCTTTCTGCTGGACATCTTGCTGGTATCTCCTCTCCGTATATTATACCTTAACAAACCAAATTTGTTACATGTGTCCTGGTACGGTGGTAGCTTCTAAAGTCCAAACAAATACTCGTTTATCCTGGATTCCAAACGCTTTCCGTACAACGGAGCAGGTGGAACAGCTGACGTGCCATCGCTTGGAAGACGGGATCTAGGGAAGTAGACGAGCGTCTCTTCATTATTCAAAGCTAAGCGCGGTCATTGGTCATGGTCCCTACCACTCCTCAGAAGCACTTCAAGTTTAACTACGTTTCTTTTACTGTTTAACCTAAATCACCAACGAAAGTCAGTCATTTATAAAATTACTAAAAGTCTAATAAGTTCATCTCTAATCCCAAAAGTTTGGAATCACTTTCTCAGTTGTGCTTATACCGAACCTTTTCCTAATTTTGGTATAAATTTGCGCTGCAGACATCGATGATAAGTTTTTCTTTATTTAAATAGACTTTCTAGGAAAGAATTTTTTAAGTTGATCAAATTCTAAGTGGACCTTTTCAAATTGAATTTTGTGAAGTACGATTATTTCCAAATTCAACTTACTAGAATACCAAAGTTCTAAGTTCTTCGCCTGTAGTACGTATACATATTTTAACCCTTTTGAATTGCTCTATCGACGAGAAAGGCAATAGTATAGCAGTAGAGTGTATAATACACGTAAATTAAAAAGTAACGAGCTAAATGTAATTCCAATTCTACGTCTCGATAGGTGTCAATTAGTGAATGCCAGAAAAATTACAATAACTCAGAACTCTTTGCATTTCACTTGTGTCACAAAATAAATCACAAATTTATTACCAAATCTGTCCAACTAACGTTCACTCGCATAACGGGGTAAACGTACAAATTACAGTTCGTATTGAAATTCAGGAACGATTTCATGATTAGTGTTGTACACGAACATAGATAGGTTCTCGTAGAGTTGAAACAGAGATGGGAAGATTGGTTGACTAAGGGAGACAGAAGATCAACCGGCGGCTAAGGGCGATGCTTAAGTGTTGGTGCACGAACGATGGACCGTCGGCCGCACCATGTGCTAACTTAACTGAAGGGATTACGAGCTTAGTTAATGGATGCCCCTCGTACGGTTCACGGGTAACCACTGTGTTACCCCCGTTCTAGCGCTACGACACCCCTGAGCGCTCGATGGATTTCCAAAATCTTTCGTAATAAATGCTGGGTTATATGACCGAAGGGGTCACCGAGGTATTCCGTAGCTCTTAGACCATTTGCGGCCTTTGGGATTACGGCGCTTAGTTAACACCGGATCTCTATTAACTCTTAGGGTTAGCCTTACCCTCTTCGTACCTCATCTTTTCTCGCGATACGATGATCTACTTAACGTCGATTGTACCTGGTGTTGCCTGTGTGTACATTCGACGACGATGTTTCGTTGTACATGCACTTTACACATCAACGTAATTTTGCTTACGTATTTGCAGGTATCTTAGTGATCAGAACGTACAGTCAAATTTCGTAAATCATCACTGATATTATTTTTGATAGTATTTTTTGCCGAGCTTAGTGGCTGAAACGTGTAATTAAATTTCGTATATAAGAATCGATAGCTTTTTTTGTATTAGTTTTTTTTTTTCATAGTTGTACCTCGTTTAACATTTAACCAGTCATATTCATCTTCAGACGATATCAACTTTATATTCGCATCACCTTTGATCACAGGTAGATTTCGTATAAATAATACTTTTAAGCATTGTCATAAATATGCTTGGGTGTTTTGAGATATTTGCTATGATCTTTTGTCTAAATTGAACGTAATAATTCAGTTTTTTGTATTTTGTAAAAGTGATCATCTATTTCACAAAATATAAGAAATTCAATCATCCTTTTGAAATAACGAAATCATGTAACCTACCATCGAATCTTTGTAAATATATTCGTAATAATAAAGATATATTCGTAAATTTGCCCTATTTTTATTCGAAAAGGTGAAAAATTTTGCTGAGAATAACATATATTCCAGCGAAGGAGGAATAAGTTGGAAGTATTAACGGATCGAGGAAATTAGCTTCCACAGTGACTCGTACGTTAGCAAGATTTATGGATCAAGTCTACGAGGATTACGGTTGATTCTGCTTTCCCTTGAAACGTTCAAACTTGGAGCTTCATTAATTCCCCAGTTTTAAGTATCATCATTGCGTATCCAGACGGTTTCGTGCTGATTAAATTTAATGATGCTCCGCATTATTACTAGAGTGGTCGAAACGTATAATTATTTCAATATAAGCTTCAATTAAAAAAAAGGAAAGGGACGTAACGAAGAGTAATTAAAACAGGTACCACGCAGCTACAAGTAATAGAGGATCGCCAGATGGACGAGAAGGCGCTTACTCTCCTATAATTTCTTATAAGGATACAATTTTCAAGCACTGGTCTTTAAGAATCTTAGTTTTCTTATGAAGAGAAAGAGGATTAAAAATTGTCTGTTCAATTAAGAAGGTATTCCATCGATATCGCAATGGTTTCAAGAGCTACGGTGATTTTGTAAAAAATTATCTCGCCCAATTGTTTGCACAATATGCGATTCAATTACGTTATACGTTAAATTTAATTGTAATTGTTTCACAAATCTATCTGTCACGGTCATTATCAACGTATTGAGAAAATGTTAAATTGTTAATGTTAATGGAAAGTTGTTGGCAAGACTTCCAAAATTACGATTGCATTTCCATAAATTGCAGCGTTCGTCAACGTATTGTTTATTTCCATGACGAATCGGCGAAACGAAATAAATATGCACCGCTACAGTATTATATCTTTTCGTACATTACTCATAGCTGTTATAAATTTCTCTGATATAAATCGTAGAAAATATGGGTTTTCGACACGATATGCGAAAAATGATTTTAATATTCTTTCTTTAATTAAATATCGTGATTTTCAGTTGATTCTACGCTATTTGAACGAGCGTTCGCAAAGTAGGAGCAAGAATCGCGTGCAGCTGTTGCACCTTCTAATTATTTCAAAAAGGAGAACGAATGGAGGGAACTGCAACATCTTAAATGGCAACAAAGTTTAAAAGACCATCGATCACGCTAGCGCGTCAAACAAAACTCGACAATTTGCGCCGTTTTCCAAACAACGTATCCACTCTCGTTTCCGAACCGTGTGCAAGCAGAGAAACAATTTTCACCCGAATTTGTCGCGTATTCATCGTTACCGTTTCTGTTGTTGGAATTTTTTTTCCACCTCGTTTAGAATTTTGATAAATTCCGGACCACTCAGAAACCACGTCAAATTTCAACGAAAACGGAAACAATGAGCATAATACTGAAATATAACTGTTAATAAGTCGTTAATTATTCGCCTATAATTTTATACAATTTTCTGGGCGATGATATGAAAAATTTACATTAAATAATAAGTAATATTTCATTAAAATTATTATCCTTGTCTAATTGTATTATCTTGCATTATTTGCTGACATGAAAAATGTGTTTTCAGTATTGTTACTATGAGCATACTTTTAAGTATTGTATAATTTTATCAACTAGAAATGTCAAACGATTCTTTGCTGATTCCTTTTGCCGATAGATTTGATTAACAAAGTAATATATTATTTAGTTCAAAGATGGTTCTTTGTGTTTCCCAATTAATTTGCAACAATTTTTCAATTCATTAGAATTATCCTGTAAAATCCTCCTAGCTGTAAATTCAATTATACAAACTTTTCTTACAGCGGAAGTTAATATTCATTCCAATGCATTCAAAATTAAGACTATCAGACTTGTCGAAACGACAAATTTTAGACTTTTTGTTTTCCCAGTTGCCAAAAATATGCTAGAACTATTGCAAAATTAATGATGATTTTTATCGAGATAGGAATATAATTATAATCATCTATGTGGACATATTTAGGAACACGCAAGACTAAAATTATACAAAAACGCGCTTCTAGCGTCAACTAACATTAAAACAATAAGAACCAAATAATTGTTCCACAACGAAAGATAACAGAACGTGACCATAAACGATCAGAATCAACGTGGATCAACGATCTTAAAAGCGCGTCCCATCGTGAATCATTAATTCCAATTGAACGCGCTTCTTCCGGCACTTTCGCTCTCGCGTGAAACACATTTTCCCCGGATGCTCCGGACCTCGTCACGATTTTCATCCGTGGCCCCCGAGCAAATAACTCGACAGAAACTGACCGTGGCAGCGGTAGGTAGCGCGCCAATGAAATCCCGCGGGTTCAATTTTTTTCCCCCCGACCTCGTTTCTCTTCGATCCACCTTTCCCAACGAGCGATTCTTCCGCATTTTACATTCTCTCCTCCTGGTTGCCCGTGACACAATACACACGCACGACCGACCACGAAATTGCACATAGCCGCGAGACCTTTCCCTCTTCCCGAGTGTTTTATATTTCTTCCTCCTTTTTCCCTCTCTTTCGTCCAATTTTTTTTTCTCCGTGGCTCTCCCTCTTTTTTTTTCCACCGTTTCGACCATTCGAAATCCCTCTGTCGGACTGTTTCGTTCACCACGTTCGTTTCATCTTGCCTCTCGCGGCTCGAGCCTCTTTACGCGAAATCATAACTTCCCTAACGACGCGATAAACGGTGTGTAACCAATCGTACAGACAGCTGAAACCGAGACCATGGATCACGACGTCGATTTTCTCCGCACTCTCCAACGAGATCGAGCTTTCGAGCCACCGTCCATGGATGGATTTATTATCGCAATGGTAGCTCGATATGTAGAGCTGCGTTCGAAATGACGCATGGCAGAGTAGAATTTTAGGTCGATACATACGATGTTGTTAGGATCTTATATCGATCACAACCACAACTGCATATGTTTATATTTTTAACAATACGATTGCACGCTTCTGTATATTTGATTCAAGGTATAGATATTACCAAACTTGTGTCATTAATTTGGTACTAATGGTAGTTGTACTTCTGCCGTAATGGTAGTGTCGTTAAGACAATGTATCAATTATCTGCATCGGTTTTTGGTTAGTACAGGGTCACGCAGAACGCCGCAATTTTTACGCTATTTCCAACAGAAATAACGAAGATCCTGCCGGTGCTATAAAATAGAAGGATCCTTCTGATCTTGACCTTTTAACCACCCAAAGGTTCTAGTTCCCCTGATCTTGCAAATTTAGTAGCAAATAACGTGTCATAATGTGTACAGCCGTCAAAGTAGCAGAAATTGACATTCCATCGCAGAAAATATTCTTTATGGACTTGACGACTGGAAAATGAGAAATCAGTTCGCTAGTTCACATTTTCCAGGCTCACTTGGCATCGATTTTTCTTCTAAATGCGTTCTGTAGGTTCATTAAATCATTGGGGACAACATCAGGAACGAACACGTAATTTTATACAGTTGACGTTTTTGTAATGCACACACCATTATAAATTTTTGAGAATACTTCATTTTTTATGGAGAATTCTGGAGAACACAAAGCAAGTATGGTTTTCCCGTAACGATCCACTGGACGATCGTTATTAATAATATAACAGCATGGTGTAATCGAAAACCACGCAAATTAATTTAATTCCATCGATCGCTTATTAATTATAGACAATTACGATAACATTTATTTGCGGCATGCAAGTAAACAGGATGGCGTTTAGCTGTGGTCGAACGAATATCAGCGTGTAAACGTTCGGCCGCGATGGGAATCGATAGAAAATGAAAACAGACAGTATCCAATATAAACACGTGTACTAATAACTTTTTAATTATCGTCAAATCATTAAATTAGAATCGAACCAATGCATCGAACTTATTCTGCAGATGGAAAGATAACATTTACGCAACAAAATGCACAAAATTGTTGCTCTTGTTATAAAATTTGATAGGGATTTTATAAGAACAGATTGTTTGCAAATAAATGGAAAATTTATAAAAATATTTAAAAAACTAAATTTCTCTATGCGCAAATATTTTCTTATTTCTAAAATAAATTTCATGATATACTTAAAATTCGACTAAATCAATTCTATAAATATTCCTAAGCACCCAACATAGTTGTCAATAAATGAAACTAACCAAAAGCCACAATGATATTTAATCGGCATTAATTATCAAATAAAATATATAAGCTAGACTAATCTGACCATAATGTTATTTATGTATTCACAGGAAACCGTAAGGTTCAAAAATTCACAAAATACACATAGTGTTCAAAATTGTATAAAATATTCAAGGTACAATGTTATAATATTTGATAGATGAAACGCTAATTTTTCATTAGTTTTCATTCCTTTAGGTATGTTCATAAAAATATCAAATTACGTAAACATCCCCAATCTATTAAAAATCCATTAGAATTAAAATAAGATGCTTCAGAATTTGGCGATAAATTGTCAAAAACCAGCCGCGCGTAAATAAGTAATCGTCATAACTTTCATACATCATATTTGCTTTCCTTTCATTTCATCCTCATGTTTCCCCTCCATTGCTGCACGCGTACGAATAATTTCGACGTTGTATAAATACAGGCGTCATCGTGGAGAGTGCGTCGTTTCGCGAACACAGAGATCGAAAGTTTCTCCGCTTCTCGTGACTTCGCGCCACGTCCTCGTCCTAGTCGTCGCGCGAATTAACCGTTTCGACGTTGAATATGCTTCTTATATCTGGAGTGGATTCGTCACGGGGACTCGAATGAAATTATAGAAGTTTCTGGGTGAAACTTTTCCGCCTTCTGCGTTTGGCTGACTTCCTGAATGAAATTTATGGAAGAGAACGCTCGTGACCAACAGTCGATTTCCCTGTCTTATTTCTCCTCATAAACTGATCATGATGGTTAATGCATCGTACAAAGCGACGATGAATAAACCTGTAGATTCGATTAGAGCCCAAAATATACTTGGTTGAGCTTTGGAACCATCGAATGAAAGAGCGACGTTGTAAGTATGATACCATTCGATAGATTTCAGTAGTGCGAGTCAATATTTTCATTGTTGCCTTCTTAACATAAATTGATCTTCAAAGTGACGTTGAATGAGCTGATAAATTGAATTATATCTAGGAAAATCTGCGCTCAAGTGGTAAACCATAGAAATCTAGAATAAAAGGACTGACGATATTGATAGAATTCAGTAGTACGAGTCAATATTTTCCTGGTTGACTATTTCTTTTTCACAAATTGATCATCAAACTGACGTTAAATGAACTTACATAAATCCAATTATGCCTTATAATGTGAAATCTTCGGATGGCAGTGCTGAGTATAATACATTTCGGTAGATTTTTGATAGATTTCAGTAGTACGAATCAATGTTTCCGCCGTTGCCTTCTTTGCAATTTATTTGTTGTAGATACAGATATCGTAGATCTATTGTAGATATGATAAGTGTATACTTTCAATTATTGCGAATAAATTGTTGCAAATGACGACCAAAGATACGCAATGTCGCGGCATAAATTATTAACTAGTCTCTAGAGTACATATAAGAAAGATATAGTTAAGCTGCGAAGCGAAGGAAATGAATTTTGTAAGTTGTGGGTTTCTGGAGTATCGTAATCAAGCAGGAACGTAACCGGTAGACGAGGGGCGAGCGCAGAGCTGTCATGGGGGTGTTTCCACGTAAAATGGACGATTGCATGCCTCGCGGTGGTTGCATGCGAAGAATTTGCGGCCATGCCAACCGTGCGCTGCATCGATGATGCGCTAGAAGTACGTTTGACACACGCTGTCGGCGACGGTCTATCGATCGAGTTATTACTTCGCCGTATACACGGTAGTGTGAAATGTACATTTATGTTAATCGTAATGCGTATAGAGTTACGTTTAATCTACGTGTTTGGTCTCGATTACACGCGATACTGTGCCATGCGTTACAATATGTAACGTACGAACCGTTCAAAAACATTGATGATTAACTTTCTAGAACAGGAAATAAAGGATATTACAGCTATTGTTTCGTATAATCTATTTCGAAACTTACGATTCTTTGTGTCACTTTTCTCGATAAATGAACTTATGAAAGAGAAACATTTATTTTTTTTTATTCTCAACATCGTATAACGATATAATAATAATGTAAAAACAGATACAAATATCAGTATTTCTTTAAAGGAATGAAATTAAAGTTACCAATTCATTCCTTTTATACGTCCATCTCTTTCCCTTTCCCTGGAAACGCGTTACGCTTGCTGTCATGCGCGTGTGCTTCTGATTTATATTTTAAATAAATAATCACGAGCGTGAGAAGAGCAGGATTTATTAGATGGTGTAGAATTTCGCGTGGAACCCACACGAATGAGCTCACCGCATTCGTGCAACGGTACAAGGAAATTAAACACGGCTGGCGCGCGTGTTTTGTGTTTCGGCGTTGTTTTCAAACAGATATAGGGAATGTTTGCCGCGTGCTCTTTGGGGATCCGGCTGGAAACAACGGATATTGAATCATGATTTAGCTGATGTGAAAACCGATCTTTCGTATCACTGAATGTAAACGAGTAAGTGCACCTCGGTAAATCTCCTCGGTAAACGAGAGGGGACAGAAAACGCAGCCAGAGAAAATCACCCACTAGTAGCGTATCTATCACACGTGAATTTTCAGATATGTTCTCAGTTATCTTAACATTACAACTACCAGTGTGGTCAAAATAATTCGATTCGTAATTTTTTATAGAAACGCTATGAATCTATCGTAGCGCATTTTGCAGGATTTGTATGATTCTTGATGAACAATGTATGGATAAAAGTTTGTTGTTTCCTATACATTATCTTACACATGCACTTTTTACATGAATTTCTTTCGTATACTTTATGCTGTAGGAGACAGTTCTAGTATCAAACGATAGGTATTATTTACTATACTAAAAAATACTAACCCGTGAAAGTTATAGCGGTTATCTTATCACGTAGATAAAAATATTCAGAAGTTAGAGAAACTGATATTGGCTGTACATTGGTTACATATGTACGACTACCCACGACATATTTTCAAATTACCGTAGGAATGAAAATTCCTAAGAACTCGTAAACCCCAGCGATGAAAAAACTCCATCCATCTGGATTCCACTCTATCCTATTGCCAGTTCCGAAATCCATAAGTACCAGAGCAAGTACATCACGCTTCGCTTAACAATTTCCGAGCAGTCCGGTATTCAGGGAATTCCTGTTTTCCGGAACGGATCAACAAAAACCTCTTGGCGTTCGCAAAGCTGACAATGAAAGATCTAAATGAGAGAAAGCACTCGTACGCGAGGGTGAAAAAAAAAGACGCGTGGATCGATACGTAAATGAACGGTGCTTCATCGCGAGGAACGTTGTACGCTGGACGTGGCGCATCGTTGAAGTGGCGTCACGTTGTTTGACGGCCGCTAAACATCAAAAGAGGTCCCTTAAATAAATAACAAACGTCGATGGCGACGTCGTGGCCGCGGTGAATGCGCTGTCCTGCGAGTCACGATCGATGATATTAACGCTTCCAACGGAAAATGCATATTGCGGCCTGTTATTTGGGTCAGACGCGAATATTCGACGCGTGGATCGCGATGACGGCATTATCCAGCAAACAAGACCGATCCTACACTTTCGAACGTGTTTCCCATGAAATAAGATTTCAGTGTGGAATTTTTGTAAAAATAGAAAGTCATTGGTGGCATTGTATCGCGGAATTTCGTCGAATAGCTGGCTACTTGAAGAAAGCTGGCGTGCTTCGACGCAGCTGCAACCATTCGAACCTGGAGAATACGATACTTCCACCCTATTCTTTCTACCTGCCTCGTTTGTACTGTTTCCCTTTTTATTTGGAAATTGGCCGGATACCCTGCTTTGTGGCCGTACGAACATGATTACCTTCCTCTAACAAGCTTTTAACGGCTTGTTTAAACTTACGGTTTCTTGCTGCAAATTCGTCGCAACTAGCTTGTGTCTTTAATTAAAGGAAGATAGAATATATGATGAAAGCACAAAGAAAAAACACAAACGATGGTAAGTCACATGCTTTGTTTCTCATTTGAGGGAAATTTAAAAATTTCCAAACCTCGTCCACCGATCATGTATTACCAAAACTGTCTTTTTATTTTGGTTATACGATTTTTTCGAAAATATTTACATAAAAAGTGTTGGTTTCTCTCGGAAGTACGGTTTTTCACAAAACTTCGTGGATTCTTTATCCATTGCTAAAAGACTTATAATATGTCTTTGGACCGAATATGTTATTCCTCTATGCCAAAGTACATCCTTTTGAATACTAAATAATATCAATATATAAGAATTAAAATTTTTTTTAATAAATTAAAATTTCATTTGTTATACTTTTCATCTATAATATTCCTACGCGATGTGTGATATTAATAATATTCGACTTTACTGTGTACGAATGGCAGGGTAATTTCGAATGAAACGCTGAAATACGAATAACAGCAAAGTTTAGGTTCAACTCTAACGTTGCATGATATTTAACCTGAATTAATAACTTAATATTGTTATATTAATCCATATGAAGATCACAGAGGAAGTCACTCATTTCATTTTATCTACATATATATAATAATATGTAATAATATATAATAATACAATGTGCTTGATCTTCAGCAACTTCAAAGCCATCCTGCAGTTATATCAAAATACTAAGGCATGCACTGTTCGATTATCGATTCGGACTAAAACGAATTGTACGTAACATATTAGGATGTATCTAAATTAGCGATAAGTCTGGCCATTCTGATGGAGTAGATGGAATGTTAATAACCAGACCGATTTAACATCGGCGCGATAGATTTTAAACGATTTCGGGCTTGCTATTAATTCATCCCACTTCAACAGCGTATAAATTATACCACGCATTTGCTCTACTATGCTCTTTATCATCCGAATCTCTGTCCCATTCTCCGACGCATCTCGCAGTAATTGCGACACAAATTTTCGAGGAACACTAATTAGGGAAGCCAACATAGGGAAGAACAATCTCGTCTTTCGCTTTTAAGAACGAGTTAAAGAGAAATAATCAGTCCGTGTAAGGGTTTACGTAAAAATAACGTCATAACTTCGAGAGAACCTTCGACGTAGCTCGATAGAAGAGAAAAAGAGAGAAAGAAGACGGGAAGAGGAGAGAAAGTACATCGAGCACTGTGTGTCGGGTTTCTCCTTAAATCTTCATTTCTATAAATCCGTTTTCTCGTTCCGCGGCTCGAATACAATGGCCAGGGCCGGTCTCGAGGCAAGCCGGGATTCGTATTAATGATCCTTTGATTCTGAAACCGGTGCGGGTTTCATCCAGCCGGGCCAGAATGTACCGTCGGGAACGAGAGAATTAATATCGTGAAAAATTCGTTAGTCGTAGGCGGCACTATCGGTGAAACAGTTTCCCAAGTGGCCTGATGATTTCGTAATGGGCAACCGCATTTTCCTAGTCGGTAGATCGATTAATCTCAGCTTATCGCGCGCATCTGTAATTGGCGGAATCTATACGAACAAGTTCTCTCTGGGTTATTTCAATTGATGTGCGACGAAGACAATGGCAGTCTGAAACGATCGTTTACATTACGATCGTTTAATATTGATTGCGATAATTACGCTTTTAGAAGATCGTTTTATATTAGGTATATTGCTTGGTTAAGACTGATGGGCAGGTAAGTGAATGAAAAGTCTATTTTCGATAGAGAAGCTGTCACAGAGTTTTTAAAAGGGCGAAAGTTTAAATAGAAACATCCGCGAAAACTTGACAGAAAGCGTTTGGAAGAAATCAATTAGCGGATTTAACATGCGATCGGTCACTTACGCTTGGACGTTGATGTGATATTTCGAGTGATCGATACGTGTCCTTCGAATTTTATCCTTCGAATTTGTACAGTCCAATATTTAGACATTCAGCGATTCAAAAATTTAAGCTTTCAAACACTTAAACGTCGAAAAATGTATGTGGATTCTACGTTCTCCTGAAAAGATCCGTTCTCTATTAATACACTTCTCCGCTATCGCAAGAACTATCTTAAGAACCACAGACTCCCTATCCTTCGATCCCAATCAAACTTAACGAAATAAAAAAGATCCCTTACACTAGCGCAAATCTCTATACTAACCACTTTACTTTTTACAACTCGTACTCGTTTCCAGATCCGCACGGTAGCGCTGATCCATCAAACGTCTATAGCGTGTACTGTTTGCCTTCCTCTCGTGAGGAAGAGCACAAAAGTTCACGGTAGCAGGCTTTGCCACACCTACAGGTGTAAACCTATAAGCGAGGATCACCGATCTTAGATTTCGCTTAAGATTTACGAGGCTTTCCACTCCGCGAGTCGTCCTCCTCTCCAGCTGATGCTTCTCTATCCGCTCGTTTGCTGTATCTTCTTCGAGAGCCTTGCTCCCACTCTCTCTCTCTCTCTCTCTCTCTCTCTCTCTCTCTCTCTCTCTCTTTCTCTCTGTATCTGCGCCACTACCATGCAAATTTATACAGCAAATAGTAATCCCTCCCCATCGTTCGGAATAAATCTACCCAGCCAGCGACATATCAAAGACGTAAACCCTTTCTCAGGTTTCCTGGCGCGTGGACGTGCTTGAAATATCGCGTCGCTAAGAAACAGCGTCATTTCTGTCTTGTTCCCCTTGTTTTCCTATCTTCAACCTTCTCATTGTCGCTTTCTCCGTTGCTCTTCGCGCCTCCTCTTTCGTTCTTTCACTCGGATCGTTTTTCTCTTTCCCCTTTTTTCTTCTGCTCTCTTGACGTCTCGAGTCGACGATACCGATTGGCGACAAGTCGATGGCTCGGTGTTTTAGGGTAATGGAAGTTTGTACTCCGCTCGAAGAAACGAGGTGATTCTTTCTCGTTAATTCATGATCCAGGGCGAACTGTGTATTTGTTTCGTTGGTTCTTTTGGATTTTCTTTCGATTGTTTTTATAATATATTAGGTTGTAACATTATACCTGTCTTGTTCTCTTCATCTATATAATAAATACAAAAACTGACAGAATTTATGTTCCACCTTGATGGCATATGTAAATCACAGACAAAATATTACATATAGAACGTAGATATTGATGGAAAACCAAATTTTCATGAGCACCGTTAAAGAAATAGGTTTTACGCAGAGATACATTTTACCTATTATATATTATAATGATTGCTATATTTTGAATATTCTATGTATCTCTGCATATTATGTGCAGTCTGCGAAGTTTTGCAGCTAAATCTAACGATATATATCACATGATTCGTGAGAATGAAATTTAGAATAATTTTGATCACGCTTAGGCGGATATTTAAGGAAGGAGAATTTGGTAATTCTATTTCTGATTCTCCCTTTTTTGACTGATTCAATGGTGAACCATCGATTTGGGATACTGATAAATTCACCGAGTGATTGAAAGGTTCTGCTTTTGGCATCCTCTGGATATACAATTTGGGAATCGTTTATCTAAAGTCGTACAAGAACGTTTTTGTATCGTATTTTATACATCTTCGCCCATTTATTTATTTTTAAAGGCTATTGCTTTCCTAACTTATCAATTCTATGCTTTCCTAAGAATATCGCGTTCTATAATCTAAGCTCTAGTAAACTTCCTTTCATTCTGACAATCTTCACCATATAGCTATATACAGAATTTGAATAATGAAAGTATGATACTATATAATGCGTGTAAAATGTAGTAAGACTCGTATAAAAACATTGATTAACGACTCTGCTATAAATCAGTATTTTTTCTATCAAAATATTCCCTTTGGGAAGCCGTAAGCAAACCGCTCGAGATGGTATTCATTTGGAACTATCACTGAAAGTAGAGTGGAAGTGTACAGTACCCTGCAAAAGTCTTACACTAATTAATTCAGTGGAAATGTTTCGTTGTTTTGAATAAATATGAAGATACTTTCCGTTATCTTAAATCTTAATTCAGAAATTATTGATAATTTGTTAAGTAGATATCGATTAACTTAAAATAAGTAACGAGCAAAGATTGTTTATCATATTTTGACGATGTTGATAGTTCTTGAAATACAACTATCATCTCAACATCTTTTAGATGTCTTATATACAACACTATAGATAAGGTAATTAAACTAACTTAATTTTGTTAATGGCTATAGACAATTTCAGTATCTAAATCTCGAACGATGACTGAAATTAGTGCTCAAGGATATTTGAGTATTATATATTAAAATATTTCCTATGATATAAATAATAATATATATCGTAACGATAAAAAGAGAGAAGAAAAAGAGGAAACAAAGAGGGACATGTTTTTCCAGCATTTACTGACAGATTCATCAATAAAGTTACTTTAACAGACACATGCCTTAGAGATCGGAATAATAGAGGTCAGGTCAGGGGCTATATTTGTACGAATTTAGACGAGAACTTTTGAAAGTTAAATCACACTGAAGTCACATCAATCACTTCCATCGAAGCTAATCGACTTCTGCAGAATGAAATACTAATCATCAATGAAATATAACCAGTTCTGGCAACAAAACGAACGTCTCTTCTTGTCAATTGTAAAACTCAATTTATAAAATCAAGACAATGGACTCGGTCAACTTAATTAGGAAGTGGCATTTATTCCGTAGTTTCGTTCTTATTTCGCTTCGACGAACGAAAAATTTAAATTCAGCATGCAGTAATTTTACATTGCGAGAACATTTTTAAATACTACACCAAACCAATTAAATAAAGTAACCTGGAGGAGATTCGAAAGAGCGAAGAGCTCGATACAGTGCGTTTCGTGGTTTCGGTCATTGAATCTTTATACCCAAAGATATCCGACGTAACCAACGAGACAAGCACGATATGCGATTCGAACTAAATTTATCGTCCGTACGAGTTACCATTCAACTAAGGAAATAATTTCGCCTTTACCGTTATCAAAGCTTTCACGTAGCTACCATTTTATCCCGTGATGTATCTTTCCAATCCATCCTCGTTCTTCTTCCCAAGTCGCTTAATCATCGTCCTTATCTCTGAAGATTCGAAGTATAGTAAGTATTATACGAAAATTGTTGGTCTGAAATATTTGTATTCAGTGTTAAGAAGGAACGATTTTGATCTTTGACAGAGGAACGGTCGCCGTGGAGGAATTTAAAATTTAAATTAGGATATTTCGTTGGAATTATTTGCTAGATAGATAATCTGTTCTCTTTCACTTTTTTTATCTTTTTGCTCTTCCTTTTGCGTAGGTTATACGATAAATTAATTTTATACGAGTAGACAAGATGAACAAGTCCAAGATGAACTTTTTTAATATCTATTTTTGAGAAATATTTTTAACAGGGAATATGTGACGACTTTATGAAAAGAAATAGCTTTTTTATTACGATTTATTTGTTTGAATTGAAACTTTTCATCGATGATCTTCTTCGGGTATCATGGCTGGAAAAGAAGAAAGTTGTAGGGAAATAGATCAATATTTTCTCCAACTCTGTGACAGAACTTTTCTGCATATGCTTAAAATTTATGACAAACTCATACGTCTGTTAGAAAAGCGAACTAAAAATTCTTTAACTTTGCTTCAAATTTTATAAAGATATTAAACTAGTTCATAAAAATTCCCTCGCCGATCTTACAGGATTGTAAGAAATATGAGTCTCTAAATGTTATAACTGACATCTGGATTAATCGTATAAGAACATCCACGATAGTCAAATAGGTAGATTTTTAATTTAAAATAAAAGATAATAAGTCGGTGCAAATGTATCCTGAAAAAATCGCATGTCCCAGAGAATTCACGATTAATATAGAATGTTGCACGCATAAATGACCAGGACGATCTCCTCATAAAACACAGGTGTGTGTAAATACAATTTTATTTATCCTCGAAGTCATTCGCCAGCGGATTTCAGCGAACAGAAGAAACAGCTGCAGTCTATGGTACGTTTTCCTCGTGTACGTGCTTTTTTCCCCTGTATATCCAATGGCTAAATACCCTGAAAAACGCGAACAAATTTCGGCCAGTTTCCGTGAGAATAATTAAATCCGATCGTTGAATAAATTTTCATTGTAATGTGCCGCCGCCGCAGGAACGTATCGAATTTAAATCACTTTCGCCGGGCGTGAAATTCATACGCGCAATATACGCTAAATTCGTTAAATGGCCATTTTAAAACTAACGGGACGACGAAAAAAAAAAAAGAAAGAAGAAAGAAAGAGAGACGGCGTGTAATGAGAGGACAGAAGAACGCAAGTGAAAACGAAAAAGGAGAGAAAATTTTTTTTAACGCGTACGTGCAATCGGCAGTGGCTTAATCGAAATTTCCTCGTTCGCCGGAATGGCGTTTTACCTTGAATCAGGATTTATTTTTTTTTTTTTTTATCTCAGGAGGATATTCAGCGCGAATGCGACACCGTGTCTCGCGTGCAATCACCGTCGATGGTAATGGGGCACCATGCGCCAGTTTATCGGCATCAATGACCCGTAATTATAATTAAACGTTAATCACGTAGAACCAGATTCCGCGTGTGCGTCAGGTTGGATTCGATTGCCTCGTATTACGCCGAAAATAAAATTTCAAAAGAACGAATCGTGCAGGGTAGCAGGGAACGAGGGTGAGGGAGAAAGCGACGAAGATGTGTTCGATGTTGGGAGGATGGAAAACGCGTTGGTTCTGGTCAACATCCGCGTATTTTGCAGTCGTTTCACGTTGGTTCTTGTAGAAACGCTTCTACGACGAGAATCGAACGCGTTTGCGAGAATAATAACGTGACTCGAGCGAATAGCGTTTTTCTTGGCCGAGATGAGGAAGCATGCGAAGAAGAGAATTTGCTGAGAAAACAGTTGAATTCTTTTGTTAAGTGTATTCTGTTGGAGGGAAAATAATTAATATTAGAATTATAGTCAAAATGACCAATTAGGAATTTTTGATAGAAATTTTATGGTATTTTATCGTTTGTCACGATGATATTCTGCGAATTGGAACGACTTTTTATAATCTATATAGACAGAACTTGTTTTCTTCTTTTGCATTATATATTTTTTCGTATAAAATATTTTGATTTCTCTAATACAAGATTATTACTTTTACTAGAAGAGGAAATATGTAAATAACGAAGTTGAAAGTTATTTTTGTCTCAAGAAAATTTTGTTTTACGATTATGCATAGCCGTGATGTAAAGAATTCATTATTATCTTTATTTTATCGTGAAAGTATTAATTGTGGTTAAAATAGAAGTTGAATTACGAACGTTCTATCTTTGACATGAAACCAGCTGTAAGGTTTATTTTTTCATGTAGCTGTTTGTCAAATACAGGTACTTTCTCGGGTGCACGTTAATATTTTACTCATTCATTGACTAGATTTATGAACAGTCGCTTTAAGGGGTAACATTTAGTTGCTTGCAATTACGCTCTCCTGTAGATAGGCCGGGCAATGTTTTTGAAAATTTTGACCCAGAAAGACCAGCCACTCGGCATAAGCAGAAAAATTTATGGATACAAATGAAATTTGTAACCAAAGGTTAATCTAACCGGTACGAGTGCAGAATTTTTCATTTTCAGATATCACAGATGGTGTTTCATAACTATTAATGAAATCACAATCTGTTAACGAATACAAATTAAGGTTTACGAGACAGATAAAACGAGGAAAATTACATAAATATATAAAATTATCGATGTTTGGGAATAATATTATTGGTTAACATTTGTAATGAATTATAAATGTATAAATATAGGCGAAGATTTCCTTTAAAATGTGCGAAGATTTCTTTAAACATGTGCACGAAGATTTCTTGCAAAGACATTTTCGAAAGAACATTCCAACTTTTCAGCAGTTTTGCCCTTATCTGTATTCGAGCGCTGCTCAAAATTTTCCTCGCCGTTCCGAACGACATGACAACTTTGGATCACGCTTTCTCAAAACTTTGTTATTCCTACCTATTCCATTCTGCAACAAATAATGGATTTCTGTCATTCGTTGATTAAAACGAACGCAAAATTTTCATTGGAACCTTAATTAAACGTCAAAGTTATTATCGCAGCAGAGACTACACGAATGATACTTTTAATAATGCATGTCCAATGTACTGTTTTTGTAATTTATTTTACTTCCGATCGATGATATGTAAATATCCCCTAAGAAACAGAATATTTATGCAGAGTATCCATCTGTAGCAGGGCATTACGTATTGTCAGGGAATTTCATTGAAAATTAATCATCGAGAAAAAAACTCATTTCAGCGTCGCTTTCTTTGATCACCGAACTCGAATTATGAATGAACTCTTTGAGACCGAAGAAAATAGAACATCGATTTTTTCCCTGTGTCCCGTTTTAAATTTTAAAACAGTACCAAGCGTAAATAACTCCTTTGAACTGCCTGTACAGAGGCGCAAACATAAATTCGAAACTCGGAACGAGAATGGAGGGGAAATTAAATGTTACTTCGTATAAATAATCTTGTTCGGTTTTTGTCGCGACAGTATTACCTTCGTGGCTTTTCCGATTGGCAGCCAAGCGCACGGAGAGTTGTATGCACGTATAAACCCTGCCTCACTCGTTGAATGCCGACAGAAACTTTCGAGAACGCCACGAACTGCGCGGCATTGGTTTTTCGAAAATTGCCATCACGCCAAAATTTCACGCAAACTGCTCGGCTCGTCGCGGAATCACGAACAACACCAGGCCGATACTTTCGCCGATGACAACCTGTGAATTTGATTTACGACGCCGCTTCTTGCGTCAAAGTTAAATTTTTATCGTGACAACGAGTTTGGTTTACATTTTATGTAACAGAATGTTTCTTGATATTTGTAAATAATAAAATATAGTATCAGATTGCAGACGCATTCAAATTGCAATTAATGAAATAAATTCTACATTGGCTTCCATTGCACGAATACAGTAGAACTTCGTTTATCTGAAATCCATTTAGTGGAATGAAATTTTAGTTAATGTTCCATTAAGTGAAGGTATTGTCGAATAAACTCGTTTGAACATGAACTGATATCATGTAAACGAAGAATCATAGGTGAGGAAGATTGACGAACTCCCATTGTATGAACTTTGTCTCTCAACGAGCTTAGATAAATGAAGTTTTACAATTTATAAATATAGTCGTTCCGTATAGAAACGTTGAAAACTTTGTCCCTCGATGACTTCGTATATATGGAGCTCTACCTTGGATAAATATAGTTGTTCTTTAAAAAAACATTTAAAATTAAATAATCTCATGAAATACTTTTTTCTAAGGTATTAAACTTCTTTATCCACGTTCTTCTAAAAATTATAATATTAGAATAACACGACCAAAATATATAAAGAGTTATTCAATAGCTCCAGCAAAATTTTCTATTCAGCGTTCCATCTAAAATTCCCGTAAAAGAAAAATCGTAGCTTCGATGTCTTCATCTACAGCGACAAGAAGTACTCGCACGCACTATTATCTTATAATGAAGCGTTTCTTTGTAGTTTCTATACACATGTCATTTTCATTTGCATAGCTGCAAACTTACGACAGTACCGCTAAATGATACGAAATTTAACACACCTGGGACTAATTAATTACTATGTAAGTGCTATAATAAGTACAACGGTGCGACGAAACTTTTTGTAGCCACTGTACATTCGACGAAAAGGAACTTTAAAGAAGAAGCTTCAATTTGTAGCAGTAACTTCGCTATCGACGACGGTTTAATCGTATCCCATTGACCAGAACCGCAACACTCGTTATAGAAGTGAACTGTCCACGTGTTCACGCGCGAACATTCGTCGAGGTTACGTCGCGCGGCCTGCAGCGGATTCACCTGACGCAATAATCCCGAGTGATGTACTTCCGCGGCGAATACCTCCGAGTAAACCGATTACCAATGGACTTGGCTGAAATAGGACGCCGATGGTGAACTCGAGTGAGTACGTGGTGGACGAATCGCGTGAAGTTATTCACGCGAATGGCACTGGTCAAGGAAGATCGTTAGATCGTCCATTTGGTCTTCAGACACTTGGATCGATAGAGAGATGAAGGGTGCGTGATAAATCAAGAATGGACACTGCGGATGTTTCTTGCAAATATTTTATGAATATAGTTAGAGAAATGTAACTTGCTCGGTGATCAGTTTCGTTCACTAAATATCATAACAAGTTTATTGTTAGTCATGTTATAGCGTATTGTACGAGAACCATACTTTAGATACTTAGATGTATTTTTGCGTATTATATACAATTTGGGAATTCTTACACCTTGAAACTCGCCATGAATGCACGAGCATCCGCGGTTTAATAACGAGGTTCTTTCGTCGCTATAATGCGAATTTACAATTTATTTTTGGCGCGCTATATACATTTTGCGCGTTTCTGCAGCTTGAAATTTCCCGCTTATGCACGACGATCGCCAGTCTAATAATAAAGTTCTTTTCTCACTACGATATAGATTCCTTACATGTACGAAATTTTCATAATAATAAAATTCAAGATATTGCGTGCACTAACATTAAGAGTTGTTTGAGAATATTTTACGATATATAATTAAACGTTACTAAGAACATTTGTATTCGTTTTGCTATGGCGAAAGCTAATTTAAGAAATAGGTGGATGGAAGCTCTTTACGAAACACTGCGAAATGAATATTTGTTCGAGTTACGTATATTAGAATAGTTGCGATGAAATGAATATCTTCAGCAAACACGTAGAGCGCATGGATTTTTATTGCCTCATTAAAGCTCCACTGCTGGAAACAATTTTAAAATTCCTTGATGTTCCCGAGCGACTTTTCATTTAATCCGCATATTTCATTGATGCCATACATACCAGTGCACATATTCAGCAGTAGCTCTTACGTTACAAACTGTACCGAAACTGTATTTAAACCATCTGTTTATTTAAATTCCCCATTTGTATTTCTAATTTTTTATTTACATTCCCCGTTTACACTGTTGATATATTTACTTGTAATGCGCAGCCACTAAACGTCCAAAATATTCAATTAAACTGCTTCCCATATTCCTTAAAAGCTATCATTGGTGAAATCTCATCCCGTGTAAGTTGTTTGTTAATATCGTAATACTGAATAACAACAAAACGTCTAATTCCGCTTCATTGACGTTTTAATGTAAAAGATGTGTGTTCAAGTGAATTTTCATCCATGGTAATTCTTCATTCATCATTCTAATCGGCAATCTCTTATACATAATAATTCTTTACGTAGAAATCCGCTATCTTTTTACCGTTACATTTCTCTTCAAAATAAATTGCATCTAATACAAGTCCATTTGTCTTCTACGATTTATAATTTGATGATTCTAGAAGCTTCTGGTTATGAAACGACCCAGTTGACAGGTTAAGGGGTAACTAATTCCCCTATCCATCCACTTCCTCTTCTTCCCCACGCGGGAACTCCAACGATTCCACGTCGATGTACCACCCTCCTGAAAAACCAGATATGAAACTTATATACATAGAAGGACAATGCACGGACACTGGAATGTTCCCAGCTTGTACGATGGATGCAGAAAGACGTCGGTTAGGCCACGCATGCAGATGGTGTCCCGTGGCCGCGTCCCAAGTGCTCGCACGTCACTCAATTCGGATTCCTAGCTAGCAGCCAAAACGAGCCCCGTTTCCTCGCGATACTCGTTTCAGGGTTCCAATAAAATGGAAATGTCTCGTCTGCTGACACGCTATGTCCCGACTCACGGCACCACGAGAAGCCGGATCAGGAATATTCGGTTAGAAGGAGGCTCGAGACTACTTTATTGTCCCCACGGCGAATGTAAGCAGCAGCATGCTGGCACGCGCTTACGTTCATATATATAGAAATAAACGTGGAGTCAGGGAACGAGCACGTCCGATGTGGGACAGCCCCGTTTCTCGATGGAACGCACATCGAGAGTGCTTTTCATGGGAGAGACCGACACACACCGCGGTTGTCGACGTTGTCGTTCTCTCGTAGCGTCTGTATCCGGTGAACAATCGAACTGGGACGCCCGATGGGGAAGAGAAAAAACCGACCATCGCTGGATAGGCCGTGTATCTAACGTTGAAACGCGTATCGATACGCTTCGTCAATAAGATTTGTTCTTTTTTTCGGGGACACAGCCGGATTCAATGTCGGGGACCGTGTTCGAATGATGAATACTCATGGGATCCTGTGTTGCGAAGACGAAACGTTGCGCGTTGCATGCGATCGTATTTCATTTGTTGGTTCTTTGTTTTAGCAGGTCTGTAGAAAACGGACTGACATATCGAGATACTTTAAAGGCTGATTAAACAGATGGCTATAGAGTTGTAATCATACGATGTGTGATTATGGACGTCATCATTGCGTTATATATTGAATCATATTTGACTGAATCTTATCTTTTTATTGTTAGACAATTTCTCAGGTCTGAGGAAAACATGAAAAATATGGCTCCACGTTTGAATTCTGTCTTGTTGAAACATCAAAGATCCTTTTTCAATAGTACGTCATAATAGTTATAAATATTTAGTACGGTCGATTTGAATATATTTAATTTTCTTAAATTAATAAGTTTATTACATCTAACCGTGATTTTGAAATCGCTTCGCCCAAAGAGAATGTGATTGGTAATGAGCATTAATAATTATTAATTTTAACAATGCCGACGTGATATCGTGCTTATCCGTTATTCTCGAACGATAAACACAAAGATTGAACGGTAATGGAAGAAAAAGAGATAATGAAAATTTCATTATATACATTACAGAGGGGGGAGAGACGGACGGGGAAGTAGTGATTAAAACGTTTAATTATGTTGGATAACAATATTAAATAATGAGATATATCGTCATTGAATGTTAGAAATGTGTTATTATGGTTTTTCATATCGGTCGATATACACCAGTTTACATAAGAAATTACGAAATGTTTCAGGATTTCAGGGATACGTCACAAATTTCGGCTGTAGCGTTGAATATGAAGTTGTACGAACTGTAATTACAGCATGAATAGCTTGCTTCGATTCGTATTAAAATAATAATGCTGGTAAATCTCACGCGGGTAAATCGATAAAGCAAATCTTATTAATCCTTGCTTTATATGAAACGAATGTGAGAAAATATCGCGTACATTTGTTTACTCACTTTCCACGATATTTACTGATAAAATTCAGCATTATATTACATACATCATCCTAAAATTTTGCAGTCACGAAACTTCTCAATTGAATTAGTATAATTAATTAAGAAAATATCGATAGATGTGTCTTGAAAATCTTGTAAACTTATTTGTAGAAATATCGGTTCTATTTTTAAAGTTGTTGCCATTGTAATTCCCCCATTGACGCGTTCTATGTTAATGAAATCGTAGGTTCGACTTCAAGGACAGAACCTCCAAGTTATGAATAGCATTTCGTTTTGCTTGTCGAATAAGCGTATCAAGTTTGCGTCTAAACTGCACGAACGTTGGAGAACGCGAGCCACGAGGGCGAAGAGAATGCTGTTATCGAGCACATATGTCTTCCTGAGAGATGTAAACTCTCCATTTGCATTGGCTTGCGTTAATGCGTTTCCGATAGCGATCTGTTCCATTGCCGGCATGTTTATTTGAATAATTAGTCACACTGATGACCCTTGAAAAAATTTAGCCCCGTCAGCTTCTTGCATTTTACATCAGACGAATCGATTTGTTTAATGCACAAAGAGTATCTTATTTTGTACGGAATAGTGAGTATATTTTGTAAATTAACGGACTGGCAAATACTTGATTGAACGATTCTTATAAAAATACGAGATAACAATAGCTTGTTCCTCAGTTGATAAAACATACAAAAATAAATCGATGTTATTTAATATTAGATTCGTTTTAAATCGTTGCACACCTATATGCGCATGGAATTAACATCAATGGGAAATTGAATTTATTCCGATATTAAATTTCAAATGTTTAACAAACGTATTTACAATCAATTTTTGAAAATTACTTTCAACGCTTGTTATTTTCATAAAAAGCACAACGCTTTTACAACATCTCTGTGTATTGAAAATTGTACATTACTTTTTTATATTTACCTCAGTGAACGTTTTACAAATTATAAATCCCTAACACGTATTAATTCTTGCTGGATAAATGAGCAAGAATCTAACGATGCGACATCTGATGATCTTGGGAACCGACGAATCGAGTTTCCACGACTTGTTCATCCTTTCGGTTAAGATCGTCGATTATTTCGTATTTTTATTATAACCTTTCGATCAATCACTTACAAGTCTACATTTATATGAGATTATCTTCTTGCTTCTGGTCATGGAATACACTAGTATCGCTTGAGCGAAAGAGCCTGAAGTATCCTATATGAAATGTCTGCCATAAAACAATAAGAAACTTCCACGACTCGTCGATAAGAGCATCGTCGGAGAGTAGATAAGTCATAGTTTACAAAATTGAAGCGAAACAATCGTCTAGGCAAGACACACAAGTCTTCTGCGTGGACAATAATAACGGTTTAATTGAATTACATCAGGTGCAACACTGCGCCGTGTCCGAAGGGACGCGTCAAGTGCTTTTCATGAGACAAGGCCACCGGTGTCTAGTCTACCGTAATTATTGTCCTAAACTGCGGCACTCGTGGGGCTTCACACGACGCGCTTAGTTAATACGCGCACTTGCAATCGTAACGTTTTAATTAACGACGAAAGTTAGCAGACTTTGTAAAAACCGTGCACGCAGCTTGAGACCGTATTTAACAAACGACCGTGTGACACTGGCGGAAAGTACCGGTCGTTAAGGGGTGTGGTAAAGGTGGCGCGTTTTGTTAGCCAGTTTTGTTTTAAGAATGTTTTCATCGTCCGCAAAGGAAAGAAGGAAAGAGGATACATCAAAATGATTGTTGTTAAAAAAGAGTCAGCGAACAAGGTAACGCAGAGACGGAAAAATGCAAGCGGTCAAAAGAAAAGTTTATTAACGGAGTGATATAAATAAATGTCAGATCGGTAGAATCGACTAAGAGACAAATGGAATTTTTCCCAAGCGTAATCGCATCTGTCTTTCAAATTTACATTGCTGTAACACGGTACAGTAATGAATAGCGTTATTAAGAGAACGACAAATCATAACGGAATTACGTTCGATAGGTTGTATCAGGGGCTTTCCGTGAGACAAAGCTGTCGGTGTCCACTAGTTTTGTCACGAGCCGCCGTTACCCAAGGGGGTTGCAAAAGGATTAAGGGGTGACGCGATGGACCACACATTCCGCACATGTGCGACGTATCCGATCCTTTCACGTCGCTGTCACTGCTTTGATAAATCGGAATTAAAACGCATCCCGGTACCGTGCAGGCTGTGCCCATCGGTGGGAGTAACTGGTTTCACTGTGCAGAATGCGTCCTGCGTGCCACAAAAGAGAACCTTGGACACGGAATTTCGATAAAAATGCACACCAAACGAAATTGATAGGAACATAATTACGAGAAAATTGATTTATACCCTACCGAGAAACTGTAATGTCGCAAGATAAATTTAATATATAATTCCTCCCCGACGTGTTTTAACATCACCTTCTTGACTATGGATTGAAATAAATTTTAGTGATTACGTATCCCAAGACACTGGCATCCATTCAAACTTGTGTTTCTCGAAAACGTATTATAAACTCAATTTGTCATCAGCACTGATTCTCCGTCTATTAATCTCCCCGTGTATACTCGAATTCTATGCACAAAACCACGTATGTATCTTCTTAATCCGTTTGGTTAACCAAGTACGATCCTCTTCTACTTGTCTGACCACGTGAGCTTCTATACTACTCATTCGACTACAACGTACTGTCCTACTTGCACAAAATATATGTTTGTGATATTCTCCGTTCATCTAGGCTGTAGTTACCGTGGTCACGTGTTCTGACACATGTCGAGATCCAAATGAATACACTCATAAGAATCTATATACTAATTTTTTACTAACGCGACACACATTAAATACGTGTTTGCGATAAATACGATATTATGTATACATCTCCAGATTCGTTTTAAATTTTACTGACGTAATCATGACAATTATGTGTGATTGCAGAGCTAATAAAATTTCAAAATATTTTATTATATGTAACGTATATGCAATTCACTATGGACATAAAAATAATCTACGATAAGCGCTCAAATACTTCCGCGCGCCAGTGTATCCGTCGACACGACAGCTCACCAGAATACGCATCCACCGTAACCATAATCTTATTTCTATGAAATTAAGATGTCGTATCGTTTGAAGGAAGAAAATGTCAGCATATCTGAAACAGCGATACGTTCCTATAATGGGGTGAACACCCTATTATCGGTTGGGAAATAGGGCAAGATAGATTCGAGAAACTTAAAAGACGGCGCCTGGAGATACCTTATCGGAGAACGTGAGCCACTAGCGGCACAATATAATAGCGTATCTGGCACATACTCGGCCAAACAGTTCGGTAGAGTCGAGTCGTCAGCGTCGCGAGTGTATATACGCCGTTTTGCAGCCGCCTAGTCGAGATATGTACGTTCCCGCCGGTCTCGCGGCGAAACCGTGTACTCGCATACCAATGAGCGTTGTGGATGGAACGAAAGCTTCATAGTTGTGACTCAGTTTGTGCTGCACAAGCGAGAAAAAGATTTTACGGGCAGAAAGAGGGAAAATCGACTACGCGTACATTTGGCTGCGGCGATTTCGGAAGTGGAACGCACGCGCGAATAGCAATTTGAATAACGTATGTACGCCAAGCGGATTTCGGCCGCGAAAAAAGTACTCGCGAAAAACTGATATTCTCTGTTCTCCGTCTTTGCCTCAAGCATAAGTGCGACTGGAAATATTGGACAAGCAAGCAGGTGATTCGTTGTGCAGATATAGATTGATCGTATAGAAAATACAATTTGTTTTGCCTGAGACCTAGGTTTTCTTTTACAAAATTCACGAAGAAGGATATCCGTGCGAATGATACGAATTATTGAATTGAAAAGCACGGAGAAAAATTGTAACAATTACACTTTGTTTTGTCAATTAAGTATCTTTGTATACACCTACGTACGTAACGAATTTTTAAAATCGACTTTCTTCGCAACTAAGTCTCAGATAAAAAAGGTTTGATTTTACATGTTTCATGTAATTTAGTATAAGACTTTGTTTGCTGTTCACTTTTACAACACTCGTGGTCGCATCTTGTATATTTATCCCTTTAATAATTTATTATACAATCGAGAAGAATCAAATTCTTGATCAAATTTTTCATAAGCACAACTATGTTTTTCACTATATTCAGGAATGAAAATACAATTCTGAAGAAGTTTGATATTTCGACAATAATATTATTCCTCGTACAATCAACAAATATGGGAATAATTCGAGGGTGGAAACAGCAGCGAGTCAAGTTATCTGTTGTTGACCATTTCGCAATCTGCTTTTCACTACGTAATGTTCCACAAGTTTCCTTGAAATATTTCGATCGTTCCAACAACGATGGTGCTCCAATTGAATATTCGAACGACTACGGTATCCAGGAGAAAAAGTATAGATTACAGAGGAAACGTTTAGACGTTTCTGCGCTCTTGGCAACCGACGCCAGCATGAATACCTGCATTCTGGCCAGCTTCCAAGAAACATTATAATACGTCCCGTGGTTACACCCTCGAAACACGTGTCACACATACCTCGAGCTCATTTATAAAACGTCTCGTATAATCGAGTATTACGATTTCACTGTACACTGCATTCGCATTATCGTTCAAATAATCGATCGACTTAGATTAGCCTCATTTCAACAAAATACAGTTGCCAAATATCCTACGATACTAGTATCTTTCCGTTTCCAATTCTATAGTTATCATCCGTGAAATGATCTATTATGTACTATGATCGTCTTTTAAAAATTGTATTCAGAACATAGATCGGTTATAGTTATTAACTGAACGAAGTTGTTAAAAGTTTAACGAACGTATGTCTGCTTACCATCTTATCGATAACCGTCATATTTATTTCTTGTCCTATCTAACATGACCTAGTAAAGATAATAAAACTGGAAATTTTAGACTAAAATTCTTGGATATCAGACTTCACTTAGAAAGAATGATCTTAGAAATATATCATGCATACGTGTACCGATTGCACGTTTCAAAAATCATATCTCTGTACAAGTTGTATCTCTTTGTATTCGTACACGTACAGAACGCCAGAATGTACTTTCCATCATTTTGTTGTCTTATTGTGTAAAATTGTTTTCTTTTCGCAAACGAAGCCTCACATACAAAATGCTATTCTATATTTTCGATTTCATGACGAATCATCTACTTTTTCCTCATATCATCTTTGCTGAGATATTCTGTATATCACCTTAATTCTCCAGAATGCTCAGCCTCTATAGCCATAGTGTTCGATCTCCGTTATTCCAAGCAAAAAGTGACCAGAACGATCAGTATAATTTCTGTAATTTATTCGAATTTACACACGTACAACATAATTTATTGAGACCTTTACTGCATCTTGTTTTATCCATTATTTTGAATTATCTTACTTGCAAATGAACATCAAAGAAAGAAGACTGAAATCAACTAGCTCGAAAGGAAATTTTTGAACAATAAAAATATTCTAATAGGATCGTCAAACCTTTAAATGCAAAGACAAATAGATCACCCGACATACCAAAGTCTTTAAGCTTCAAACTTATTGTTAGGTAACATGGCTCGTCTGTCCGTGTCGCTTTAGCGAGAAAGTGTCGATGGTCAATGTGTCTTAAAAGCCATTGTCGATCGAGAGACTGAAGTTATCACGGGGTTTTAGGTCACCTTTATCTCCAAGAAAAATATTTCGTCCCTGTCGGAGATTTATTTCAGGCTGAGCGCGCGCCAGAGATGATCGATCGGCATTGCGCAGGATCGGAAGAAAGATTCGTATAGCGGACGTGCTTCAGCGAATCATCGAGCGCGTCGAGGGGGTATAACTTCTCGACGAAAATAGACGGATCAGGTATCGATAACGTTGATATTCCTTTCCGCAGGATTTCGTCGAATTTAAAATGCGTTTGGCATCGATGCGCTCGCTTTTAGCTGGCTGCTATGAATTTATTTACCTTGAATTTGAATTATATTTGAAGAAGACTTTTTACGTTTAGTGGTTAAATTCGATCTAATAGAGAACCCAAGAAACGTCAGATCTTACGATATGTTTGTTTGATCTGTTTAAAGGGTATCTATATATGATGGTGATAAAATTATAAATTTACAGGTCTGCAGATAATACAATTTTCTCTACTTCTCCGATCCTCTTTAAAAATTCATCTTGTGGCGAATCGAGAGTTTTAGTTATTCCGGCGATTTTCATAAAAATGCAATAAATACATGTTTAAATACATCTCCTCTCTTGGACCAAATATATGAATTTCGTACTTCGCTAACTGGAGACACAACATCCAAGACAATCCAGGTTGTATCCTAATTCCTATCATTATTTAAAAATCCAATCCATTAATAATTAAGATTCCTAATTAATTTATCCTTAAAATACAGAAAACCATATCTAAATACAACTTCTATCTTAGGACAATTAAATAGACTTCATACTTCTCTAACTCCAGACAGACTATCTGAAAATAATCCAACTATAAGAACTATCTTAGTTTAATAATAAATAGAATAATTCCTAGAAGTCTGCGCCAATTTTTATCAATATCACATAACCTTTGACCGATATTAAGCTACTTGCAACATAGCTGCCTCACGCAGTAACAAACTAGCATTTGGAAAATTTACAAATTAGCATTTTTCTTTCTTCTTACTTTGTTATGTAACATGTATATAGAGAAAAGTACAAACCAGAAATTAAACAACGAGTTCACGCATATGCGACGTCACAGTGAAAACGTCAACGCAGCAAAGCGTTAATGAAAAATAGGTTAAGTATATTTTGCATCTCAGATGATCTTTTGCGGACACTTTCCTACCTTGTCGCGTGTTTTAGTTTCCCGGGGCTGTTTCAATTTTTTTCTCCCCAGCCTATCAACCGGTATATCTTTTTAAACATTAAAATGGGTCACCATGTATACATATTCGTTGGTGCGACGTTACGTGCACCGGGAAGTCGAAAGCACGGAGAAACGTGGCGGAATAGAAACGCGCCGCGGGATGAGCATCGATTCCATCTATTCCGGGTAAATACAGAATAGTTAAACAAGCGAATGGCGCTGGGGCTTGTAGCTGGTAATCGGGCAGCAGCGTTGCTGCATAAGTTCTCGTTACCGGGCGAATCGAGCAGCGTCGTTCAGGTGACACAATTCGAAAAAAGAAGCGACACGAAATGAATTTTTCCCCCTTTTCTTCCTTCGTTTTCTTTTTCGTCTTCATTGGGCAGAGCACTCAACGAATTCCAAATGTTTGGTTTCGGCCGTGACGAGTGTATTTTTCATTTCTACGTATCGAATATTTCTTTGCTAGCGATCGGTCTGTGGCTGTGTTTAGAATTTACCCGAACGATATGAGCGTACAAGTCGACGTATTTGGGAAACGTAGTAGAATGCAGGAAAATTATGCGTGCGAAAGTATATGAACGTGTATTTTCAAGTCATTGTACATAGTTGATGTAATCTTGCATGGTGATTGTAAATGTTTAATGAAAAAGGAAGAAATGGTTCCTACTTTTTGTTGTAACGATAGGATTATGAATTATGGATTAATTTGACAAATACGTTACGATACGATGCTCCGATTTAGTTAGAATAACGTTACAGTTTTTTATATGGAGAATATGCTGCTTTCCTTCTCCAAATTTTACATATATTACATTCCCATTTTTTTCACATGATTTACATACCTATACGTAATTGATTTATTTAAATTCCTACTCGGTGTCTTTCTGAACAATATGGTGACACTATTAGGTAGTAACGTACATTGTTCCCGCTTTCTCCATTCATATAATAAACATAAAAACAAAATGAATTTACGTTAATATTTTCGGGCTGCTTAGCTAAATGATCATACATAGTTATGTGGTCCTGTCATTAAGCTACTATTAGCTCTAACAAGCCACAATTTGTACGTATAATTCCGAGAAAATTCAGTACGCGCCGCCAACTAATTTCCATAATTCCTCTCTTTAACTCTGATCACAAAAATATTTCCCCTGATATCCGACCATTATGAACGAATTCTCCATTGCCATAATTCCCTTCGCTCTCCAAACTTCCCGGTGTCCGGCGAATAATATCTAATCCAGAACATAAACGGAACATCTATTTGTATTTCAGAAATCCCCTATGTATTTTTAATCTCTGTCAAAATTAAAAAAAGCGCAGCCGATCTTTTCCACGATACCGATTATACCCCAATTCCATTTTACAAACCTTAAAAAAATAAAAAAAAAAAAAAATAGAGGAAAGTATTCCACGTTATTTCCAAACAACGCTGCCGTATAACGAGCGAGATCCCCCATCGAAGTAAGCTGGCGTTCAACGACCCCCTCGCGTACTTTTAATTCCGCGGAGAAACTCGAAACCGAATACGAATTAGCGTGTCTACGATTTGATAAGAGTATCCTTCGATAGCACGAGACAATCAACGGATTCCAGGAATATTTCTTCTGGGAATACGCGCCGGCTGTACCGCGTACAACCGCAGATGGAATTCGTGTCTGTCCATGCGTGATACTAAATTCTGATTGGGCCAGCACGTTCTCGTGCGTGTATCGAGATTCCGGTGTCAAACGGATGGACACGCAACAACGCCGACGTTCGTAACCGACCAACGTAGGTTATCGTTTAGTACGGGTACACCGAGGGGAAGGGAAGAGGGTGCTTCGTTTCATCCGCGCACTAACGCATGCATGAAAGGAATTCTGATGAAAAGATAGTGAAAATTGAATTTAGCATAGCCGAGCTAGGATCGCCGTTACGCGTAATTCTGTTTCAACGTGTGCCTGCATGCCGCTAGAGGGTCAAGCGTTTATGTAATGCCAGGCTTCTGCTCGTAAGCTCGCTCGAACGCGCGCAAAATTTTCGTTGTGCCGGATGATGACTTACAGAGCCGCACACGGATCCTAGCTGACCTTCCGCGGTTGAATAATTGACTACCGCCCGTGCGCTACGTTCTGGCGGATGTTTCTGTAATTCACGGGCAGAGAAGTCTCTGTAATTCGCGTGCCGTTGGTTCGGTAGAGTGGCGTCCGTAGAAAATGTAAGTTTTTCAAAAAGTCGGATTGAGATAGAGAATTGTGAATTATTCATTTATTTAGTAATGGAAATATCTAATAATGGAAATACGACAGAGCGGTGCAAATAGAATAATTCGCTTATCGTCGGTTTAATTAAACGTCGAATATTCAACATGATTTGATATGGGTACGATTATGGAAAAAATTAATGAAATCAACCAATAACTAGCTAGATCTCAGAATATAGAGAAATTTGAGAGATTAACATCTTGACCAAAAATTTGACGGAGTTGTTCACTCGTACAAAACAATAATTACGATGTATTCTAATTGTTATCGCACATTTCTACATTATTCTCGAATATCGGTACTGCTATTTTACTCTGTAGTTTACGAACCCAAACGTATATAACCCGACATTCCTGCAGAAGTATACCGCCGAAGAACCATGTGCGTTGCTTCGTTCTCTGAAGTTCTGCCGAGTTTCGTACTTCAACGTGTGTATTCAGCATACTTTCTCTCGCGAGAACAGTTTTGACAAAGGAAGTAAAAGTTCGCCAGTCGAAAGCAAACCAAGAAAACGAAAGGCAAACGTACGTTTCCTGTGTTTTCAAATTCGTAAAAAGGAGCAAAATAATCTCTTAGAAAAGTCCTCGGCCCATTTAACTAAAGAAGAATATTTGCGGAATCCTAACTCGCTTAAGTTGAACGACCACATCAAGACCGTGGGTGCAGAAAAAACAATTTGACAGACGGTCGCGCGTGACACGTGCCTCTGATTGTCGTCCTGGTTCGACTACGACACCGAAAATCTTCCTACGTTAACGCTTTTCTTTGCTCGGTTTCTGGCCGAATAGACGACAAAGGACTGTCCCGCGATTCATTGAGCTTTAATCGAGCACGACCAGACACTGGAACTCGCTACATACATGGTGAAGGTGCTGGCGTTACGTGGAAAGACGTTTGCGCCTCGTCACTTCCTTTTTACGGCCGTTTACGACGCCGATTTCTCCACCCTATAGCTCGGAACGTTGCGCCACGCGTTTAATCATTCACGACGGCAGTCGTTGCTCCGAGTTTCGAATGTTCCTTTGGCTACCTAGGTTCAAAGGAATGCGTTGCACGAAAATGGAATAAATAGAAAAAAGTGTTTGGAAATAGGGTGAGTTTGGGATAAAAGTGGAAGACGAATTATTTCAAACGTTATAATAATCAAAATTTGGATAGAGGTTTAATTATTTATAAAGTTATAAAAATTTGTATTTTTGAAACTATCGATGAGAATGTAAAACTTGAATAAATATATAGCCTTATATAATATGTACTATATAATATATGATAATGATATATACCTTCTAATAACGTACATTTTCATACACATGTATTTTATATAAGAGTGTGTATTTATAAACTGTGATGTACAGCGTATGACTTTCGTTCAGCGATAAATTAAACAGAGAAGAAGAACCAAAAATTTGAAACAGATGATCGGTTACTAATAGAAATTTTCAGGAGGGAAATTTGTGATCCGGAACAAGTCTGCGGACCAGCGGACTATAGAAAAACGCTGGGAAAGAGAGAATGGGCTGCAAATAAATCGGTGTTTGACTGATTTATTGCGACGAATAATTTTCAACATTGTTAGAAATTTTAAGTTTGACTTGATTTATGGTTTTATGGAAATCAGTTGTTCGTCCCAGCAGTTCTCGGTAGTGGAACAAGAAGAAAGAACCTAAATTCTCACACTTCGTTTAACAAATTTATAATTTTTACCAAGCGCAGATGTGAAAAAATATTATTTCAAATGTTTCTTTTTGCTGGACTCAAAAATTTTACGCAACACGTAGACACTCAACTGTACCAGTCCCTTTCCCCCATTTCTCTTTTTTAAGGCCAATAGACATCGTTCCGCAAAACGGCTTCCAAATGGAACTGTTCGATTTTCAAGCGACTCTTTCGTTGGTCGCCACTCGGAATAGAAATTTTGACGCACGTCGTGACGGTAATTTTTATCGACTGTATGAAGGGATATCAGCTTGAAAGCTGAAATATGTAGTAGCCTGTGTACCGTGTCCGTACGGCTTTTCTCGTATTTTTTACGGGGAATCAGCGACGCGTGCACATCGCCGGTCGTTGCCTTATACGGTCGTGTATTCGTGTAGAATTTAAAGTCTCAGTCAGAGGAGGCTAAGTCTAAAATTAAGGCAGTGGCATCGTAGCCGACTGTAGTCTCAGGAATTTCATAGTCTGGGGTAAGTACACGCTTAGCGGCGTATTATCGTGAGCTCAGGAAGCTACAGAGGGCGGTTGCACAGTGTTAAGAATGTGCAACTTGCATTGTAATCGGTTTACTGTGACGTGGAAGTAACGTAAGTATATTTGAAACTTGATTTACTGTTAATTGCGTTATCCAGATCCAAATTTCTCTTCTAAAGACTGATCAAGAGTTTGTGGTACTTGCTAGGAAGAGTAAAACCTTTAATCAGAATAAAATTTACGATTTTTCTGGAGGAGTTGTTTGTTAAGCAAATCTTCTGATAATACGTTAAATAAATAAAAGGAACGATTTGAAGAGCTGGTAATTGAAAAAATCTAAGAGAACGTATAATTGCACGATATAAGAGAGTTGGTAATGTTAATAAAAAAGTCATGAGAAGACACGAAACTCAATTTCCTCTTTTACAAGGGATGTTCGACGTATTTCTCTTTCATTATAGTGGAACATTGGTGCGTATAAACCACGGATGAATCCACGTGTGTTTCCAAATGCTCTTGCCGTGCTGCATATTGTCTGATATAAAATTTATGCATCGTACAATTATTGATGTAACATTATCTACATTAACTAATCTATATTATCCAACAATAACATTGTCCACTTTGAACGAATCGACTGGCTTATAAATTGCTGAAGTACGAAATACACCAAATTACAAGACTCAAAGTTGTAAAATTCCTTTTTGCGGTAAATGTATAAATTTTAAAACCTACGTTGATTAGACACTCGATGAACATTATAGACTCTCGGAATAACAAATCTCGGAAATTCTCTTTTTTAAATATCACATCGGAAACCCCTCGAAAAATGTGAAAGTTTCCAACAACAAAACGATCCTTCGTAAGGTCCTCATCGTCAACGCTGCCCCTATCCGCGCCTTAATCCATTCAGACAACGCGGAATTAATTACAAAGCGACATTTCCACTCCCAGCAAATAATTTTCGAACGATCGGTCGAACGACTTCCTCGCACGGCAGCAGGACCGCATTTATCTCTGGCGATAACAACACGCATTCAGCTCCGTGTGCTGCACCGCGTCGCGGTGCCCTTGAATCGCGATATGCTCGCGAATTGACCGCGTATTCGGAGAAAAGCAGCGACGCGTGTCGTGCGTGTCGAGCAATTTCGAAATTAAGGCGGTGCCGGAGGCCGCGTGCCTCGTAAATCCACGCACGAGCGTACGTCCGTGTCGGCTGCATTATCGTCGACGCGTCTCGGGTGTCGACCGTGTTGTCCCGGGCCGTTAAAGGGCGCCATGCAGCGCGTTTTCGCCACGGACCCGTGATTTAAGGTGTCCATACACGGACACGTGTCACGCGAATGCGTGGTGCATCGCGACGAGTCACGTGTGTCGCCATAAGAGCAAATGGCTTGGTTGTATATGGTGAGATGGTTGATGAAAGTGGAAATTGATGGTCAATGGTGTGGTTGTATAAAGAGACGAGTAGTATGCAGAGCTATAAAGATGATATGTAGTGATTCATGGAGGTATTTCGAACTTTTTATGAATGTACTATCTGTGTTATTCGTATGAAAAATATAATTTTTACCACGGTTTATAACCTTAAGTTTATGACAGTTTGGAACAAGCTTTTTACGTTACGGCTGATCGAATCCACACTTTTTGCACGTATTACAGTAGTATAGGAAAGTGATAAGTCAGGCATAGAAGTAACTGAATTCTTCTCTAATCTATATACAGTAGCATTAATCCATGTATGGTCAGACATACTATGGATTATAGAGACAGGGTCGGACATGGATCAGTGATAGTAGTGATCATAGTATAAGAAGAAATAATATATTATATGAATACTAGGAAGACGAAACGTTCAATCAATAGGATAAAATTATTACTATCATTATCAAACAGGTTGCTGGTAGAAGCAAAGAAACAGTCAATGAACAAGAAGTCAATTAGAAACTGTTGTTCATCTAACTATGTTCTGTGGAAACTATGTATCTACATATAGCTCTAAGCTTTTGCTGATTTCTGTGCGCGAAGTGAAATATACTATAAAGTGATCAGCCAAGAACACACGTATTCCATATTCCTCTGAATATGGAAGGTATAAGAAGGTATAATATAAAAGATATAAAAGAGGCTATTCAACAGCACGAGTTGTCGCATTTCGTGGAAATGGCATTAGAATTCTGTGACTCTGACGTGGCAATGCGCCCATGTACTTTGAATTTGATCGAATCGGCGGCGTTTTGTAGCGATACCCCACGGCACGAAGAAATATCTCACGTGGCGTCGTTTGACACGCGTCAAGTAAATTCGTCATTGATCTCAAGCACGTTACTCAGCTAAGGTTTTCCGATCGCGTCCCGTCTCGAGCTCCGACGAGGCGGAGAGCGGCCGAGGGGAAAGCTCCGCAGGACGTTTTACACCCGGGACCAAGGATCTCTTCTGCCCCTCCTCTTCTATCCATTCGCCTACTCGTAGAACATTTAAAGGCAGGGCCGTGCACGTACGCCAAAAACGAAAATTGTGGCCGCGCCTTGTGACAGGAGGAAAGAAATGGAATTTTCGCACCTGCAACCCATACTACTCGACCGACTTGCGAAGGGGACGCTAATGCCACCGTCTCGTTTCTCACCCTCTGTAAGAAAAAAAAAAAAAAGAAGAAAGAAGGTTTAGTCACGTTCGCTTGAACATCGATCGGGCTGCGGTCACGAGACATCGAAACCACGAGTCGTAAACCGCTCCTTGCATTTAACGGATTCGATCGTACGGGAATGGGACACCTCTTTTATGTGATAATTTATGAAACGATAACGAGTCGCGTGAGATCTGTACCGTGCGTCGAAAAAGCGTCGAGAGGTTCTTTATGCAGTTTTTTCTTTTTTTTTTTCTTAGGTGCGTTCGGCATATTTTCACAATGATTTGAGACGATCAAAGAAATTTTAGTATGAATAATGGTTTGTTAAAATCGTGATACCTGACGAACAATTTACACGTAGATGAAAGATGGGAAAGCATCGGTCACAGGTACACGTTATTTTTTCAGTGCAACTCATCCAGCTTCAAATTTCTTCGATGAATCATGATACACGTGTCATTAGAAACGTTGCACGTGTTTGGAAATATTTTAGTCAAAAACTGGATATTAAATATCAAAAGTTGTGAAATTATCTACTTTCTGACAGAAGTGACAGTAATTCTTTCGCAACTCTTTGAAACCATAAAGTACAATACGCTATGACATTAGATTTATGAGCTAACGGATTTAGTGATAATTTAAAGATTCAATTGACTTCAAACCGTCCAAAACATATTTTATTTTAGAGACGGGATAATTCCGGAATCCATCGGGTTTATGACTTTATTGGCCATGTCACCAGCCAGCTCACCACTCATCACTGTCAACCCTTATTTCAATCCCACTCGCTCTCTACCCCATTCTCTCAGAAATACAAATTTTGACAACTTCACCAATCATACTAAACAGGCCAAACATCCTCTTTTTAACACGAACTATAAACATACAAGTACCATTAATATCCATCATCGTCAAACTCAAACAAATCGTATTCTAGTAAATAAATTACATTATACTTCTGTCATTTGTAAGCGGGATGCATTTACTGCTATACAAGCGATACGTGTTCCGATAGACAGTTCAGAAGTCAATTTAAAGTCTTTTTAGAGTCAATTCAGAAATTGGGATTTTGTCAACAGGAATTAACCAGAAAGCTAGTAGGTCAACTTATCGACAAAATCTTTTATGCGAATCTCAAAATATAAATTTGACGAATAAACGGTGCACATGATGTATCATTTGATCATTATAAATTCAGATTTTGATCATTATACATTCAGAATTTCAAAGAAGTTTTTCGCGAAGAGAAATAACAGCTCGAAATCTGTTCCTTCGCTTTTCTCTTGTGTATTTCACTGTTTCACGATCAAAAGAAACAGCGAGAAGAAAGGGGAGGCAGTCGAGCGAGAATTTCGTGTTCCTTCTCACACCGCGTGTTCGTTTCCGTTCTTCTTGTTTCGGTTGGCACCGCGACGGGCCACTTTTGCGATTAAACTTTAACTTGAGAGAACGAGAAAGAGCTGCGCACGTTGATCCGACTGGAGCGCGCACTCCTGACCGACAGCTTCTTAAGCAAGCCCAAGGATAGAGTACTTGAAATAATTTCCCTGGAGGTCGGCCGTATATAAACGAATACGGGCTGCCCTTATTGCGGCAAATACGCTCGGGCTCGCGTTCTGTTACAAATGCACGGAATAAATTAAACGATAAGACTGGTCATTCGACTGTACGGTGTTCATTAACGAAGTTAATAACATGTCCGATAAAAAAGAAGAAATACCAAGACTTTGCTGTGAATAATTAAGGAGTTGAAATGGTAAACGATGTAAATCTGAAAAAAATGAAATATAGTTGTTCTGGAATGGATGAAAATGAAATGTATGGAACGTGTGAAAAATATTAAAAGTACTAGGATAATTAATTTTACTGCGGTTGAAATTTTAACTAATTTGATATATCTTTCTATCATTTATTCTCTCTCTAAACTTGTGAAGATGGTAGCTGAATGTCCATAGAGTTCAAGTGATTAATGATACAAGTATTAAAATTAACAGAAATGTGTTTCTTTTTTTTATTTCATAATGTCATAGTATTCATAGTGTTCATAAATGGCGTAATTATCAAATTAATATCATGGAAACGCGTTTTGTTTCTATTGTGTATTATCCCAATTACACAGGTGAAAATAATTGCAGGATTATTTCCGCTCGTAAAATCACTCGATCATTAACTGAATACCCAATACTGTAAAAGGTATCGCTAAATGTGTGACGTTCATTGACCGCTACTAGGATAATTTCCTAATGAACCGTGCTCGGAAATGCGTGTAACGAGACGGTCGAATTGTCACAGGTAGGAGCCAAAAGTAGCTATTAGCCGGCATCCTGTAAACGGGCTAGTTATACATGTGTTTACAGTTTACACTCTATCAACGTACGAACTAAGACGAAACCTGATTATTATCCATATTACGTATCACGATATTTAAATTTAATCCAATCCATCATTGTTATTATTTAATCTTTCGAAAAATCACATCTTGATCTTTTATTGTCATCATTTATTGCTATTTTTCTTATTAAGGAATATTAAAAAATTTAGGACTTTCGGAATTTCGAACTTTACGAAATACAATTGCGTACGTATATATCAGTCGTCGATCGAAAAACGACACCTTTGAAATTCTGAGTTAACGAGTTTGTGAGTTTCTTTTTTCGTTCACATATATATATATGTATGGGACCAATTTCATTTGACGAAGTAATGAAATTCCGCGAACGCCTTTTGGAACAGCCGTTCGTGCTGCATTTAGTACGCTACTGAAATGAATAAGGTTATTATACGTTATATGCATAAAGTGATTGAACGATCTTGCGCAATTTTAATTCGTGCCTCGTAATAAAGGGAAATTGAAACGGACGCGTTCCGGCAGCCTCGTAAATGCTCGCGGTATCGTAAATTCGATACGTACGAGCTCGCTCATCTCCACCGACTTTAAATTTACGATGACCCGGCCACCGAATAAATTACCGTGGGATAGAAGAGTCGTGACTGTCGCGAACGAAGTCGAACGAGCTAAGTTGCATCGTGAAACTTCCCTTCTCGTCCAACGTGTGTGTTCGATTTCTTTCGTGTCACGTCTACGTACGTAAAATCATATTTTTTTCGTTCAAACTGTTGCGTGCGATATGCGTAAAAAAAGATAAGAATTTTTGTAATTTTTACGACGTTTCGATACATCAGGCGCAATTATATTAATTTAGAATGGGTAAATATTTTGATAAAAGCTGATAAGTTATCGCTAGACTACGGATATTTATGCAAATTCATATTTTTATGAAAATAATTCGAACAAAATGCAGATAGAAATTATTTTACTGTAACTTGTACGATACTTTGAATATTTTATATACTTCTGCGTATTGCGTTCTATATATTCATTTGTGCGTTGTTGTACTTGAACATCGTCTTATATTTTTTTATACCATTTTTTCTTGTATTTTTATCATATTGTAAGCTTGATGAATTGGTACACCTGTAAGTATTCGTTCGACGTCAACGTTTCATTTATTTATTCTTCCTTCTTGCAGCGTGTACGCGGTCGCAACTCACGAAAGATCGTGAAGCGGTTTATTCCACTTTGTTTCCAGCACGCCTCTCTCGAATCGATGGCAGAGGAGAAGGAATTACCCGAGGCCGCGTAATATACGAGAGGTTAAACGTAAAGCAGCATGCGGGACACTTCATTGAATATTTATATGGAATCTGCATAAAAATTTAGGACAAACGAGCACTTACGTTCCTCGTTAAATTTTATTTACAGTCCAGCGTACCTATACCTTCCTCTAGTAAATACTGCGTAAAGGGCGATATTACGCGGGGTAACGAATACCAGTATGATGGAGAACTAATACCAAGATGCAATTAGTTACTTTTAGTACCAGGTGAGGTTCGCTCGTATAAAAATCAAATTCTACGTTCAAATTTTCCTCTTATTCGATATTAACTCAGCCTTTAAGGAGTCAAATTAGTCAACTGTATTTTCTGAAAATTTCTAAATTTTATTGCCTAGAATCACTTACACAGCAGAACCATTATTATTCAGGAAATTCTACAAGCTATGAAATTTTGAATGAAAATATTTTACACGAGTTTCAGCATAAATTTTCAAAAATTATTTATTATAACGTCAGCACTTCCTCCTGCTTTTAAATCTATCTACGGTTTCTCAACGGATCGACTCTTCGCGATATTTTCCAAAATATTTTAGTCGTTATTTATTACTTTTATCTAAAATCCAACTGAATATGATCTGCTGTCGTTTCTTCTCTGTTTAATCAATTTCCAGTGCGGCAGGTTTCATCAGGCTCAACAACAGCGTTCCCCGCTTTCAATTATTCCCAACGTTGCCGACAACGTAAAGAACGCTGCGTCCTTAGAACGTAATCTCCGACGCATCCATCATTCGAGCGGTAACCTCGCCGCGGGCTGCGCCGCCAAGCAAATATTGCATCGTGCGGGGAATATTTTCTTCGATTCGCCGAGAATAACGGACGGAGTCTTTCGCCTTCCTCTATTAGTCTTCGAATCTTGGTCCTGCGATTTTGACGACGCTTACTTTTCTTCGAAATTCATGTGCCGTATAAAGACTCGTTGTTACGTTTTTCTTTAATCATTCAGTAAGACAAAGTTGCTTCGTCTTGACGCGCGAGATGATTTTCCGATATTTATCTGATAATTTCTTCTGCGTGTAAAAATTAGAAAAGATGAAGTCAAGGATTGTAGAAGTTATTTTATTTCCAAACTGATCATATTTAATTTTCATAGTTAATATCGTTTTAAAATATTTCTTGGGGTTCTATTACGCATTCCATTGCACAATTCATCACAGATGATAAAGGAAGGTTTAAAAGGTAAATTGTACGAAACACGACCATAATTTTATAAAACGGGATTGTACGTAACAAGAACAACGAATAGATCTTCATCTAATATCTCTATTAGATTGGAGCATAGAAACTATTGTTTCCCTCGGATAACACCTATCAAATTTTGTTCCGTTGTTGGCAGAATGTATCGAATCATGTGCAAGTTACTTTGATTAAATATATGACGTTTCGAAGATACTACGCGTAACTCAAGTTTTATTTAAAGAAACGATCTCGTTTCATATGCGTTTCCTGTCCTAAAATGAATGGCTATTACCAAAATGGCAAAACACGTGTATAAAAGGCAGAAAACTTAGTAATATTCGTATACATAGAAACAAGTTTCAAGATACGCAGAAGCGATTTCATCCATGAATTCAAAGCGATACCGCGTCTCTCCATTCAATAATTTCCTGGTAGACACCGAATTGAATTCAAGAAACAACAAGGCTCTTACAGAGTGTCCATTCATCCTTAACGTAATACATAACAACGAAGTTAATATGAAGGAACACCCGGTTTACTGCGTTCGCACAGATGTTCGAATGGTCGGTGCCTGGGTAGACGGGGCCGCCTGACTAGCGCGGGACGATTCCACTGGCTGCCGGAGCAAGTCGGCGAAGTTGAACGGAAACGCAAAGACCGAGGCGTCCTCGATGCATCTCAAAAGGGTTTCAGCGCATGAATTTCTTGCATCTGGTCCGGCCAACTTCCGGAATTCATGCCTGGACACGATCAATAATACGAGATATGGCTGCGAAACGTGCAGACGGCGAGACGAAGCCGGAAGGGCATCGTCGAAATGAAAATGAAAAACCCAGTCTGCGGCTTTGTCGCCGTGAAAAAAAGAACCAAACGGCCAACGCGAACCGTCGGATCGATTAATTTAATTGAATGCTCGTGAATAATGGGCGAAACGGTGAAAAACAACTCAGCCGCGAAGGAAGACTCAAAAACAGCGAGACTGTCTCTTTTCAATTTGGATCCAGCGGGAGAATCGGAACGGGACGTGTAATATTTATCCGTTGATTATGCTTTTAATTGCAATCGACGGAAATGCGGGAAATCGTTGCGTTCGATGAGACACCATGAATTTTTCACGGATCTCTCCTTCGTTCCTTTTTGCAATCCATTAGCGGTCTCTTCGTTGCGAGCTCTGGGTTTTTAATTAACGAAACGAATTCACGGTTACGGTACCGGCGTCGTTTCAAAATGGTCCGAAAGGAATCGCCAGATACTTCTTATTTTATTTAGACCGTATTTTATATATTTTATATATTGTGTTATGGACAATCAATATCCAATTGTGTATAATTAATTGCCAAATCTTCCAAAGACGCAAATCGTACTTTTATTGTTTTTTATCCTCGGTATTTTGTTAAACACTCGTATCTCGAGACGTTTTAAAACACGAACGAACAATGTACAGATTAAATATCAATCGTAATTTGTTAATCTATTTTATCTATATTTTATCGATTGGAATACTATTTGAACTCAAAGTACGCTTCAAATATATTAGTGCCGTATGTTGCCAATTAAAATACGAAGGATAAGAGGTTGGCTGAAATTTAAAAGCACAAAAGGAATATCCTTTCATTCGAGCTGGTGATCATTTTAGCGACAATTCCGCGGTCCTTTAAATTACGAGAAATATCGCCGGCCAAGAACAGCCCAAGAAGAACAAGAGAAGAGACCGCGTCTTTCGTTTATTTCCAACGCAGTCGGAAGTCCGCTCACGTCCACCGCCGTTAAGCTACTTCCTCGACGAGCAAACATCCAATAATTCTGTTCGTGCTTCTTTCCGTACGGCGAGGCGTTACGGTTAAGGCGGATTCGTAGGACTCAATTATACTCGACGACACGGACTATGCCATCTTCTAACGGCAACGTCGAAGAACGTTCGTGATAAAGAAGGAAGAAACGATGTCTGCTTTCTTAATTCCTTATTTTCTTTATTTAGAGAAGACCAGATCATTTCGTTTTTGTAGAAAATTTACTTTTTTACTTGCGGTAGGTATAAAAGTGAATTGAACTGTAGGAAACTTCTGCCAGTTTTCAGCCCTAAATTCGTTAACACGTTTACTTTGCCGCTTAATTTGTAATTCGATGGTCTCGTTATTCTGCATGATGATGATCCTATAGTAACTTCCATGTCTTTGGTAATCTATGAATCTACCTTTTTTTTTTTTTTTTTTATAAAAATCTTTCCTTCCTTTATTGGGATACCTTAGTCAAGCGTTTTCCATCTAGACAGTGTTGCAGCGATCAAAATAGACGATCTACGTACTCGAAAAAGGTATACAAGTTTTCTATCGCGAAAATTACGTTGCTTGCTTCCTACGATAAACTAATGATTAGCATCCTTGCTCACAAACTACTTTTATATTACAAGTTTCTAAATTGGTGGAAGTTGTCCAATATCTTCGTCGGTGCTGCTCCCTGTTGGTATCAAGACGTATCTCACTTTCGATGTAGTAAGAAAGGATGAAAAGACTCGCAGAAAAAGTTAGGAGGAAGTTCGAATGTCGAGATTCTAAATTCTGATCTTTAGTTTCGTAGCATCATTGTCTAATTAACTTTAACCATCAAGGTCAACACCACGCTTCTCTAATTTCTTCTTTTTCCCAATAAATCTTCCATTATCCTTTTATTTATAATATGGTCCGAATATATTAAGACTTTTTACAAAATCCTCTCGATATACCTGAAATACGTAAATACTTCGTACTTTTCCTATCGAAACGCAACTATTTTTATCCCCTAGAAATCCATATGTGACCACATATGTGTTTTTATGATTTGTCAATGGACAAAAGTGGAAAGCGTGTTCCTTCCGATTTCAACGCTGTTAAAAGATCTACAAAGATCATTTCCGGTTTCATGTATGTCCTTTCCTGTTCCGCCGATGTATTTCCACGATAGTGGATCCTGCGCAGAATCGTTCGGGATTAACTTGTTTCCCCATGCTGAAATTTCCGTTCCCTTCGGGAGGGTGGCGAAAAACAATCGTTTAGATTTGTTTGAAATAAAAGTATCGCGTCTCATCGATCGACCGAACCGTCCATTAACCTTCAACCCGTATAAACAATTTGCGTGCACCACGGAAACGTAACAATACGCGCTGGTTAATCACGTGAGTGCCCAGGTCTATCCGTAAATTGACTATTGATTGATTAGTTTCTTCTGTTTGATGAACAACAGAAGAGCCATTACGGCCGCGCTCTCGATTATTATTTAGACCGTGAGCGTTCCGCCAGTTCAATCGATAACAACTCTTTTTTTCCACGCAGCTCAGCCAACTAATTTTTTACTTTTTTTTCTCTTTCCCCCTTTTTTCACTTTCTATTATTATTATTTCTCGATACACGGTCAGGTAAGTTTTCCCTTCAGATATTTTTATTTACATTCGATAAACGAGAATTCATTGCTTATTGTTATAATTTTTCATTAATCCACCGATTTCTCCGATATTATCTTCGACTATTTTAAAACGCGACATAAGCCACGGCCAATATATTATTTCTTCCCTTTGCTTTTGTTTCCCATATTTCTCCACGCTTTCTCCTCCGTTGGTACAAAGCACCAGGTGCGAGCAGCAGAACCGAGCGTTGTTACTTTCATATTAAAAGGATTAATGCAGTTAGGGATCTACCGGTTTCACGTCGAAATATGCGTCGTATATTCGGCGACGACAAAATTACTACGATGGGGGATAGGCAAATTTACGTGGCCACCCGCCGTCATGGCTATTCGTTCGTGTAATTTATAAACGCACGAATTCGAGGGTTCTCCGTCTCCCTATCGGTAACACTTTAAACTACGCTATAGCAAACAATTAGATTAAACGCGAATGAAACGCTGCAGGAAGGACTTCTTAAGATTTATATTTTTTATGAACGTATAACACGTGTGATATAATTATAATTTTCAGTTTCTACTAAAGATACCTGATCCGGATGAATGTACTGTGGCAACGATATATTAGGAAGAATTATCGAACGAAATGTGCGATCTTGATGCTATTTTGATTTTGTAAGATCTAATATACACGTGCTAAGGGGATAAACAGTTTATTTGTTCGTTTGCTCCAAAACGTTTAGCGTTGACGAATTTATAAGTTGCTCGACTATTAAAAAGATATGTGAGAGAAAATACGGACGTGACGTTACGAACAAAAAACAGGGATTAGGAAGTTTAACCACGTAATGATACACGTAAAGACGTATTTCAGTAAGAATATTGCGAACAGCACTTACCTCGAGACTGTTGAAATCGAGTGCATACGTAACTGGTCGAGCTGTCTCTTATCATAAGAGATTTGTTCTTTTCACGGCATCTAAAATACGTATTTATACGCTAGTTGTAAGCTTTACCTTCAAATTGCAGAATTTGTGCTGCTATAAGAACATGTACGTTATTTTCTCAAGTAGGTTTGAAAAATACGCCAAGTGAAAGCGAAAGTAAGAATTATAAGGGAAAGCCTTTGACGATGACCATATGCAAATACGAACGAGTAAAGGGATACGTGCTTGAAAACCCTATTCGATAAAAACTTCAAAGTAGCGTGTGTATAGCGAATGAGAAAGGTTTATGTGAGAACTACTCTCTGAATACAGTTCAGTGTTTCGAGAGTCTTCTTAAAGTTGTTAAAGTCGTCTTAGCGTTGCGAGAGTTGTCTTAGAGACTTTATAGTCTTCTTAAATCTTATTACAGTTGCCTTAGCATTGTGAATTTTTCGCGTTACGTTAAATTATTACACCGAACAATTGCCAAACAGCGGAAGAATGCTCGTTTACGCTTTAATTTTACTAAAAAGATTTTGCTAAAAAGAGAGAGAGAGAGAGAAAGAGAGAGACGAACGAGCATTCGTTCGCTACGTTTAAACGCATCTTCGAAGAGAGTAACGGCAAAAGAAAAACGTACACAGAATTATCGATTTTATCGAAAAGAGAAAGAGACGACGAGACTGGCCAGCCAATGTCTCTGACATCGGCTTAATCATCGGACAGCCAGACGTCTGAACGATAAATAATATTCAATCAGGGTGGAAGGGAATTTTGCGAGACTCGGGGCGAGCAGGGCTCGATCACTGTCACAAGGCTGCGTCCTAGAGTTCGACGTCCCCGATGGTAAGTTAACAGGTACATTGGCTTGGGATTAATATCGATCACCTGGTGAAATATGGCCATACTTTACATTCGTTCGTATTGAAATGGACAGTCAGTTTCTAGTCTATGCCATGGGGTCTGGTATTCATTTTTAGAAGAAAATCATGATATTTAAGATAAAGGATATTATACAGGATGATCCATCTTCATAAACGTTATTCGCTTTCGTTACTGCTTATTGCTAATTTTATTTTCAGCAAACTGGTAGAAACATTCGGTAAAATAAAAAAGATTCCAGTTCGAGGTACTTATAAGAAATTAGAATTAATGATCGTTAAGAATCTGCCTTGAAATCCAAAGTCTGGAATGATCGTCTGAATCTTTAGAAAGAGAAAGAATAAAAGTGGCGGAATGAAGATTCGTTGTATAATTTGTTGCATAATCGTTCTTTTTATTTTACCATTAAATATAATTACTATTATTTAATGTAACATTTACGCGACTGAGAAACCTACCTAGAATCCAACACCCTATATTACCACTATCGTATTCAACATTTCATAAATGGAACTTGTCTGTACCCCAACACCGACAAACGTCCTGCAGCATGGATCGACGTAACTTATATCTTGATCCTGGTAGACAGGTACAATATTTCCCGCGTGTTGCGACATGAATTAACGCGATATTCCACGCAAGGCAGAATGCTAACAGAAAAAGCTGGAGACCAGTCGTATTTTAATTTGCGCATCCGTTTCGCGTTACTACCGCTCACAATCGTGCATCCTCGTATTTTTGATATTCTATTACGATCGGGGATATTTATTTCAAAAAGCCAGGAGTATTAATCGATCGTCGATCCAGTGGAATTTTCGCGTCCTTCCGATACGATATCGTTATCACTCGGCGTATCGATAAAAAAATAAAAGCTACAAACATATACTTGAAACGAAACGTTACGCAAATTAGCAACGTGTAATCTGTTTTCTTTGACGTCGTTTCGGGCATGTCTGCATCGGAAATTCGAGACCCTGACAAACGATTCGGCTATTTCGAATATTTGCAGGAACATATGCACCGGTAACAGGTTCCTCTGCGGTAAAACAGGAAAACATTAGAACGGTATTCAGTACTAATTAATATTAATTGGGTTAATCATTTAAGCTCAGTGGAATGTATCCGTGATTCTATTACATCAATTATAAATTTCATATTCGGGAATTAATTACTGTATAGAATTTACCGATAATTATACAAATCGTTATCGGTAGTATCCGTGGCAGGAACGTATTGAAATAGAAACACGTTAAATAAATTAAATCCTTTTTCTGTAACACGAGCGGTAACGTGAAAATTTATTCGTAATCCAATATCGTTGTAATGTCCGCAGTTATCGAACTTCAGCAATACATGGTTCGAAACATTCCGAATCGTATTAAAATATATATCCGCGTTACAATTATTCTCTCTTGCTTCTGGATTTTTCGGATGTTCCATAAAATTTCTGATACGCGTATTCGTGCGTTATTACGTTGACGCTTGGAGAAAAAACTAGACGTCATATTTCGCCCTGAAACGACTACATATTCTAGAAGACTAATTCCTTTCGATAGAAGGATTAGGTGGGATATCGTGTAACCTGCCGCGGAGGATTAACGTGTTATACCCATATCCAACCCTCGTCACATTTAACCCTCTGACTTTCTTCATAACGAATTCGCGAATGCGTTGACACAGTCTCTCATATAATAAAACGCAAAATTATCCGTAAAAAAATAACATTTCCAAAATTCTCGACGCCCTTACATTTCGTCGTTGTAATATAAAATCCCCTCCGAATATATTTTATAAATACCGTTAACAATATTAATTCATCGCCGCTCTATTAATATCCCGCAATCTATCTTATCTTACATTTTAATCATTTCCCTCTCTCGCGTAAAAATCTTTAAACAAACTTGTCCAATATTTTCATACGTACAAACCATCCCAGTATCTCCTTTTTTACCGCCGAAGAAAAAACATACCCTGTAGCGTTACCGAGGAAACATTCCACAGACAAATATACACATCAAACGCGAGAGATATCCTGGCAACGTAGCGAAAGTACGTGCAAAATAAAGATAACCGGCTGTTACGGGTAATCCCGTGGAAAATTCGAGAGGCAGTAAAGACGAGAGTGTTTCACATAGGATTAACGTCGCGCTCGTGACTCTAACCCTCCTCCGGATCTCGCCCTCTGGCTTTCCCTTGCGGCAGGGTCACGAGGGACACGCGATACAGCTCCCTTTTCTTCCGTCCCTGTTCTATTTCCCTCTCCTTTCCGCTCAGATCTGTCCCTAGGCTCTCTATCCTTCTTGTTCACTCTCGAGTCTCCCGTGACTCTATCAGATATCCGGACACATCGTGCAAATCCATCGTGATAGCGCGTCGATAACGACCGTTCGAAGGAATATGTCGCGGTGTTCGTGCTGTACACGCATCGAGAAACAAGCCACGACAGTTCGAGGGAACGTGACTCGACGTTTGTCGCCGATGGAAATCGTCGGGCGATTTCATTTCCATTAACCGCCTTGCAAAACGTGGCCGCTGTCAGCGCGAGCACGACAAAACCCGATGATTTATGTATGTATATCGGATCGATCCGCGAAGTAGATCAAGCTGAATCGCACGTAGTAGATTTTTCTACGTTGAATATACGGTTTTGGACCTATGAATTCGCTAATTTTATATTTCTAATAAGTAGATCGCGCATATTTATGCAAATTCGTATTACAATTGGTATATTATACAAAATTTGCATATTTACATCGTAACCTACTAAATATTATGACGAGTATCGCACTTTGGATATTTTATACGTTTTTACATATTGTGCGCATTCTATGCATTTTTGCACCTTTGAATTTCTCGCAAGTGCATAAAAATTCGCAGCCTGATAATAAGATTTGATTCGGTTATGTATATTTTTCACAGTAGAATAGTAAACGACGCTGTGTTTCTAAAAGTATCGGACTGTCGAATCGCACAGTTCCGCCAACATCACGTTTCTCGTCCGCGTTTATGGAAACATTGCGATCTCGCTGCGGTAATACCATGCGATTTGGCAAGTTTATATTATTCTCAACGGTATGTTCTTAATGAACGTGCAACTCTGTTATTAGAAACGTAAAACTGCCTAAATGCACAATATCAGCGCCATGATACTGCAACAATACCGCAACCAGTAAATATCGGTATCGTTGAAATTTCCCTGTAATACGAATATCGTTGATGCAAGTACTAGAGAGTTGTCCGTAAATAAAGAGATAGAAGTAGCATTAATCGAGTCCCTAAACGGTATTTATTATTAGTCCTAATCGGATTTGCGATCGTTTTATATAATAATAACACTTACGTCGATCACGCATTTCATATTTGATTCGATTGTAAGCGGATTTCGGATTACTTGATCTCTGTTTGCACGAACGCGTTTCCAATTAAATCAATCTTCCTCGATTCCAGCGGTGAATTTTGTTTCGCTGACCCGATACCGATTGACAGTTGTCAGCAGCGTAAAAATTGTCGGAAATCGTGATCGAAAATTACACGAGTACACTTGGCGAGGCTTTTAACCGATCGTTCTCCGTTCGTCGAAAATAAATTATTCGCGGTGGAGAAGAAGTTGGAAACGAGACTCTTTCGTACAGTAACGTTGCCGCAACACGTGAGAGGGATCCAAGGATCGACGATACACCAGAGACTGGAAGCGTTATAAGAGCACGCTGCCTGCATCGAGAACGTGAAAAAAGCGACTGGGAGAAAAAGCTTACATTGAAGAAACTAAGCAGAATTCAATAACAACTTACCTTGCAGCCAGCGGCGACCGCGATGTTCCTTTCGAGCGATTCTTCCGAGAAACTTTGGTCGCTGCGAGGGAATTCCTGCTGCGTAACCTGGTGAAGAGTTGCACCGTACTTTCGAATAGGGAAAGGTGAACCGGAATTAATCGCGAAAAACGATGTTCATTGCCGTTTCTTGAAATCTTCCGTCGATAAAACGTGGAAAAAGATTTATTTGAAAAGGTTACCATTCGGTTCGAGGAGCAAAAGCAACAACCAGGGAAGGGATAAAAGTCAAAGCGCTGAGTATTTATTGAAAACGAATCGCTATGTACAAACGTATTAAATACACATGTGTGACATTTATACAGGGAAAAGTGGAAGGGATTTCGAGTGTTAAACCACGCACAATAGTCAATACGCCCACTGATAAACGATAGATAACTGGCCCTACAACGTACGGCCGTGAGCAGCCAACGCTTATTTGCAACCCATTCACCCGTTTATATTTGCACGTGGAGATTGGTAGACGTGCTCGTGTTCAGCGAATCCACGAATTTCGCGATGTTTATTTGTCTAAACGAGACGCGCTACCATTTCTCCGCCTTCGTCGCTGAATTTCGATCGATAGCGGTAAACCGGAGAAATTACACCGTTTTTCCCCGAAATTTTTAACCAGCATTTCAAAATGGGAAAATTTACGGTTACTACGTTGCCATACAGATATTTTATTACGAGCCATTTTATTTGGCTGATAGCTGACTATTCTGTTGCGGTAAATATTTTTCAATTACTTCCAATTGTTGCTATTTGTCAGTCAGTTATAATTGCTTTCGATTTGTATATATTAAGTTGGTCGGAAAGTTCTATTATGTTTATTTATTATCATTATTAAATGTTTGGCAATTCATTTATTTCGTTGCTGTTGAATATTTTATTGTCATTATTAAAATATTCTTTCAGTCTTTCTATAGGCTGATTCTGAATATTCGACATCTTTTCCATCAGAAAGTTTTATGAAGATCTATCAATCGATCCAAAAAACCTTGTGAAAGCTCCATTACGAATTTTCGTATCTGACACTCGTACGAAACACATCAATCGAGATGCACTTTGTTATAAAATAGCTCATAGATCAAATTTTCAATTGCAACTAATTTCTCCAATAATATTTAATACGTATTTTGAAAAACAAATAAATATATATATATATGGTAGCCACAAAAGATATTTGCATGTACCCTTATTTTTCCGCATTGAGCGTCTTTTAATCAAGTTTTTACGTTTCATTTTCATAGTATCAAATTGCTGTAATCATATAAAGCTATTGAATGATGCAAAATTTGATATACTCAGACCTAATTAATCACTAGGTAAATGATTCAATAAATATAATGGCGCAAATACTTTTTGTAGACACAATACATTCGTGAAAAGCCTCAAACAAGGTCTTAAACGCAGTAGTAAAATCTGGCTGCAGAACTTTCCAAACAACCTAATACATACACGAAACGAAATATATGTATTTCGTCAATATGCAAATCGTGTTAAGAAGATAAAATTCAGCAAACTGTTTCATAAACAAAGTCCACCTCTCTGAATCTTGAAGAAAAAACAAAGAAGGAAGAGAGAAAAAATATTTTTATATAAGGTTTCTCGCCATTTATCAAAATTCGTCATGAGACACGTTGAGGAGATATCGATTCGACGTTGCGTCTCTATCAGGATTGGAAAAACGAAAACTCGCGCGCGGCTGATAGAAAGGGAGAAAAAGCGCGATCGTGTTTCATAACGAAGGTAGCGGATATTAAATTCTATCGGCAAACGTGGAATTCCCGTGTACGCGGCACTTCCGTGTTCCGACTTTTGTTTGCGACTGGCAGACCAACAACGAAAACCGAGCGCTTCTATTGCGTAAATACGCGCGAAAAACAAAGCTCGTTTGCAAAGGAGAGACGGGGCCTGATTTCGTACAGTGAGAGTAACCGTTTCTATTGGAAAACGTACGAGGATCTTTCACGAAAAATAACAATTTTCCATTTGCTTTTCATCATAAAACTGGACTCTACTTGTGCAAATTCCATTTCTCGGGAATTTCAGGTAGCGTCTAATTAATTGAACTCCTGCTCAGCGAGCTTTATCACCTGAGCGAGACATCGTAGACAGCGAGGAAAATCATTGAATTATTCATTATACAAACCGTACAGACAAATGGACTTTTATCGTAAAATAAAAAGCTAGAAGAAAATTCATTTCTCATTTTTTCAACTATACACAACATCGAATATTTTGCTGAATTTATAATGTAAATTTTAAATGTAAATGATTATTTTTTTTATCACCATAGATTTTATGAGGACAGGGCTTTCTAAAGTATAAATATAATTTTGAGTTTATCAATATAATTTACATTAAATTGCGTGCATATTTTAAATTTTTTGGAATTTATGGAGCACACGTTAATTTCAAGTTCTTGGCTCATGGTTTATTCCTTTCAGTGCCTATGAAAATTCCAAATTTTTCGCGATTCTGTTACGGGTGTTTCAATGAATCCTGGATCTTCTACGATCCAGCAGCCAACGAAATGAACTTCATAATAAAATAGTACAGCAAAATAGTACATTCCCAGAGCGCACTAATAATTTTTACCGCGCGCCGCGTTATGTCTCGGTTGAAATAAAAACGGAGGCGATAAACTATATGACCGAGGCTGGCACGCGAATGGTCGAGTCCCACTTTTTATGCTCGAAGGAGTCGAACATAGCGACGATGAAACGTTAAAACCGGTCCGTGGTTCTGGCCTCGTCGCTTTTGAAATATAAGAACGCACCGCGAGAACAATTAATGGAACGATTTCGGTGTCTCCTTTTCTTCTGTTTTTTTTTTTTTTTTTTTTTTTTTTTTTTTTTTTTTTTTTTTTTTTTTTTTTTTTTATCAATGAAATACTGGTCGTGCCATATTTGCGTATCCGAGATTTTGTTATTACAAACTGTACAAAGTATCTCCTTCCTATGTCGCACGATATCATATCGCTACAATGGAACCGATTAGTTCAATGAATTCTCTTCGTCGCTTAACCTTCAACGATTTTTTCGATATATATATATATTTATATTTATTTATAGGTCTATCTCTCTCTGTGTTATACTCTCGACCATTCTCTCACACTTTCGCTCTTTCAGCTTTTTTTTTTTTTCATACGGCAGAAATTCTTCCTACAAACAGAAACGATTAAACTAATAATATCACAAAGAGATATGTACGATTTCGAAATTTTAATAAGGTAATGAAAATTCTCCTCGTTACCGTGTCACGTTACCTCCGTTCGATTCAGAATTCGAACATTTTCAAGCTGATATGCATTTCTTCCTGTTCCCCGGGCAGAATAAACGTTATCTCGTCGAAACGGACGATATGTCAATGATACGTGATATTCAATCCTTAATTAATAATATTCGCTCTATCAGATAATCGATAATTTCAATTTTGATAATTAATCGCGCGAAAGGAGCCCGGTTTTTCTCTGCTCTATTGATTGAACGCAAATCGAATAGGAAGCGTCATAAATTCAAATAAATTCGAATAAACGAGGAATTAACGATGAAAGAAGATCGGGCTGAAACGAAGGAGATAATGGCCGCGTTGGTAATTGAAGAAAAAGAGAGAAGAAACTGCTGAAATTCACTCGATCTCTAATTCGATCCTTTTTTTTTTCTTCGTTCCTTCTTCGTTCTATTTTTTTTTTTCAAACATACGTGCGACCGGGCGAAAGATTCTTATAATTTTTCTTCTTTCAATTTGTAGGAAGTTTTCACTGTGCGCACGTGTCGCCTATGTCGTTCGTTCGATCGCACAGAAGACGATCCACGAAGTCGAATTAAAATTTCCCACTGATAATAATTCGTTAAGCTCATCAAAGTGGATATGTACATCGATTCCTTTTAGCCACGCGACTCCCTCGTGTTCTGTACGATCGATCGCGAGTTCCTTCTTCTTTTCATTTCTCCACGCTTTTTCGTCCCTTTACTGTTGCTCGATTATTGTTTCCATCGGATCGTAACGCTATTCTCTATCAGGCGTTTCAACGAATTTGAACGCAAATTTCGATCGTTTCTCGTCGTGTCGAAGGGAAAGGATTCGTACGAAATTTCGCATACAGGTTCCCCTAATACAATGGCAGTATTTACTTAGTGTCGTCGACCTTAATTTTAGATTATATTATAAATTACCAACGTCGTGTCATAGACAATATCATAGACTTTTTCATATTCACAATGAAACCACTCCGCTTAATTTCAGGCAGCGACGGTCGTGTAGCTCTATAGAAAGACCATTTATCGATATTTGTCGTAACTTCTCTGTTCGAATAAACGTTCGAAGAACCACCGCAGCGTAAAAAATAACAATTATTGTGTATTATTTTTCGTATATATCGCGCTCCTTTTGCATATGGAAGGATAACAAATAATAGTGCTGGATCGACGGTCTCTTTATCGAACCACTTTCAGTCGCGTGCACATTTATCACTTACATTTCCTACGGCGATTTATATTTTACAGACCACCAGAGTGACTGTTTTTAGCTGAGTAACGTTATAAATTTTCAGAACAACGCGTCGATTTATCGTGCGATCTAACGTCCCTCGTACGCCATCATTCTCCACCATTCATCCTCGTTTTCTTTATTATTATCCTACTCTCTTTATTACCGTCTGCTATGTATTCTGCCCTACGAATTCGTTCTAACAATTATAAATTTCTCATTGTTCCGCGTTGAACACGGTTCATGTATCCGATGAACATTTGCTCGTTACAAATATCTATATTTTCAATAATACGTCTTTCTTTGCAGAAATCTTTGCTTGCTAAAAAAAAAAAGCAAAGCAAAGAAAAGTCGTAACAAGCAAAATAATTTCCCTTTCCTGTATCTTTTCACGAGCCGTTGCATTTCTACTAAAGATAAATTAAGTATCTACATCTGTAACAGCAAAAGTCGATCTAACGTACTACAAGGACCTCCAAAAATTAATTTTCTTAAGCACGACACAGAATATGCCGCGTATTCAACGCGCGATAGAGGATGGAAGAAAAAAGAAGCGAGAAGTCACACGATCGGCAACGAAACGCAAAATCGATGAACGATTATTCGTGCGAACTATTTTGTACCCTCGATCACGGGGCAAAAATTCGCAGTAAAAGACGAGCAAAAGTATATCCACCGGGTAAATGGACCGTGTCTATTCCTTCCTATAAACGTAACTTCAGGTCACGCGAGCTTCTCTCTCTCTCTCTCTCTCTCTCTCTCTCTCTCATACACACCCTTATTCACCCCATACACGTTCCCTGCTCTGTAGAACGACGACACATTCGACTCCTGGTATCGCTAGTTTCGGTCCTCGGGACATCGAGCAAGCGATAGGTCGAACGATGGCGGGAAACGACGCCGCGCGACCGCCGAGGGGAATGCAAGCTGCTTGAAAACGACGCTCTCTAATAAATTTTACGCTATCGATTAAACCCTTTAACATCTCTTTACACGCTATATTTATTTTCATTTATATTATATATATATATATATATATATGAACTTTTTGTTTTTGTTTCTTTATACTTGCAACCTCTAGTGGTATTGTCAAACATTTATGCACTTCGGCTAAGCGCATCTTAAGCTTATTAGTAGTTTCAGGGAACTTAAAGGTAAGCCAGCGGCTCGAGGAATTCCTTTTACCACCTGCTTTACATCGTTCAGCCTCTCTCCTCTCAGACGAATCCAACCAGGGACTAATATATGTACTTAGATTATCTCTGCGTGTATTTAGTATCGTCTGTCATCGAACTCGATCGATAATTGTATGCTTAGCCAAGGCCAGAAGCTGCCCAGAAAAGTTCTCTAGAAAAATTCACGCGTAACACCCGCCTCCTCTTTCGTCGGTGATGTTAAGTGAAATCTTATAAAAGAAGGATCGCGTATGCATTCAACCGTGTTTATTCTTCTGTTGATTTTTACCCTGGCTTCCACCAGGTTCGTGTTTAAATACGATTAACGAACTGGGAATAGGTTTTCTAGTGTCGTCTATATTGTTGGGATTCGTCTTCGATTTACGTTATACGATACACGATACGGTAGAATATCGTCCGATTATTGTGTCCACGGTTATTTAATACGACAAGGATTATTACGGCGAAGACAGTAGAAGCTATTGCTGATTTATCAAAATCGATGACCCGCTGTTCAACGTTTCGGAGTTTGAGCGACCTTTTTATCCCTTTTTCTAACTTCTAGACACGAAATGGTTACAGGGAGCGTTCACGAGGGTAGAAATCGTGTTTCTCGGCCAGATAGAAACACACACGGGCAGCAGGCACGTGGAAGAGTTTCCGGAAATGATTCGCCACGGTGGAAACGTTTGTTGTATCTTCGCGATTTTCCAAAGTCCGAGCCACGTGTATTCTGAACGTGACATGAGTGCCGTTGCGGCGGGTGTCATAAGCTTGTTTGCTGACAGTATCAATTTCAGAACGGCGTGTGTGCGATTTATTGAACGTGCTTTCCGCCCACTGGCCCGCGCTAGAAACGTTCCATTTCGTATCGGATGTCGCGGCTGGAGATCCATCCTCCAGATGATTTCGCGCAGGTTTATGTATTCGTTTATTGTGCTTTACGTAGTTATATGCATAATTATAGTCTCATATTCCTCCACCAAATAAAATTGACAAAAATATACAAATATTTTTTCTTAAATTATAACGATTCTCAATCTAGCGCTTATAATAGAAGTTAGACCATATTCCGTAAATATCAATGATGAATCATGTTAATAACGAATCGATATTTTGAAGGTAATCAAGTAGTATGAATCAAGATTTCACCATGTGTAATCGTACAGTCTTTAATTTGGTTGAATAATTAATAAAAAAAAAAAAGAAATGAAGAATTGATCACGAATCACATGATCACGATCAGACATTTACCTTTGTTTCTGACGATTCGCCGTTTCGAACTAGATGGGTTTTGACCTTGGTGTACTAACTTGGCCTGACTTGGTGTATCTTGGTCGTCGAAGGACAGTTCCACCAGTTCCCGTTCAGCTCGCCGATCATAGAAAGCCGGATGAGGTTCCAGCCTTCTAGTTCTCTGTATCAGGTGTCGTTCGAGTCGGCGTGCTTGTAGCCGAGATTTTTCCGCTGCAGGAACATGTGGATTTCCCGGAAGCTCGGTCTATCCACGTCGTTCCTATGCCAACACTCACGCATCAGCTCGTAGATGTCCTTGGGACAATTCTTTGGTAACGGTAGAATAATCTGCGAAAAATATCGTTCGCCCAATCGAATCTATTGTCAAGCAAAAGAATATTTCGAGATCTAGATTAATCTTATTTCAAATTTACTTAGATTACAACTAGATAATTAAATAGTTAAAAATTAGTAATTGCAAGTTAAGTGATTAAATTATTTACTTTATCTTAAGATTGCTTTAATTACTTTTCATTGCTTCTTTAATTATTTTAGTTTAATCTAGTTTAATATCAAATATAAATTTCAATCTTCTGATCATCTAACTTTGAGTTATTTTAGATTTATCTCTAGTATCATAACGACATCATAGTTAAAATGTTATTGCTTGGAAATTGAGGTTTGTGATATACCGCGCCCATAAATTTCAATTTTTTAAACAGAAATAATTGTTCAGAGGAGGAAAGTTAATCGGGAGGTTGAGAACGAATGGCGATAAAAGGTTTAGAAGGCAGTTAATAGGAGGCACTCGCTAGATTCATTAGTCTGCGTATGTTAACATACGCGAGGAAAACGTCGAAAGGTACTTACCCTTCTATCGTCCTCTTGGTAAAAATAAGTCGCGTTCTCAACGATGCGATGATCAGGCAGCTCCTCGAACGGTTGTTCTCTCGCGAAGGTTAAGATTTCCCAAAGCGTCACTGCGAAAGACCAAACGTCGCTCTTCGACGTATGTCTTCCCTGAATTCATTCATAATTATAATCATAATCACATATAGGTAATAAAAAAAAAAGAACGAATCTCCACAGTGATCAAAATAGAGGATTATAAATTTTGAATCATTCTATATTCGCTCAAAGGATCATCGTTTATTTTTACAGGATAATCGAATGTGTTTCCGAACAATGTATCGAAAATCGAGATATATTTTATCCTATTACACGAACAGTTTCGCTCTAAACAATGACGTAACGACGGTAGCCAAAAAAAAAAAAAAATTAAATCCGATTTTCGAAAAACAAAATTGAACAAAGATCGATTTCATTTTTAACTGGCTGTAATCCATTGGGGGGAACTGAAAAAAATATAGCGTAACGTAACGTGGGGGATTTTCTCGACAGACTTGTCCTGTGAATGCCATTCGAAGTAGAAATCTATTTACGAGGCGGTGAGCACGGCAGGTGGTATCGTTGCTTGACGAGAAATTACTCTAACTTAAGTGCTTCAGTTACGTAATTTCATGGTACTACTCTGTCTTAGCCGGCGCTGTAGTGTGCCACGAGCAAGTTTACGGAACACGCATGTACCAGAAACCTGTGACTCTTAAGCCGACGTGCGTGCACGTTGCGAGCTATGATAAATTCAATGTGATCGTTAAAGCAATGGTTACGCCAATTAATTCGACATCGTAATTAGCCATTACGGCAAAGTAATTAAGAGTATAAATGAAAATCGAATTGTCCGATAAATCAACAAGAGCTTAATTTTTCATCGAAGCTTCATTATCTCGACGGCTTGCATACATTGAAATCTGTCGGCGGATATTTTGTCCCGATTATAAGTTCCGACTATTTGTTTATAATTGCATGCTGGATCAACAAAGCTTTGTTCGGCTGCTTATAATGTTATAAAAGAGATAATTTTCAAATTTACAAGCCGACGATTCATCGTCGATCGGATTGATAATCGGAAATGTGTTCATCATAAACGATTGATCTTTCTTTAGATCGGTTCATCCAGAATTACAAATCGTAGAACCGAGTCATTTTTATCAACAAGTATACGACGAACAAGAATGGAATACAGTTCTAGCATCTTTACACTTCAAATCGCATAGGCGAAACATTATACTGTAATGAGCTATTTACTGCAGAAACTGTGAACATATTTGTTTTCCATGAAACTAGCGTCAATTTTAGAACTTTCTTATAGCGTTATATCTTCTTGACGAAAGAAAGAATAATAAATAACCATATAATAAATTAAAGAATAACAAAGAATAATAAAATGACAATAATATATTAACAGACCGCAGATATTTATGCAGATTTATATCTTTATGAACCCAAGAAATTGAACACACTGAAATAGTATCCGGATAAAGATGCAAACTAAAATTTCCTATAAATGTCGAAACATTCGCAGTCCAACTATTAAATAATTGATAACAAAAGATATTTCCCCACAATCCAAAAGAATGTTCCTCTTCCACTGAAAGATTAAAGAGAGTCGTTGTTTAACCGCGATAGTCTTTGCTCTAAAACGTACTATCCCCTCTGGGTTAACCTATTCTTTTTACTCCAGGCAAAAGGCTAGATTCTTAGCGAATAGAGGAGCGTTTCTCCTGCTCGGTCACGCGTTAACTTTAATGTCGTCAGTTCGAATGAGAGTCGAGGTTGAACGTCATAAAGTTTACGGGAGCCAATCGCGGGACATTAGTTCGCGCCGGCGTTCAACTTAATAAAGTCGAACGTTAAATCATTAAATCGACGCTAATTCTGTATAATTCTTGGGGAGACATTTGGCACGCACGCGAGCGCGCATTGCCACGGAACCATGGCCATGGGCTCGTTTCATTAACACGGATACAATGGCGTAGGACGGATAAACGATGGCAATAATGAAACATTAACGACGCAGTCAATTCGAAATGACTACGTGAACGACCGGCAAAATACTATATCGGCCGCTCGTTTCCCATTTAGTCGAATTACCATTTAGCTATCAATTTGCTCCTGCACGGATTTCATTCATACGCGATTTCCGATGCTAATGGGTCCGCGATGATGGGTCGATCGAAGCTTCGATCTCAGCCACTTCCACGAGTAGAATCTACAAGATGAATGTCCTTACTGTCAGAATTATTGGAATTTTGGGTTCCAGATAGGTTTTCGTCCGTGAATTACATTTACTAATATTAGATTGATAGTTCGGTCATCAGCTATTGTTCGTGTATTTGCAATTGTAATTATTACAGGTTTCTAAATTATTGGAACATATTCCATAAATTACTGGTAATTAAAATATATATATTTTAGTCGTCAAGGTAATGGAAGGAAGCAGGAAAAGTTCTAGAAAATTAACTTGTGACTTGTAACTATCGCTGGAAATAGAAATTTAAATACGTCGTTTATGGCGCTTCAAAGTACAAGAAATGCGAATTCATCTTTCATAAAATACAATCCGTTAAATCTACAAGTAAACATTTATCTATTTACATCCCTGCCACTATATATAATAAGGTGTTATGTATATTGTGTTCAAAATTCTTTAAATCGGCGAAACATAACAACATACATTTAAATACGGTTGAATAAATGCTATTTTTCAAAAATTTCGTAATACGAAATACGTAATTAAACCTTCCAGTACTGATGAATAAATTCTCAAAACAGTTAAAATGGTATCGCATCATGCAAAAATAACGGAACACGCTAAAAACAGGAAAAAGATCAAGGCGCATTAAGTTTAACGGTACCCGCTATCATTTAATTAAAGCACGGAGGCTTGTCATTATGGAGAAACTAACATTAGCAGTTACAGCTGCAATGCATCCAATTAACACGAAACTCGCGTCTCGCCAAATATTCCTGATCCCAATTACCTCTGTAAGACAGAGAGCGAGCGGCTCATCGTGTGTCTGATCACGAACGTGCTTATTCCACTTGTCGCTCCAACACGAGCCTTTGCCTTTGCGAGGCACCTAAAAACTTCCACCAGAAGAATCACGCACCCCTAGTCACTCGAGAACGATACGAATTTTCAGAGATTCTCCGAGGGTAAACATCGACATCCTCCCCTTTTCGACCCCTGCATCAATCCAGCAAACGATCACGAAATCGTCCAGAATGTTGACGGGGAACCGACGAATGAAACGAACGTGTTTCAATCGTTGGTTAAGCAGGAAATACATATTCGTTGGACATCGAAAACGAATTGGTGAAACGCGTTTTCTGGCCAGGACTTTTACGACGGGTTCACGATGACACGAGGCCCGGGGAAAACAGCGAATAAGCCCGATTCGTTAATGCCACGCGACCGCAGACAGCTCTATCGGGCTGATGCTTCGCGGTTTCGCGGATCGACAGTTCGATATCGACGGCTACAAACGAGAAATTAAAAACAGGATACACGAGAATAAAATACGTCGGGCCTGGGCGAAAGCGCGAACGCTATCGTTCGTTACACTGATATACTGGCATACCGTTCGCTGCCAATAAATTCACCGTAACCGCGCGTCGCTACGCGGAATAACGTATTTTCGCGACTTCATTCCCAGCGTGCCTGTACATGAATGCTAACCGGCTTGTATTACTTTTGAACAACGGTCGTTCGATGGTATGACGAATAAATTAAGAGGAAAACGTATACGGCCTGGTTCGAACGAAATTATCACGTTCCTTTCATGAACTCAGATGTTTGGATATCAAACATTGGGTTAATTTTACGACATGTTCTCATTTTTAAAACACGTAAAATTCCTCGGGAGAAGTCTTGTATCGAAAGAAATCGAAAGTGAGTTCCGAATTTCTTCGATTAGAATTGACGACGCATACGTATGGGACATTGGGTGCAATGATATGAAATATCTGTGACGTACACGTTTGCGTCGCTAGGTGTAGTTTCAAGCATTTTAAAATCATAAAACATTAAAAAATTATTCTCATTTCTCTATTGTTTCGTTCAGAAAGCTACAATCTGTTATATTTTATATCCTTTGCACTGTGCTTCAGGTACTGCGAGCCTATTATACTCTCAAGTAGATGATTGTATTATAATGCGCCAGTAACTGGTAACTTTCTTAAAGCAACAATACTTTATCCGTGGAAAATGTAACATACAAAGACGACTTTCGGATTATTTCCCTTTGTAAAGTTTATTCTTCGATTAAAGATTTCTTCTTCGACAGAACGTTCTTATCATACCTCGAATGTGATATTTATCGAACGGCAGTCTAATAGTTGTTCATTCTCTGTTTAAAAACGCGGAGTAAAAGTAGCTGGAATAAATGCGTAGGCCGTTATTACGCCGCGGTCAAAAATTAAGTCAAAAAGCTTGTCTCGACCACCGCAGACTAGACGTTGATGTTTACCCTGCTTCTTTTATCGAGCGTGCTAACCGCAAACTATGCATCGCGGCAGTTTGGGTACGCTTCAAAAATATCACGCATACTTTCAACGTTAGGAAACTTTTCCCTTTATGTCACGGTACAAATATTTGTTATTGCCTACAATATAAGCACAGAAAATAAAGGGGGAAAAATGGGAACTCAGACACGAAGAGATATAATAATAAATATAATAAGCATCTCCATTCTCACATACGATGATACATCGGTTTTTTAATTCTTTAATTTTTTAATTTCTCTAAATATTTCCTAGTCGTTAATTCGAATTTCCCATACCAACTCATACTCGATGTATTTATACTGTTAAACAATAAAACTATCAAAGTACCATTAAAATGCGAACGTTCTAGGTTATTAGCTCCGTAATGTGACCTAATCTAGCAGCTCCCGAGCCCGCTTCGACTGCTTGAATCCACTTCGAGTTCCTCCGATCCGCATGGATCAGGCTGGATAGGTTTCTGAACAAGAAGGAGGGTTAAAACAGATCCCGTTGGATCGAGGCAGATTCGAAGTCGAAATGGGTCGAAGCACGTACAGAAGCCGCCCATTAAACGGTAATCACTGTTGTTTCAACACGCCGCAACGGGGATCGTACGAATCTTTAAGGCAAATATTAGCGGAACAAAAATAACCGCAGAAAAAAAACAGAAAAAAAAGAATGGAGAAAAAAAAATTGGAACTTTCATCGGTCGAAGCATGGAACGTGCGAGGCTTTGATTTCAGCGGAGGGAAGAGGGCGAAAACAACGGGCAGAGGGTATTCGCGAAAGCCAAACCGAGTTTCATCGCGCGGATGCGTAGCTATAGTCCATTTAAATATCACTGACCGAAGCGGCACGAAATAAAACCACTCGATCGCGTTCGCTTTATTTTTTCCTCCCATGCTTCGGCGACAAAAATCGTTTACAATTTGCTGTGTGGCGTCTGTCACGATCAAACTTGATTCGTTTTCCCTCTCGTAACCGTGAGCTATTGAAAGCATTTTCGGAATTACGGAATTATACAGAGAAAGGACATAGAGAAGCCACGATTTATGACGTCGATATTTGATTTGGGAAGCAACCGAAAAAAGAGTAGCGAAGAATAAATTGACTCAATTAGAACGTACTGCAACTGTCCGCCGTCGAGTCAATTGATCAAATACATTGACAAGCATCGTGTATCAGCTGTCTGTCACACGTAGTGCGAACAGATCGGCTAACACAATTATTCTCGAACATAAATAAATCCCTAACGTTGAAAATGAAACAGAGAGAACCTGATCCGTCAATCTGACCAATCAAAGTACCAAACTATAGGTGACTACCTTTGTTATAAATCCAATACTCGGACCAACCATTTCGCTATGATACGGATTAACTGGTAATTAACGACTTACCATTAGCATAGATTCCCAGGCCATCCATCGAATCGGTAAAGGTGGTCGCCCTTCGACCCGGAAGTAGTCGGCTGCGTAGGCGTTTCTTCCGGAACCTAGGTCAGACACTTTCACCGTGTAACCACGACTCACCAAACAATTTCTGTAACAAACCAATAAACCCGTCCATCGTATATATTCCACTTTCTCGTTTCTAGTTCGCCATTTTTTTCTATTACAACAGCTGGCACACCAGTGGCTACAGCCGCTGATGGTTTTCAGCTGACCCACATTAGTGGTGCTAACTTTTTCAATATTCAGGATTTTAAATATTCGCCAGGCGAAAAAGTGTCCCGTTTTATTTCCCAGCTACTCGTTCTTTTGCTTCCTGAATCGACCATAGCGTTCCTCTAGACTTTCTATTCGAGCCAACGCTCTTTATCTGCGACAGAACCACCCCGCTACGTGAAAATACAGTAGACTCCGAGAGATAATCCGTCTTCGAGGCCGAGTGGATTATTCCAGTCTCCCCTATCCCGTACTCGAACACGTACACGAATGTATTGCTGCGAATCGTGCTTCGAAGATTGTTTACGATCTCGGGGCTGGATCAACGCGATCCAAAAGAAGAATATGGTTTTCGCACGATCCACATGGGTTTGACGAGTGACTTGATCCATCTCCACAGAGAAAATGGAAGCTTATATTTTGGGTGTAATTTTTCTTTTATGTGAGCTTACGTTTCGAAAACGTATTTGAATAACAATTGCAGAACTTTTTGAAAAAAAGAGTCTGTAGATCTATAGTCAATATATCTACGTATAAATATCATGTGTACTTTTCTAGTCAAATATTCCAGTCCATTTTTGTTAATATGAAAAGAACCAAGTTCTTTAGGAGCAGTTGTAATTACCAACTGAAACATAGCTAATATTAGAACGCTAAAATTAAAGCTTCCAGTGAAATTTATATAACTCATCGTTTTGTCTCATTGGGGACCCTTTTCTAGGAAGCATTCGATGTTCGTTCAATCGGTGCGTTCAATTATTTGAACATCGCTACTTTCTTCTCCGCACGTTGTGTCATTCCCGACAAAATAATTTATCCAAGTAAGCTAGATATAAAATCACTAAATATTTCCGATACTAGCCAGCTACACGAAGTACAAACCGCTATGTAAATAAACCAAAAGCACGCGTAGCTCCCGGCTATCATTAAATTTAACAAGAAACCACTAATGAGAACGTTTTCCCTCGTGACACGCACTGAATCAACGATGTGAACGGAACTTTGTACCATGTGTCATTATCCCCTAATTACAGACTATAATTCATTGTTATCCGCTTAACAATTCCTTCCGACTCAACACATCCCTACCCTTTCACCGATGGCAGTCACTCGTCGTTCTAACTCTATTCGTTTCATCTCCTTACATCTCTCCCTTTTCTTTTACTAGGTATTTTACTAATTAGCGTTTCCGATGACAGAAAAGGGAGAAAGGGGGATTAAAGCGGGCGAAAAGTTGGTGAATGATACCTTGAGGCTCGAGGTAAAACCATTTTTATCGGAACGAATATTCAAGGCAATCTTTCGAGTCAGTCTGTCGCGCGTTTTCGCGCGTTCTAGAGCCTCGCCTGGGCGACGATGCATTCTGGAGGATCGTTTTCAAGAGGGGCGTCGCTTTTAAACAGCTATCTTCCACCGGAAGCGTGATTCTGTCGAACGCGACGATCGTTCAAAGTTTCACGCCGATTTCTACACGGAACTGGCCGCTTACCGCGACGAATCGAGCACAGAAGAGGTTTAGTAGCAGCCACTGAGGCGGCATTCAGTTCGCTTGTAACACGAAATAGCCGCAATCCTCGAGCTTTCACCGCATTCCCAAGGATATCTTTTCACGCCATGGTTTAACACCGTAACGACCGTTTCAACGTCTCGCTGCACGCTTTCTAATTAATCTTTTCATACTAAAATGATTATTTGACGAAATATTTTTTAATTTTTAATCGAGTTGCAACGTGAAGTAACATCAGGGAGGTTGATTTTCGATTAAATGCAAACGACCTGTGTTATCAATATTAATTTCTTCGCAAAACGAATTTATTTGAGGTAATTAATTTTTGCTTTTATTGAGGAACATAATGAATGCATATGTTACTATCGAGCGTTAAGATTAATTATTGGTGAAAGGTTTTTGTACACCGAGGAATATTTATTCACGACCATTTTCTCTCTCGTATATCTTCTGGAATAATTGTTTAATTTGGAATCAAAGAGAAACTGAATGTACACGTATGCGTATGCCACAGAAGAGCAATAAGCGTAATTTTGTAAATAGAATTAAAAGAAAATTTTAAACACATTGCAGCATACCGTTTGTATCAAAGCAAACGTCGAGCATTTAGTGAATCGTTTAGTGAGCACGAGACTTCATTTTAGTAAAAAATTCTAATGATAGTGAAAAGAATTGACAAAATACAGATAAATATATATTTTTTCGTCTATGATTTTTTTCATTAGTTGGTCGCTTATTCAGCGTGCTCTCGCTGCTCAAAATTCGTTTCTATAAATCAACTGGCAATTAATTTCATCCGCCACAGGCCGCGCGCGCGTTTCGCGTTTATGCGACGGCCGCGCCGCGGGCCATTGTAATTAAAGTTTATGATTAGAGTTAATAATTCGAACACGTGACCCAACCATCCTCCGGTACACTCGTTCCCTTTTAACGGTCCTGCCACGCAGAACGTCCCATAGATCTGCCAGCAGAGTTGGAACCCGGCAATTTCCACATCGACGAAGCTTGAGGATCTTGGTTAGGAATTGGCGACGTCGTAACCAGGGAATTTTGCCCTTATAATGCGACTCGGAAGCGACGACGTAATGTCGCCACCGACTTACGCTTCCGCAGCGTTGAAAGAAAATTGGATATGTTAATTAAAGTATACGCTAATTATCCAATTTGTTACAGTCGATAAGATTATTCGTTGTAACTTATACAATAAAGATTCTTCTTTCGGTAGAATACATCTTTCTCTCGAATCTTCGTTCATGATAAAAATTGCTGTTTTTTAAATAGGGATGCAGTTGTTCTTCTATATCGATTATCGGGTAGCTATTCTTATTCGCGTAGATGAGTTCTAAATCAGAATTTCTAAAGAATCATCACTAATCTCTGTATTTCGCAACATATCATCGCAATATACGTTTCTATGATTTGGCCTCTTCTATAGTATTCTGGTATCTAATCGTAAGACACGCGTCTCTTAGGTAAAGATCTCATTAACAAGTCCACACTTCTATTTTTGCCTAATCTTGTAAGAGAAATGTAACAGTTCAATGGAATATATTATAAGATAAGACTATTACTATTTCCATTCTCGACGCTTTTATCCTAAGAGCTTTATCATTCCCAGATATGTACTTTTATCGATGATTTCTCTAATAGATTCTTAGATAAAACGTTTCCTCCTCTGTTATTTCCTCTCCCTATATTTTCCTATGGTTACATTACCATGCAGATATCGATAGATTTAAAATTAATTAAAATTCATTTAGTCGAAAATAATTAAAACAGAAGCCATCGCTACAAAGGCAATTATGCTTAGTGGAAGCTCATTAACCGGCACAACAATATAAGTGTCCCGAACGCCCAGTGCATTACAGTTACACGCTACAGCTGCCATCGATCGTTATACCATTCGCCGAAACATGTGACAAAACTGTAGTCACAGAAATACGAAAGCAGAGAAGTTACAGTTGGAACAGCATGCGCGATCGACCGGATGCCCAAACAAAAGTAACGTTCCGTGGTCGAACGAACCGTCGACGGAGAAAACGCGTTTGCGTTCATGTGGCGAAACAGCAACGTGGCTGTACCATCGAACGTGGGAATGACTGATCGACAAAGTTCGGCTTAAAGTAATCTATGAGAAACTGTCTGTCGTTACCTTGTGGCGAGATCCCGATGCACGAAGTCCATTTCCTCGAGGTGTTTCATGCCGGATGCTATTTGCGTGGCCATGTAAACCAACGTGCCGAAACTGCAACACGAAGAACGAGACGGTTACGTTCAGAAGTTTCGCGGAGTGAAATTCTGCCTTCGTGTACGTGGTTGCATACACGTTTAAACGTTCGTTCCGTACACAAAAGCGACTCGTTGGTATCGGCTCGCAATACCGCAAATGACGACGCTTTCGAAGCACAGACGAACGCGCGTCCACCATTTGCATTAACGACAAAAGCTGGCCAGATCGACCGCATTCCCTTCTGCATTTGTAGATATAAATTTGGTGCTCTTTTTGTTGGTCTTTCCCTTTTTTAGTGTTACTTCCTACTCAAAGCGTGTATACGAGTGGAACGTTCTTAACGTTTGCCCCTTTTCGTTGCTTCTGTCTTTCTTTTCCATTTCTTCCCTTTTTCTGCCCTTTTTAGTTAAAATGTTCTCCCGCCCCATTTTAAAGCTGACAAAAACTGAAGTTCCGTCATTTTCTCTGCACCGCCCTTGTTCCTTCTCATCCAATTTAAAGTGCATACTTGTCGTTATTTTGAAACAGCATGTATAATACAACTTTTCCTAAAAGGCAAAAATGGAAAAATACCGAAGAGGACACTTTAATTAGGAGGATAATAATATAGGAAGAGGCTGAAATTAGTATTTACGCGAAAGAATATAAGCACACCCAAGAGTTTGGTGGAAGAAGCGAGTAAAAGAAATAGAAAAATAGAAGAGTAAGACATGTGTATCTGAGTTACTTGCTAAATGATACTTGTTGTTTAGTTTCAGTCGTCTTACATTCCACTTTATACCTGCCATTTCAACCAAACATAGTCGAATAAAAATTCTCACAAAACTATTGATCCTTAGTAGCGTCATTATTCTCGGTTATCGTAGCGACGAGTTTCTAACCAGCAGGAACGTACAACGACAGAGACGAGTATCCGTTTGTTCGTGTAACGTACGTGAATTCTGTTTTCGGTTCACTCTCTCGCGCGCGCGGATTACGTTGGCCGAGCAGATTTATTTTCGTTCATCGTACAACTCGTGTAAATGGAAGCACGACTCGTCGAACGTATGCCGATTCGAGCCGATGCAACGCGTGCTTTTTCTCCTTCCTTCCCGAGTTTCCAGAGACGTTTATCCCGTTAGAAATCACGCGACGTACGAATGTATCAGGCTGCGGACGAGTTATTTCGTTTTATCGATGGCGAAATATTTGTCAGGGAGTCGTTCGGTACGCAAATTTCCAGCTGGTTGTAGATCGATACGGTTTCCCGCACTGGACGAAGACAAAGAGTGAGCGAGCTCTATCGGTCGTTTCTCTTGCAGTGGCCACCGGAAACGAACGCACGGGAAAAACACGGTGCGCCGACAGCTGTCACGAGCACCGATGATCTTCTCTGTCGTTCGCCTCTCATTTTCAGCCGATTTCTCGTATTTCCAGCACTTTCCAAACGATCCGCGGATACGTGGCGTTTCCACGCGCAACTCCAACGCCATTCGAACTGACGTGCATACGCGTGCGGGGTTAAAAAATGAAAAAGGTTGGTCTCATTGCGCGTCTGAACTCTCTCGTTAAATGGAATACCATTTTGTCGCCAGCAACGTGTCGATGATGCCAATAGCAGTCGATACCTCATTTTAACAGTATGCTTTGGTTTGTCGTGATTAAGGAAAACGTTATTCGAAGTTCGCTGGATGTTACCGTTTTTCTGATCGTTATACGTTTACATTAGTAGTCGTATAACGTCTTCCCGTCAGTTAAAATGTTCTGTCCAGCAGTTTTTCATATTTTAAGATATGTTGAAACATTTAAAGATCACCGTGTCTTTTGCCTTTCGAGTCAAGTTAGTTTATATTAAACAGGCTGTTGCGAATTGATGGCTAAAAAAGAAAATAAACTCGTACGAAATCAATGTAACCACATATCCTAGATAAAAGTTTCTTCGGTTCTGATATTAAGCACACCGTAGAATCATACTAAAAACGAAGCATTTCACAGACTCTTTATAATCTTTCGAAATTCACCGTACCAATACCTTACTGACGTATAAAGCTAAAGAAAGATACAAGTAAATAGCATTTTCAAGACTCGAATAGCGAACTTTACATGCATTGCATCCTGTCGCATCCTTAATAAGTACCATCTCTCCGGTGAGACATCGTAATTAATTATACCTGAGAGTTTTAGCAGTGTGCACGGTAGACGTTTCAGCGATGTGGCTCTGCAGATATTGATTCAAATCCCCGTACTCGCCATTTTCCGATACGATGCACATGGGATCGTCTTCGAGGCTGGCGCCGAGTAGCCGCGCGACATTCCGATCGGCCAGCCGTGCCAGTCTTTTTGCTTCCTGTTGAAATTCTATCCTGGAAAATACATGGGACACTCGGAAGTAATATCTTTATAGTCGGCTGCCCTACCAACCAGACGGCTATTGAATACTGGCGGATATACTGGAAATAATGTGAGCACTCTATCTGCGAGTATCGCGTCGTTGTACCCGTAAGCTCTTCCTTTTTCTCTATCTCTCTCTTTTTCGTTCTACGTGTTTGGAGCGACGAAAAGGGACGAGTGACGGGAAAACAACGAGAAGAATAGAAGAGGGATTGTAGCTACGTAACACAGGCCCAGGGATAACGGCTACTGCTGAGATTATCGTTTCGAGAACACTCGCGAGTTCCGTGTTTAACAGAGCTTCCCGCTTGTGTTTCAGTTGTCTAATATTTAGGATCTCGATAAGGGCTATGTTTCTGAACGTAACAACGTCGAAAACAGGCTCGGTAATGGGACGAGCAGCAGCGCACGACGATCGATTTCATGGATTCGTATGTTATTTGCGTAAGGACGCGTTGTTATTCGCGAAGCGGCTGCATTTATACGATGTCAGGCGTAAAGTTGCAGCGTTGGTTGCAACGAATTCCGCCGGTTTCCTCGGGCAGTAATTGTGGCGGCCGTTAGCCGGTGGAAACTCGACGTCGGCTTGTCCCACTGGCTTTTAATTAATAAATTTCACTATTTTGGCTAATTTCAAGCGACAAAGAAGTTGCACGGTTAACGCCGTGGCGGGTCAACTCGCAAACCGGAAAATGCGTCTCTCTAGGGGTCAGCGAAGAACTTTTCGGTAGTAGGAAAGCGAATCGAAACTTTCTCGTCGGGTGACGTATGCTGGATCGTAGTTTTTCGAAAATTCGCACCGAATTTTTCTAATTAAAGTTTGAAACGATGAAAGACGACGAGGAATATTTCAGAACTGTTTAGAGAAACGAAAAGTTTCAATGAAAAGACGTCTTATCTTGAATGTTTCTTTTTGCCGGAAAATGAAATTTCCTGATCTTTTAAAGAAGATATAACAAATCCAATCGAAGATATCAGGCAATAGAAGACGTCACAGGTTTCTTTCTTGTCGCTTTTATCGGGAAGATTCTAGCGTTTCTTGTGCTGGCGTGGATATCGGGCGGTCTGTCGCGCGAAAAAGGAATAAACGAGTACGATTGTACTTCCGGTGCCCCGTTAAGAGGCCGCTCGACAACAATACACGTTCCGCGAACGTTCCGTTGCCGAGCTCTGTAATCCCCGATCCTGTCTACCCGGATCATCCTTTCGCTGCGCCAGCGATAACGCAGCGCGTGTTCCTCGCCGGGACACGCTTTATCGTGTACTTCCGATCCTACTTCTTTGCCTTCCAATCCCTAAATCGATCGATTGTTAGCTTGTTAGTTATATATTTCTTCTTTCAAATGTTTCATACTCTATATATATATAAATAACTTTCTATATATACAGAAATTACGAGACTTTTAATATAAATATATATAAACAAATGATCCATTGCTCTATTGTATTAATACACCTCAGAATTATGATACGCTTAAGATGGCTGTATACTGATTTCGTATTAAATATATGTGTTTGCAGTAAGATTTTAAATTCTGTATATATTTCCAGATTCGATTCAAATTTTACTCGTACAGTGATGGCAGTTGTGCTTCATTACAGTGCTAATTAAATCTGAAAATGTTCTATATAACGCATAAAATATACACAAAAAAGTTTTCGATGGTAGATATTCAAATACTTTCTCGAGCCACTGATTACTTGATTAAAAAATTAATTATACGACTAACAGTTTTTGGATTTTATTAATCTCTAATAAAATAATGTTTATGTGTATTGCTTGCTGTTGAAAAATAATTAAAATAACCCTGTTATTAATTATTCTTTTATTAGGTGATCATGAAATTCTAATAAAGGCAGATTTAGTTTCTGTAGATATCTCAAAATTGAAATTCTGAAAACTAGTTGCTGGCATATATCACAGCAGCTAATAAAAATTTGATCAATGACGAATACGCTGAACGATTGTGATTAAAAATTAATATGCACCTGGCAAAGTGTATACATTACATTTCAAATGCACTATTAACACTTATTAACAAAAAATTAAATGAAATCGAAACGACACGCGTCCTACTTCTCCCTCGTAAGCTTATATACTTCAGAATTGTCAAATAACAAGCTTCACAACCAGAAACATGAAGTCACAGTTACTTTGTGTGCATTAAAAACGTTTAAACTTTATTATTAAAACAGCGGTCGAGATAGGATCGGATTTCAACAATTTCCTCGTGGTTCGAGCAGCGTCGTCAGAGAGGTTCGGGTCAAAGGGAAACTTCTGTACGGTAAATCGCCAAGCTATTGTCAATCGTAGGCAACGGTCCAGACTGTTTTAGGAGGCGTTAAAGGCCAAACCATCGCGAAAAGTAGCAACGGCGCGGACAAGTTATTCGATTATGCGTCAGTCACTGACCGTCTAAACACTTTCTCTGCATTATCGCGTCGCAACAACTTAATACACAGGCCACGTCATTATGTCCGAAATCACTTTGCGCCACGTTTATCGAATTATCGTATTAACGCGGCCTCTCTAAATATAATCGATTGGGATAATTTTCTATCGATGCCCTATATTTCACAGCAAATCTGCTCTCCCGTTTGGTTGATACGAGAGAGGAGAGCGGGATGGATAGTAAATGAATCAGAATAACGGTCTATAATTGAGCGGGATAATTTTCTCCCGGTTATCCTATACTTTCCATATTTTTGGCTTGGCGTGAAATATCGGACGCTTAATAGTTCCGGCCACTGTATTTAGCGACGTAAACGAGTACTCCAATAACGTGTTGTTCGATTCATTTCTATCGGCTAATTTAATTATGGCCGTAGCTGCTATCGATTCCCGATTTTCCATGCGACGCCCTCTTCTGTTTCGCTTGCAAGCACGCGAAGAAATTACCACGGTAAATCGTGACAAAAAATACTTAGCGAACGTGGACTGAAAGGTTTATTCATTCTCGAGACGCGAGCTGATAATTTGCTTTCGTACGGATACTCTTAATAATTTCCTGCTCGTTTTATAGGATTCGCTATATGGAGCGTCTGTTTCATTTCATTCTTTTCTCTCGTTTTTTTGTATTCCAGAGAAAGGTAAACGCGTTCAGAGGGTAGGATCGTTCGCTTGTTTGTCAATAACAGCCTCCGATACGTTGTTTTCATTCACACGCTGTAACAACCGTTCTACGTGCGCCACACGCGACAAACTATTACTCAATTATTACTCTGCTATTGACGCGACGGCAATTTATTGCGCTGCAGCTGGATACATTTCGAAGCCGATGCTTCTGCGCCGGCTGTCATGCCGAAATTCTCTGCCAATTTTCATACGTACAATCAATTTATACCAGAAACCCTCCTTCGATGAAAAATATCTCTACCAATTCCTACCAATTATTTTGATAATATCCGACCGAATATTCGACCCTGTCGTGAAATTTTGAATTTCAGATGGAACTTTGAAAAGTACTATACTAGCAATTCTCCTCATCGAAACATACATGTATACAATTCTTATCAGTTATTTTAATAATATCTAACCAAACATATTTGTATCACCTAACTGCAAAGAAACTTTATGTTTTTCAAAATTATGACCAAAATTTTAACAATAATTAGACCACGAACATTCTTCGACGAAGAATATATGCAATACTTGCCAATTATTTCCACAATATCCGTCCCAATATTCGAGTTTGTACCACGCGTCATGATATTTCGAGTATAAACCAACTGAAAATAGTTCTTCTCGAGACTTTTGAAATTATTTGCTTAACATCGTAAAATTTCCGGATGATAGGCAGTTCGACGACGCCGAGACGCTCGATAATACAAGACCCTTACCTAAGCGCATCCAAGGAACCAGGTCTCAGGGACTTAACGATCACCAGGTCGCTGCTAGTGTTCCGGAAAACTTCGTCGTATCCAGGAAACCTGTCGACCTCGCAAATGTGAACGTCGCCGAAGTATCCGCAGCCGAGGTTTTCAACGATGTTGAGTTTCTCCCGGGGGAAGTCTAAGATGCACTCGGGCACCTCGTCTTCCTCCTCCGTAAGCATATCCTCGGGACTGTAGCTTGTCATGCTACTGGAGGCTTTCGCGCTCATTGGCGGCGGCGTGCTCGGTGTCGGAGATGGCGGTAACGGTGGCAGGGAATTCTGTAATAAAAACCAAGACGTGGTAATGCCATGGATAGGAGCATCGGGTTACCTAGGAAGAGGTATTTTAAGAGAAAATTCAAAGTTTCCTCTTGGTTCGCATCTACGATATTTTCATACATTCTAATCGCGTTACGAGTATATACTCATTAACTTAGTAACGATAAATGTTAGCTCTTCCTACAATTTTATCTCTGCTGCACCTTTTGGTTCACGTTCGATCGAATCGTATATTTATAGCGTTACGAAATTTCATTAGTTCGAGGAAAATCGTTATGTACGTACGTGACTTTGATTCTTGTGCTAAAGATATCAAAACGTTAATCGTTCTTTTTATTCTCTTTTTTTATTTTGTTGATTGAAAGTAAAGCGAGATGGACGTATAGAAAGTTCCAGGACCGCAACAGTTAACGTTATATTGAGAAGCTGTATACCCCATATAGGAAAACAAAGAATGTAGCAAACATTTCAAATATAGTATTGAACAAGTTTTTTCAATTCTAGAACCAGACTACAACGATGAGTGGTCTAATTATTCACATATCAAACGATTAATCTTGATGAAGTTTGATCACATTGGTTTCCGTATAGCTGACATGACAAAAAGCTACCATCTCAGAGAAATAGCCGAAACAAAAGTGAATGGCGAATTAGCAACGCCTCGCTATAGTATCCCATTGTTAAAATCACGCGAAGGATTTGGGGCAAACGTAGTCAGTCCAAAAATAAGAGTACAAATTAAAATACTCGTTTACTACATGCACGTCGTGCAATCAATAATCACAGGCCTCACGCTATCGGCCGGTGATCAGTGTATGCTTTCGTAAGACGTTTCCTTTCCCAAGTCTCGCATTAGTCATGATTGATAGTTCTTTTTGGTTACCTTGTTTTTCATCCATTAAGCTTCATTATACTCTGCGCGAAGCGTTTTAGCACGCGCTGTTGGACGCTGTACGGCGAACTTTAAGCGCCCTAATTTACAAAAAAAAAAAGAAAGAAAGAAAAAGACGAAGAAATGGAAGGAAAAATATTGGAGGAAAAAGAAGACAAAAATGAAATACAAGAAATTAATCACGACGCTAATTGCCTCTACCACGATAGAACGTAAAATACATAACTGACCATACGCGCGCTCGTGTGTGTGTGTGTATGTGTGCTTGATGAAAACAACGAGGCGTTAAGAGGATTCATTGGACAAGCTCGCGGCAAGGCCCGCGAAAGGGAAACGATTCAAGTAGCTGCCACGATGGCGACGTAAGATCCCAGAGTCACGAACCGGTGTTTGACACAGTTTCAGGCCAAGTGGCCCGCATTAATACCCTCCCACCGTCAGCCTGCAAAACTACTCCGCGACCAGAACTAATCGTCACGGATCGCATGTCTGCCGTACATTTTTGATACTCACCTTACAGATCTCCGTGCTGGCGTAATACTTTTCCGGTGGTGGCGGTATGGGCGGCGGATTAGATGGATATTCTTGAACCGGCGGAATTGGCCTGGCAAGATTGATCGCCGTGCTCAGCAACAGCGGAATAACCGGCTGCACCTCCGTGATCCCTGTCCGCCGATACCGTGAGCGGAAAGGAAAAAAGAATTTTGACAAGGTTAGAGACACGATGGCCGCTGTGCACGAAAGAAATTACCCCGGGCGCGTTTCAAACCTCCCCCTCCCCCACGTCCTGCCCCTGCTCCCGCTTCATGTTCCTCGAAACTTTCAAACGAGCATTTCCTCTCGTTTTATATTTTTCCTCTTTCGTTTCTTTTTTAGGGGAGTTCTCTCTCGGCCATTTTCTTTTACCGAGCACTATCTTTCTCCTGTTACACGTTCGTTTTATTACGATATAAGAATGTTTCATCCTCTGTGTTCTCTTTGACGTGGTTTTTACGCGACCCCTTGTGCTTTGAACGATGGCTTCCAATGAAAGCGAGATATCTGATTTTGCAGTTAAGTCGCGACTAGCAGACGAGTTTAACTCGATGCATTATATAAGGTTATTCGTTATATAGAGCAGTTTGCGTGATTAATTGATAGCGAACTGAAAGTTAGAATTAACTGAAATTTATTTTTAATTCTACTCGTTCGAGTGTACTCGAGGTAATTTTACACCGTTCTGAGAAACAGTACCCTCGGCAAGGTAGCAGAAAACGAAATAATTGGTCAACTATTTGAGCAATGCAGGCACGATGTGGCAAAAAGCAGCGGTTTGAAACAGTATTCGTTGTTAAGTTGAATTCTTCTCCTTTAGCTTTATGAAGCTTTATACGAGAATTGATCATTGTGGAATTTCATTTGACTTTTAAACATTTGAAAATAAGCGAGGAAAGAATGCACGGATATATGAAAATTTTGTAGCTTCGAATAAAAATTAAAGCGAATTAATGGGTCCTGGTAAATGACGAGGCTCGTATATGATTTGTGCTCGTGCAAGCCTCGTCTTTAAGTACTATGAACTCTGTAATAATCCATCGATCATTAACCCGCAATTTAATTCGAACGCTGTATGCTCGCATATCGCGGTAGGTGTTGCGTTTATCATCGCGACCAATGGCTATAGACCACCGTCGATTTTATGTAATTTTAGTCAAACGCAAACTCGATAATGCACCGCAACGTGGAGCCACTCATTTCGAGTTTTCCCGCTGTTAAATTGCACCGCGCACTAACAAATATCGAAGGGATGAAACGTTACCAAGACCACCACGGAACTCCCATAAAATCGCCTACTTTTAGCAGACAAAAACTTTGAACTCGATGCATTAAGGGTACTCTGGTTCTATTAACCATTATTTAATGTAGCAGTTATGGAACCCGAATTTTCCCTACGTGAATCGATAGCGACTGGATTGAAACCAACAATAGAAGAATTCAACAAGTGTATTAATTATTTGTCGAAAATATCTAAAAATTTTCAAAATTAAAAGTTAAATTCTTTCGATAGTTCTCGTGTAGCACACGATTGATACGTTGAGATATTTTTTTATTCAAGAAATCATATCCAAACATGGTACACGCTGATATATTAAAAAATAATATCCATAAATTTCTAGAATAACTAGGATATTAAAACCATGAAACAGAACCCACTACACTTCGTTAATGCTTTATATTAGCTTTCCACATTGCAGTCTCACAGCTAAATTAATTTCAGCCCAATCTCGCGCACCTGTACATTTGCTGGAACTACCAGCGAAACCATTGCCTTCCTCGCAAACATATTTCACCCAGCCGATCAAAGGGTTAAACGCGTGTTGGCTCCAACTCGCTACTTTGGGTTATTACGAAAATTTCGAGTTTTGCCGTATCAAATGGTTCCTGGGGGCGGGGCTCCGTGTTAGCGGTTAATAATTCTGGACAACGGGTCACGCGGGGCACGTTGATAATCGTGAAATTCAAAGTGCAGGGGTTCTGTGTTCGAATTAATTTAAATCGGCCTAACCGTGCATGCACGCGTAGAATTCGAAAGGCTTAAGTGTCGCACTTAACGTCGCTACCAACCGCTGTAATCCGTGATAGTTTTGTGTAGTTGCGGTGTCGTCATGGTGCAGGCGGCCGGGTGGTACTGCGCCGGAAGCGGAGGGCAAATTGGTCCCTTGTCCTCGCCCTCCTCCTGCACGGAGACCTGCGGCCGAATATTGAGCGTTCCTGTTAATGCACCTGACATTTATGCACACGTCGCGCGTGTATACCACGCGAGTAAAAGCGATACGCCACCGGAAACTTTCCGTCACTTCATGCCACCACTTCTGTCTCGCCCCAGCACACCCACCCCGTCCACGAGCATTCCGAATATTCATGGCCCATCGAGGCATGCTTTTTGTTTTATGGATATCCGAGGAAAGATCAACCGATCACCCGTGTATCTCATGATAATTATACGCTTATAATTATTAATGTCCCCTTAATCTGAATTTTTACTTGTATATTACAATTATTATTCTTATAGGAATTTCATTTGTTGGCGGTTGTTGGTTATTTAAATCGTTCAAAGGTTTTGGCTATTGTTGGTTACACAAAATATTTCCACATTTACATATACACTTATTTATAGTAATTATCAGAAATTACCTATGATACCTTGCGTATATTTATGACTGACATGTTAAGATATGATATGGAAGAAATAATTGATATATAAATGGAGTATAATTCGAGGATTACGCGAATCGATACGTGCGCGAAAATGTTAACAGTTATTCAAGTGGTCGAATAAAATAAGACCACCGAAAACCGAGTCGTCCGAGGCATGAGCAAAATTTGCATGAATTTTTTTCTCCACCATTTTTACATTCTCATTGCATATTTACACACCAAACTGATACTTTCATGTTATAATATACCCGATGCATAATTCATTTGGAGCGCGGCACTGCTTCTTTACTCGTTTTTTCTCACGCCTTTTATATTCTATCACCTGCATCACTTTTTCAGCAACACCTGCCTGCTTCTTTAACGAATACTCAATTGCGGATTATGCAATCCTTTTAAAGCAGAATCAATAATCACTCGCTCGATTCCAGCTTTTTCAAGTATCGTTCGTGTTCCGAATTTAAGATAAAAGATGGAAGAGAGGTTCGGCCGTCAAAATTCAATTTCGGGCGACGCGGTGCTGCTGATTTTATCATGAAAAGCGTATCAGCCGTCGTCGCGATCGAAAGAACCACAGAACCGCGGCATAGCGTAGCGTGGCTAATAATTTCACACGACGTAATTATCGGCACAATGCATCGATACGCATTCAACGGCCCACGTAATTCTGCTGAATAAAATTTAACCGTATCATCGGGTAATTATCAGTCTCGGCACTCCCTGGCCGAGGAAATCGGACCGGAGGATCGCTTGGATCGCTTCGTTCGTTTATAATCAACCTCTCTTTCGAATCAATAATTTGTTAGTGTAAGAAACTTCCAACAACAAACTACAAATGAAAAACGAAAAGATGGACGAAAGATGAAAAAAGAGCATGGCAGTTCTAAAATAATACACCTGTTACAAACTGAATCTGTTACAAGCGACAAGCTCGACTCTCTGTTTACAACGCTGCTTTTATTTTTCTATTAACAAGCTTCGTTACGACGGCGCGTATTTTCGTCGCGAAGAAACACGGCCCGGTATAGTTTCCTTATCGAGCGTCCCCTTTCCTCGACAGCCTCCGCGTGTTATCGTTGGCTCGTACGGCGAGGAAAGAACTCGTCAACGCGGGGCTGGATCGACAGTGCCGCCCCAGGAAATTAACGCTTTCATTGTATAACAAACAATCCTTCGCCAGAAGCGCCGTGTCCCGAGCTCCTTCCTTCTATACCGGAGAACCGATAAGGGGGATCATGTCGAGCACCGTTCTCCGGAGAGTCGCGATATAATATCCATTGATTTTTGCTTTGCTTGCCCTCCGTCTGAACGTCACGGAGACGACCCGACGAGAAGGACACCGCAACCTAAGGAGGGGTGTTAATTTCCGTTTAGGAAGCGTTAGGGTGCCAGACTTGGCGAGATGCTCCGCGCAACCACCGTTGAGATAAGATAACCACTTAGCCATCGAGATTCTGCTCGAATCTCTTTGCTATGATTCCCTTCCACTTCTCCCTTTTCCTTTCTCGCTTCACCTTCTTCCCTCACTTCCTCGTCGTTTCTTTCTACTGATCACCCTCTACTTCTGATCGTCCCCTCTTCTTTCACGTTGCTCGTCCTCGCGTCATCCAGATCTTCTTAACGGCTCTCTTTAGCCCGTTAGGGCTATCTAAAGTCTTGCCCCTGCTTCCCTCGATCCTTATGACCTGACATTCGAAGGTATTTCAAGACATTCGAAGCAACGTCGATTGGTAGCCGTAGCCAGTGATGACTCGATCCAGCGAGACTCGTGGCTCGATGCGTTCCTCTTGGAGTATCACTGATTTCATGGAGCAGGGGAAATGGTATGAAAGTACACGTGCCAGGATCCTTTATCGAACGGGTCGTTATAGAGGCTACAGAGGGTTCGACGTTAATTTCGATCGTGGTCGCTTGTTTGCTCGACGATACTCGGCTATCCATCGTTGAAAACCGGGGGTACACGCAGGTAATTGGCAACGTGGAAATCTTCGGGGGCGTGCGAACGAGTCCCTCGATGATCGGCAGCCGCGTATGATTTGATACAACGGAACGTCGGAAAAATTAATTACGGCAAAACCAATCAGCGCGTGGCATTTTCGACTGATCTTCGGTTAAGCGAAAAATAATCGATCCCGGCCGTCGTGCGTTAATTGAAAATAGTAATTACACAATAAACATCGTCGACAGGGAAAGAATCACTCGCAGAGAGTTCCATGTTTCTGCTTTGATTCACGACCGATGACTTGTTTCAAAAGCCCGTCGAATCGTTCGGCCCTTCCTTTAATTTAAATAGAGAAGTTTTCGTTGTTAGAATAAGTCACCGGGCTCATTTACTCTGTTATAGAATTAATAACCTAACCGTTTATGGAATTATGGAATATAATGGGATTATTAAAATATTGTCGTTTCGTAAAGATACTTATGAATTTTATTGAAGTATCTAAAGAGCGGTTGAAAAAAAGAGATCTCCGGAAAAACGATTTCAGTTATTGAGAGGAATCGTTCACACAGAAACACGGCTGTAATTCCAAATATTTATGCACGTGAAACGGTTCAAATAACATTACTGAAAGCTCTTTTCGTCGTTTTAAATCCACTTATAACACTGAATAATGTAATTCCCCGATGCACAATGCTGAAAATTAACAACACACGCCGAACGTTAAAAACAATATATCGTTCTTATCCTTTATTATTCATACGAAACGTTATTATAACCCAGGCATATTTCATTAACAAGAACATGCAAATTAATGCGCAGGAAAAGATAAATACACGCAAATGTATTGGAAATCGGAACAAAATTACAAATGTTACAAAGAAGACGCTTTTCATTGTGCTACTTACATTTTACATTACACGATATATTTACATCCTGTTTTTATTAATTCCGTTATAATCCTCGAATTTTAGTAAATTTCTTTTTGGCAACAAGCAAATAAGCTTTTAATATTACATACACTGAGATAAAATCGAGACGTTTCAATTCTTTCCTGCCTTTTTCAAATTTAGAAGAGAATATAAAGTCCCAATAAAGAAAAGTGAATGCTCAATGGAAAAACACGATTAAATCCAAAACGATCTAAAGAAAGCGGCAGTGCCAAACAATCCAAATGAAGGGAAAAGGGCGGACGTTTATCAATATATAATACGACGATCATCATCGTATTGCCGTCTTCCAAAATGTCGGCTACTTCCCCTAAATCAGACTGTACATCGTGGACAGAACCATAATACGTTCTCATCCGATTGTGCAGTGTTTGCCGTGGTCGCGAGTATATCAATTGACCGCACAAAAGGACCCTTTCGATTGATACATCCCTGAACCTTTTCGTGGACGCGGATACGTTCGATTGACCCAAAGACGCTTTTATTGGAAAATATCGTGCCCGATACGTTGCTGAAACGCCTTCCGTTACGGATACGCCCTCGGCGTTTCACGATATAACTCGATGAAATAAACGACGACCGATGCCCATCATATAACTAGCTTCTGGTTATAACCGACGAAAACGCTTCAACGAACTTATTATCGTGACGTATTTGTTCATAAACATGAGAACGTTTTGCCCCATAAGTAACATCGTATTGAATTTATTACGAAAATAAAAAAAACATTCAATAATCTACGATTCCTATCGTGATATGTTTGATACCTTTCTAATTGGAGATGGAAAATCATTGAAGAAATTCGGAAATCTTGTACGAATAGCATATATTTCGCGAATAGGTATATGCACACGTTATGAACAATAATTCTCCGATTAATAATATCAGCGAATTGACAACTTACAGATCATAAGTATATGTAAATTATATTGAAGCGCTTCTCCTTTATAATTTTCCAATTCTACATCGAACGGGATACTTTGATCATAAAATTTCATTCGATTTATAACCAAACGTATTGCTAATATACAAGAAAATTTGTGACTTGCAAACTTCCACGAATAATATTATTTTAATTGCGTAAGAGGATCTTGATTTCCGATAGAAACGTAGGCGGGGGCGTGTTATGTAAATTACAAAAGCAATTTGAAAAGTAATTGCAGATGGTGCGATGTACTCGAGCTCGAGAGGGAATACAAGGAGCGAACTAAATTACACCAGCTCTGGTAAAGGTTTAAAAAATTCCTTGTAGATTTTCGTTGCTGGTTGCGCGCGCTGCAAAAAGCAGCGGAGGTAAAAGAGAAACACGAGCTCCAAATTGGGAGAGAAATATTCGAAATGAAGAGAACTTTACAATGGTCGAATTACCAAGACTCCACGGGATGTTTGTCTTTTTTATCGCGATCAAAGAGTAATATTGCACGGTGAAATAATTGCATCACATCAAGAGCAATCTCGTGTTGGCGAATGCGATAAATATGGCGTAATATAATTAGCTGCGGATAAACGTAATAAAAACGTGAATCGAAATACCGAGCCCGGTGCTACTTGATGAAATCCCAGACGCCCAAAGGTAGATCCCACGAACAAAACGATCTTCCATTAATTAGCGACGGAGTGCTTTTTGCCATTTTCATTACCATGGCTGCATTTTCGCCACTGTACAGGCGAAAGCCGCACAACCTGTCGGATATCTGCACATTTTCCGCCTCCATTCGACATTCTCCTCCTGCGAGACTGTCATTTATCCTCTCACCAATTTCCGGTCCTTTTTCGACGAATTCAGTCGCATTCGAACCACAATTTAGTTATAGCAGTTGAATTCTATTATTTTTTGATTTGAGTTTCCGCGCACGCTTGAATCGAGGCAACCACGATTATAAATTCAAATGATCGAACGTTCGATGTTATCGTTTAATTTCATGCTCGCGAGCGTACGAAGGATTGTATAATAAGCCACGTATTCAGTTATGTTTGTATAATAGTTTAATAATATTCATTGTTCGATAATGCGTTCTAGAAGATCCATTAAATCGTGATTTGAATGGGCAATTCGTAGGTTGCCTTCATTTTTTGGTTATTCGTATGCGTGTATATTCAATTTCGAGAAGATTGCGTTTGAAGACTACTGTAGAAAACATGATACGTAACATTTTCCATCTTTCCCATGGAAACAATTTTAAGATTCAATGTCTATCGATCCTATTTCCTCTTTTTATTTAGTTTCAGGATCAAAAGTGTTTCAAATACTTTTACTGTCGTCAGATTAATTATGTCTTGATCCTTTGGAAATCTTGAAAGGTAGGAATTAATATATCTTTTCTTAGATCTGATAGATTCTTCTTTTCTTCGCCTGTCATATTAAATTAATCAAGTTAGTCAGTTGATATCAAAATCAGAAGATCAAGAAAATTGTTGACGCTGTATCAACGTTTTCCCTATAGAGCGTATATTTTTCTCCACTCTATCTTTATTCCTGTAATTATCGGAAGTCAATGGTCGGATTCTTTGTTCTTCGTAATAGCAGAAACGAATATTGCAAAAACGTAAAATACGAAAATTGTAAATTCCTATAACTTCGCCTATTAACGCTTAATTTTGCGTTCCTGTCCAACGATAATATGAGAAAGATTGGCATAAAAAATGGGACAGATAATAAACACACAAAAAAGACAGGCAAATATAATATTTATTTCGAATAAAATTTTCGTTACAGATCGTTGTAAGATATGTCTCGCGTGTCTGTCTTCCACTGTAATACAAATATTAAATGTCTAATCACGCCCACTGAAAAAAGCACCTCACGTCATTCGTCGTTGTAAATCAAATAAATTATCCGAGTTTTAACGAAGATTGATACACGGGTCTGCACGAACATGACATTTTTTCTACCTTTACGAGCACCACCTCCAAATTCTTCGATCCATCTTTCAGGCCATTCTACACGGTAAATCAACATGTTGTCCAGAGAAAACTCGAAAAATAGGACGATGAATCTAGCACATTATTCATTTTTCATTTCTTCCATTTTACAACGTCACTTATGTGAAATCGTTGTTATCCACAGTTTTCTCAAAATAAAAATTCTCTCGCTCGTTATCACTCTCCTATAAATTCGGTATCCCTTTCTGTTTTAAACCTATGTCTAACTATGTCTAACTACATCGACATTAGTTTGTTCTATTCCCAGGAATTTTTGCCAAAGATTTCCAAGACAATGGAATCCCAAATCGATTTCGTTTCAAGTCTTCGAACTCTACGTAACATTTAACGATTGCAAGCTTCAGTCAGATAGCGCATGTACATGAACTTGACTAGAAAAATACCAAAATAATAAAACCGACGGAAACGATAACCAGAAAAGAGGGAACGAAAATAGTGGACGTTAAGAAAGTGGCAGAATCTGTTTGACTTTCATCAAGAAGATGGTCCAGCCTGTGGCCAGATTGTCTCCTAATGCTTAACCAGAAAACTACTGGCCGTGACAATCGGGATACACGCGTACGTCAAATTTGCGGGCAGGATTACAGTATACGGGAATCAGGGAGTTTGTTGCTTTAAATTAAAATAATCTGTTTTCGCTCGGCCGCCCCTCGTATCGCGACGAACCCCACAGCTAAAGTCGGTAATCGCATTACCTCACTTTTGAACGCCTCCCACCCAACCCTGCAACTCGCCCACCCTCTCGTTTCGCGATCCCTGCTGCCACCAACGCTACCACGCCTCTGGCATACCCTACACAGAATCGGAATAAAAGCGCGTTTACTAGCGTGCGTCACGGATCGGGCCGTTCGAGGATAATAAATTCCACGAAATTTAATGAAATCACGCGTGTCTTTCGCAGGTGGTTACTACGCCCAGCCTTCGTTCCAATGCCAACCTAACCCGAAACGAAAGTGACAAAATTTGTTCTATTATACCAACGAAGGAAAAATTCCTGCTGTTCCTTTGAAGGGGATGAAATTTACCGGGTAATTAACGGGGATCTCGAGTGACGCTTGTCGACAGTGCTAATTAAACCACATGACGTTTACGGAAATTCATATTTTTTGATAAATACGAAGAAGTGGAACCAGGTAGGGATTTATATTTTATTAAATTCTAGATATTTCGTACCATTACAGTTTATAATGGCACGTGGAATGCGATTTTTTGTTTACGTTTATGAGAAAGTTTGAGGTGCACGAGTGCTCAAAGTGCAGATAATGTGTAAAAATATACGAAACACTCAAAGTATAGTACTGTTTACGATACATGGTGCGGAAAATAATTTACGTGACTTCAACTTTTTGAATCGAATTCGTAAAGATACAACACAGAACAAGGGAATGTAGTCATGCAAGTTTTTGGATGGATACCCTCAAATCTTTTCTTCGAATGTCTACAAAGTTTACCCGAGTTTACCTGAATTAATAGAGAGAAAATGTATAAATGCAGGGATAAATGTCATGGTAGAAGAAATATGCGAGTTAGTCTTTAGCAAGTTCTGTACGACTTGAAAGACCAGAAGAGTGAATATACTTGAGTCGTAAGAAACTGACTTGCATTGTGCTGTGTCTCATTAAAAAATCAGTATTGTAAACGTATACATAAAAATCACGTCTAGCGAACGAAGGAAACAAATTAATTTCGCAGGCTAAGAAGGAGAATTCCAAGAAAAAATAAACGTATACCAGGAAATAATTCGCTTCTATGTGCCGTTGTTCGAGAGGCCAGAAAACCGACACCTTGAACATCACTGTCGACGTTCAGGAAATACGTATTTTTACGATACGTTAAAAAGTAACGAACTGTGAAACAGCGCCACAAGCCTAACATTGCGTTACAGAGCACGTTAATACGGCTACGAACTACGAACACGTAAAAAATTCAAACAAGTCGGTGTTGTTTCGACCATTTATTCGAAACGCTTCAAGCTTACGCTCGCTATTACATCGAAGCCATGAGGGGGCAAAGCATTAAAAGAAAAAGAGATTATTCCACCATGTAACGTCGATGAGCCGTGGAAACACTGATTAAAGAGCAATCGATGAATCGCAAGCGTTAAAATTTATTTCCGGTTAAAAGTTTCCGTTATTATTGAGCAAGTTAGTATTTCTCTTGAAACATAAATTGCAGAAATTCGTAGCAGAGGAACTCGAAATTTTCCACGACTCATTCACCGGTGGCTGGTAATTTAATAATTTTGCGTACAAATATTTCAAAACAAATCTACTCTGAAGCAACCTAGAAGAACATGAAGAATACTATCCGGCCTTTGTTCTAACAAATACACGTTCATCATCGTGGCACTGCCTCGCTCATTATTTTAAAACCGACACGACCATCGTACTGAAAGGTATAAATATCTCATTCTCCTTCCATCAAGCGAATTCCACTAACCTATGAAATATCGTCCACAAATTTTTCATGGATTAAAAGCAACAATGAAAAAATCAAATAAACCTTTCGTTTCACGACAATGAAATTTGTACAGCCGTATACGCTGCTCGTATAACGTTTTATCGGCGAAAATTGTGAGTTTGCAATCATATTTCTGTAGAAAAAACGAATAACAACCTTTTGCAGATATCTCACCACTTCACATGGAACAGTAGGTATCCTTTACGTCGATCTAACGTCTATTATGATTTATCGAAATTTCATTCCAATAAACTCAGTTAAAATTGTGGGTTCAAAGACTAGATTCAAGAAAATTACAAAAGCTTCGTCAAAATTTCGTTGCGATACCTACGGTCCAAATTATAGCTTCAGAGAATAAATTTTAGGAAACTGTTACCGTTGAAATAAACGAAACTAGTAATTCAAAAGTCTATTAAAGTTTTATTAAAACAATTTCAGTCATAATGTCGGGTTTAAAGGCCAAATTGTAGGAAATTATGACCGTAAAAGCATAAATAATATTTCAGCTTGAAACTTCGTCAAAATTTCGTTACATTAACTTTCCCAAAATTCTGAATTTAAAAATTAGATGTTTGAAAATTGCAATTGTGAAAAAATTCCAAATACAAAAATTCATCAACGTTTCACATATTATATATATATATCCATATACCTATATAATTGCAGTCAAAATCACGGATGTGGAGACTGAATCATAAAAAATTGTAATTGTGAAAAATGAACGATATTCCTAACTCAAAGCCTCATTACGATTTCAGATGGAACTCCGAATTTAAAACTGAACCTCCAAAAATTTCAAATGGACAATATTGCAATCCAGAGCTTCGAACCCCACCCACCCTACGAACATTACGCGAATCCGAATTCCACAAGCGGTAACGCAAAAACAAAAATAACTAACCAATCTTAACGCCATAAATTCACCTACGTCCACGCTAGAGTGTTTAAAATAAACCAAGCTCGGAGCAAATAAACCTAACAAAATCGAGTTTCTCTGCTTTCTCTCAAGACATCGACATTCGCGTGAATTTTCTTTCGCAGCGGAAGCTCATAGTCTGTCGGAAGCGAAACGAGGTCGGCCAACGTAAAAAAACAAAAAGGAAAAAGAAGGGGGAAAGAAGAAAAAAGGGAAATCGCGAAACTCGAGGGCTTTGCAACGTCGAGGCGAGACAAGTAGCAGGTGGCTAATGTCGGGAGTGGCGTCGTGGAACGAGACGAAAGGAGAAAAGGAACGTGTGTACACAGACTTGCTTATGGACGGGCGAACGAGCTAGATAACGCACGTCTCGCGACGACAATACGGTCATACGACCAGCTCTTTTAATTAAGTGGAGTCAGCTCGACCGACTGCCACGCCGGTATATATGTATATCCATGGCTGGGAAAAATTTTATTCAGCGGGAATTATATTGGTTCGTCGTACTTGAACGACGCAACGCGAGGAGAAACAGGGAACCCTGTGGGACCTCTTCTAACGGGAGTGCTTCTTCGTAATAAACGTGAGCCAACTCCACCGGCAGCGCTCTTGTTTCTTTCTGTAATGATCCGATGAGAAGATTAGCTGCGTCTCCGTCAACCACGCTATTCGTGTATACCAGCGTTTCAGGGAGGAGGAAGTGTGCTTGAGAGCCGTCTAGATTTTTTTTCTTTTTTTTTTTTTTTTGGGTGCTTTGTCGAATGGATCACATACGTGACGTAGGTGATGATGCTTGAACGTAGCATTTCTTTTTATGAGTATGGTAGAATTAGTGGGAGGAAATAAAAGAGTGGTTTTTCATTCGATACGATTAAATTTGGAATTAAGTATTGATTGATTGAAGGGAAAAACGAAGATATTGATATCTTACGGAAATAAAGATATTCTATTAGTAGATTCTCTGCTGAATTTCTTTTTCCAGTAAGGTAGTAGAGGAAAGGATAAATTTGGGTAGAATGTTAATAGAATTGAATAGAAGAGTAAATTTGAATTTTCCTACATATCTATTGGCATAATCTGTCACTTTTCTTCGAACAAATAAAGCCAGATTTCGAAACTAAACATTTTTTAAATAGAGTTTTGTATCGTGGCATTGTACACCGTACAATTTATCACGAAAGTATTTTGCAGCTCCTTTGTCTAACATCCATTGTGTTCTACTAAAGCAGACAGTAGGAGAACGATAATTCGAGCTTTCCCGAACAATAAGTCGCGCTTTCGAAGCATCCACGCGAAACGCGGAAATATAATTAATGTTTATTACCGGTTTTAATATAGCCCTGGCGTCACATCTCTAATTGCAAATGTCAGAGCATTGTGCCGCGTCTGTCTTAAGGTTGAATTCGCTTTTGGAGAACAGGTTTGGAAAGCATCTAGGGAGAAACGTGCGCCACCGTCTGGCTTCTATTATTTCCCATCGTTCAGCAATCTGTTAATTACTGTCTTCTGTACACTTCAGAGGAAGGGTCCGAGGCTCAGACTAGTTGTCCGTTCACGCGAACGAAGTTCAGTTTGTTATTAATCCTGCTGCGTCCATTACGCGTCACTAAATATTTTCTTGTCTTTTATTATCAGAAGCTAGACGATCATTACTTGGTTCATTTCTCTAAATATATATCTTTGCAATAATTTTCGTCAAACAATTTTTAACACATATTGTTACGTTTAATACGCTAAACATTATCCTGAATCTCCAACGTTCTTGCAAGTTAACTCACGAGGATTTGACAGAATTTGAAACAGGGATAACAAATCTGCAATTAATTTCTCCCGGAACAATTGCTATTGATAGAAGCATCGATTATCGTCGAATGGTACTTTAAGCTCTTTAACAATCTCAAGGATTAAACGCAACATCATAGACTAAAATCCCTTTGGAACACACGCGTGATGTTCTGCTTTCAAACTAAGAGTACTCTTCATTTTCAGCAATCCATTCAATCTTTTTGCACTTTTGACGCAACCATAAAACGAGCGAAAAAAATTTCTTAGTCGTCGCTTGGACAGATTTATCAATGTATTCTTTGGAAAAGTGTGAGCGTGTCCTGGTAATACGTGTGTCATGTCCAAGCTGGTGTCCGCCAGTGACTCTGTTCTTTGGTAAATCGAGACAGAGTGAAGGGGACTGCTTAAGCTCTGTAGCTCAACTCGAACAGCGCCGATATAGGGCATCGACCCAGTTAGGTCGCAAACGATCTTTCTCTTATAATCGTTCCACGTGTTTTAAGTATCTCGAAATACTTTTACGAACATGTATCCGCTGATATCATAAAGATTCGACTTGTTTTCAACGAGAATTAAGACTGATCTGTTATTCCATACTTCTGATATCAGTTTCCTTCCATCATTTCCATTCCTTTCCTTTCCCTTCTCCTCCTTTCGTCTCTTATCTTCTTTTTCTATCGTTTCTCTTTCGTTCTTCTTTCTACTTTTACACTCCACTCTTCCACGAACCCTCCATAATCCCAACCTATCTATCCAAACACTCATCTTATACTTTTGAGACTGTAGACTATTTGCGAGCTGGGACCTAACACGCTGATTCTCAACCTACTCGCAGGAAAAATTCTTAAAACGTGCAATGCCTGACTCTTTAATTAAGGACATTGTCCTTTTTTTCCTTAGATTGACAAATAAAAAAAAAATTGTCAAATTGAATCAAATACGATATATTTTTTGGTGTACGGCAAAATTTTAATAATTAGCCTACGTGCGTCACGAGATGAAAATGGTTAAAAATCCCTGACTTTAGTGAACGTGACCACTTTCACCAACAACCGCCTTACAATTAAAACATTCTGCTATAAAGAATATTCGGTTCGTTAAAAGCTAGCGGCTATTTATCGAGGAGCCCTTTTGATCCCTCGTTTCGGCCATCGATGCGCAATCCCACTCGCCTCTTTGGCTGCTTTAAGGAAAATATTTGGTCAGACCGCCCTGCCTCTCCCTCTCTTTTTCACTTGCATGCCTGGTATCCAACGTCAACGCGTCTAACATCGCTAAGACGTTTTCCATGATTGCTCAAAAGCCTTTTTCGTCGGACGCATCGTGAAAACGGAGAGCAAATAACCGCGCGCTACCGGCCGCTTTATTAGAGTTCAAATGAATCCCGCGATAGTCGAGAAAAATCCCGTAACACTGTGAAACAAGTTCGCCTCGGTCGTTTGGCAAATTGCTGACTTCGAATTAAAGCATTAGCCGGCCGTTAACGAGGTTGCGTTCGATGCTTCATTTTCTCGCCGCAACGAAATCGAGCGGGAAACGCGACGGTCTCGCGTTCCTAACGATTTATATTGTACCATTGTATAACAACAGTGAAATCGATTCGAAACGGTAAAAGGCAAAATAAATGCGGCCGGTCTGCAGGATTTTAAATGAGACTTGGCTAATGTAAACTCTGAAACGAAGGTAATTCGAAAGTTTTAAACGATGGATTCACAAGCCTGATTGGATTCAGCCGGAATATTCTGCGATTCTGTTGTTTGTTCTGCTCTTTTATTTATGCTTCGTATGTTTATTCGTTGCTCTGTATCGAACCGCGCGAAATACAGCTGAATTACAGCGAAAATTAGTATTGAAACGCGGAGCTGGCGATAGCTAATTTTCTATGGGATATACAAGAATAGGTATACATATATATGCATGTACATTCAGCAAAGCACATCGTTATAAATCACGGCGAATCAAGTTTGTAGAATTTTTCTTACCTTCAAGTCGCCGTGTTGATCGTAGAACGTCGAAGGTGCGAGGGCAGCTTTCAACCTTCGATTTCTATAAAAAATGAACATAATGGCCGCCAGGAGCATTACGATCACTGTGGTCAAGATACCGATAACGAGACCGACGAACTGCCTCGATTCTGGTTCCTTGCTTTTGTCTGGAACTGATGTATGTATATGTAATGGCAAAGAAATCCAGATATATCTTGATAATATATAATATTATCCCTTAAAATGTAAAACACTCGTGTCAACACAGATGTTATCTCTCGAATTACTTGACGACGTTTTACACGTCCTCGCGAACGAAACGATCATCTGACCATTTGCAGAATTGGATTTTCCATTATCTTTCATGATCCCCGCCTCATACAGATAGGATCTGATTCTCCAATAACATGCTGAATACCGAGCAATCGATGCAACTAAAGAAGAGCAAAACGTCCTTCGCGTTCGTTCGATTTCGACGCATTTACGAGTTACAGATGATCGTTTGTAGGCGATGCACGAAACACGTACGCGTACACGACTATCTGTATGCAGGCTGGCCACCTAATACGCCAAAGTACACGACCTATCACGCTGGATATTATCGCGAAGGCAGCTTCGCATAATGCACGATGGCTCGATAATGATGATTACGTTCATCATGCTCGTCGTAATTGGATCACGATCGATCAGCAGTTTATCGATTCGTTGCTTTTATTGCCAGATTGAACGTCTGTCGTCTGTCATTTTACTGTCATTCAACGCACCTCGATGACGGGATAACCGGAATAGAAAAAGCAAGAAATGCGAAAAAAAGTTATGCGTACACGTGATCTGCGCGATTGTGAAGCTTCATTCGTTCTTTACTCGTCAATCGCGCACTTTTTCTTCTACGAGTGTTTCGGAGTTTGAATTACAATAATAGGTATAACGTCAATTTTTAAGTAAATTCATATTATTATTGGTATGGAATCTAAACAGAGGTTACGCGAGATAACGAGTACTTTAATCCGAATATTTTATATATTTTTGCATATTATACACATTCTGGGCATTTCTGTATTTTTGAATTTTCAACGAATGCAAGGAATTTCACAAATCCGTTTGCAGCCTCCTAACGAGGCATGTTTCTATATATATATATAGATGACTATAGAAATATTCTTGTTAATTAATGAAGTACGAACCGATGCAAAAGTCACGTTCGTTGCTGTAACGTACAGTACAAGTTCGTAAGAGAAAGCAAAATTCCATTTTCTTCTCAGTTCGGTCACTGAGGATGATCGACAATTGAGACTTTAAATTTCGAAAAATTATTTTTGTGCAAATACGTTAACCTTTGGTCTGTCTCGTAAAATTATTCAGAAGGGAAGCGTTTTCCTAGGAATCGGTAGGAAACGTTCGAGCGAACGTTGTTTCGTTATTCTCCATTGTTTCCTGTTATTCGAAAGAAATTTTCAAGCAGCTTCGTGCTTCACTCGAGAACGCTACGAAACTCGCCTCGTTTTGTTGCTTCTCGTACGGATGCACGAAGAGAAAAGCGAACGTTATGCTTCGTAACGTTTCTTATCCGCTTCTTCCACTCCCCTTTGCAAGCTGAGAATCGTTACGCAGGAAACGGAATATTGGTTTCATCGCGTGAAAAGCTGAACGTACCCGAGCGCGATCTTGCATGCGTATCGATTGAATGTAAAGGCTTTTAATTTTCTTCCTGGCAACGGCGTAACGTGTTTCGTGTTACTGTAAAGCGGCAAAGGAGTTTCAGACCTTGTAATTACATCATGATTGTTATTTCTGTCTTATCTTGTTACTGAAGAAATCGGTACATGTTATAGCTATCTGTACATGTACAATTTGCTTGAAAAATAACAAGATCATTTTCGGATTTGTATCTTTAAATCATTAGTGTTGGAGATTGTATTTAAATATGAAAATGCCAATATTTTACGCGTATCACATTTCTAACAAATAGATACGATGCATCATTTAATATAGAAAGCACGTGTCGCGTAAGTTATAACGATCGAAGCGATAGTATCTTGGTACATCTGGTTTCTCTAGCGTGATAATGCTACTCATCATGGCACGGCTATACGTGAATTTTTTATCAGACAACAAATAGAAATGCTTGCGCGTATTTGTCAGATACAATTCTCTATGATTACTTTCTACGTACAGGACCCAAAGTACCAATAGGAAACTCACAATGAAAATATTCGAATTGCGCAAACAGCTGTAACAAAGGTACCGGCTCGACTACGATGTCATTTTAATACAGAACGAATATACTCCAAGTAAAATAACGGATTTGTACAAATACGGACAAAATACGTCTAAATGATCATATTCATAATTTTGTTACTTCTCAGGCAGACTGTGTACAAGAACCTCGTGAGTTAGGTTCGATAAAAGTATACGTAAAGCAAACAAGTATATAATAGGAATTATACAATTATATAAATATTATATAATTACGTAATATCCGAATAATCGGATCGCGAACAAGGAGAAAAGTCGGATATAATCTGATTCGGTCACTTTATGGAAAGTCGATCAATCGGAAGAAAGTATAACGATCGGTTAAACTTAATGTCCGCAGCATGGATAAAAGAAAAAGAAATTCCAAGACAACTGGACAGTTTGTCGAATAAAACGATTGGCAAAAGAATGAGGCGGTCAGTACTTTAAGAGTTACTTCCTTTAACACTTCGATTCAAAGCGAAGTGCTCCCTCGGCGGAGGTAGTAAACGAGGAAAAAGAAATTAATTAGATTTTGCTTTCTACTCGAGGATGGTGAAACGAAAGACGAAGCATAGCTGCATTATCGGTTTATAGAGGCCGCAGAGAGTATTGTCGATCTCTTCCGCTCCGTTTCTTTGATCACCGACCGAGTATTTTTTAGAACACCTGGGAGACGTTACGGTGCATTAAAAAGGAACGAGAAGAAAGGAACTAGAGAGCCGTGCAACCTGCGTGTAAACAATTTATCCGGCTTTTATAGCGTTGCACACAGTTTCACCGCTTTTTCGCGTTTATCGCGATCGCTCGGTTTGTACACAGCTCGTCTGAAAAGTAATAGGATTGTGCATACGTCAACTTGTCACTGATATAGCGGTCATTTGATCGCCTAGATTGTACGTTATGTTCCACGATACCGCGTAGAGACGTTCAGGAATGCACAGGCAATCGTACGTTGAACTCATTACATTATCTGAAAGCTAGCTAAATGCGAAACAGAGTTTAGAATTTTAAGAGAGACTCGCAAAACAGACGAAGAAAATTCAAATGCGCGCTGCTTGGAAAGTCGGTACTTTCAAAATTCGAAACAATTTTTCGTTTCGATTAGAGCAAATGGTTCACTCGCTTCGAGAGTTGTTGCATCTAGAATGATTTATACTACTATAGCGTGTTCATAAAGTATTAGCATTTATACAGATACATAAGTTAACTTGATTCTATAGGAAGTAATATATATATATATAAAATAGAAAATTCATGTGAAAATCGTTAACAATATTTCTCGCGTCTCTATGTTAGCTTTAATTCATCGAAAAATTAATCTCGATACGATGAACAGAAAACCGCAAGGAAATATGCATGATATTTTGTAAACTCTCTTTCGCGTATTTCCGTACATCGATCGCTACGTTGTTCTTCGATATTTCGAAGCAACGTATTGTGTGTCGCTGTTATTCAACGTGTCGTTACTGGACAAGCTCTCGTTCAAAAATTACCCGTAACGAAGCCGTTGAAAATAAAATTTCTCTTCTCTTCTTTCGTTTCTACTTGTTTTTTTTTTTGCAACTTCGTTGCGCGTCGACGAAATATCGCGAAAGGTTTCGCGACGTACATCGCGAACACGACCGATGAAATGCGAATAAAGAGAAGAGAAAAATAGAGAGAAAAGCGAGCAAGGGAAAGAAAGGGCCGCTCGTGATCGGCATTCAATTTTCGAAGCTGCAGCTTCCAAACAGCAAAAAGGCGAGCGATCTGCAGAGCAGTAGGAAAAAAAAGGGAAGAGAAGGGAAAGGGAGGGGAATAAAGAAGAGTGGAAATCGTGCGGAAAATTACGGAGGGTGTCCTTCGATGCAACAATAGCAGAAACCGACGGGGAGACTTACGGGCATTATCGTTGTTTTCCTCCTTATTAAAAGTGGCCTTTACTTCGTCTCTTTGCAGTGGACCCTCGTTATTCTGATAGGGACTGCCGGTCGCCAATACAATGGCACTCTTGTTCCTCGGCTCTTCATCGTCGGTGTTGTTCCATTCGGAGATTACTGCATATCAGGAATGGGGACTAATGAAATTTGCGGCCATCAAAGGAATTGAATGTTAACGGAAGGGGAGGCTCTTTTAAACACACAGTAAGGGGCTAACCGCCCTCGAAATTAATACGGTTATCACGTAATTGTAGAAGGGTGAGCTTCTTAATGCTTGGGGCGAGATGAGATTGTTGGTTTTAATAGAACTATAAAAAAGTGGCCACTCTGGAAAGTTTTAATACAACTCGTTCATACTCTGGCATTCTCAGATGGATAACAAAATTGTTTCAAAATCGAAGGCAACGATCAGGGAGCATCTGCGATATTTAAATCGTATTTTTATTAGAAAAGAAAAAACGCATAAGTTACGTATTCAAAGGTTCAAAAACTTGTATAAATCGATCGTCAATTTATAGCTTGAAAATATAGTTTGAAAAAAGTGATTTAGCTTCGATCGATTTCCACTTGGCTTTTGTTTACTCAAATTGCTGGAAAGTGGCGCTACCCTCCTCTTACTCTTCCTTTTATACGAACGTTTCCTTTCCTTCTATGCAGAAGAAAAATCTTTGCACTCCGTTCGATTGAATCGATAGAATCGAAATTACGAAAGAGATAAAAGCGAGTAGAGGCCTGGAACGGGACGAGAAATTAAGTAGAAGACTAGTAGGACGATTCGCGCCACGTTCGCGGAAAAACCAAGGCGAATTGCATGGCACGAGGATGCCGAGGAATTCAAGCCACTTTGAGGATAAGCAATCGAAGATATCGTTCGCGGAAACGGGGGAATAGAACACCGAGAGAATGATTAACGACGGTTTCGCTGTTCGCCACGGAAACGAAAGTTTTCGAGGGCGTGCGCTTCGCGGTGCAACCGTCTAAGTTTCGCTTCTGTTTCGCGACCACGTGCTCTGATTCGCGTAACGTGCCGCGTATACTTTCGCCTTTTTTCTTGGACGTTGATGCTTCCGAGTCGACCGAGAAACACCACCGGAATAACCGAGGAGACCGCCTTTGAATGTTTTAGAAGCAGCGCGAATATTTTCGAATTAACGAGCGGTGTTTCTCTTCACTTCCTTAACCTCGAATGTTTAGAGGAATGTGTCGTTAAAGTATAATGGAAATTTTTTGTCCACTTGTAATATTCATTACCGAGTTTGTTATTTAGCACGATCGCTGTGGACTTTCATTTCGTGGATTAAGTTACATTTTGATAAACAGACGCGCGTCCTCGATTGCGTATGAAATATGAAATGTAGTATCTCGTTATGTACGTATCCCGTTGAAATCTATTTTTCAGCTCCGACTGAATTTAAAAAGTGGAACTTAAAATTTCGAATCTCTGAATCAACCTTCTGATTTATTAACTTGATAGATATTAATCTGTCTCGCAGACTTTAAATAAAAATAAACATACTTTAAATAGTTAAAACGTCTTCTTCTACGTCACTCGGTATCGAGACATCCTCCGACATAAAAATCTTCAAAATTTTAAATAAAACAATTCGCAATATAAGATATTCCATTGAGAAGGAACGCGAATAAGAATTCTATCGGCGATTCGCCTGTCAGCCACGTTCAAGAATTCATCGTCCCATCAAGGATGAATGTTCTGACGTATCGTCGTTCGCGCGCAGCTGCCTGATTATCCTTCATCTTTTTCAACGATTCTATCGTCACGGCGGCGAACGTGTCATCTAAAATTGGAAATCGAATCGACCGGGCGGGTGTCTACGGAGAGAGGGACTTTAAAACTCATCCGTGTCTTGATCCAAAGTTCGCGAGCGACGGCCTCGAAACGTGCACCGGATGCGGTTTCTACTCTCGGCGAAGTTTTCGTGGCAGCCTTGAAATCCGTGTGAAGTTATTTCGTTTTCGATATCTCGCTATCCCAATTCCCGTGATCCCTTTCCCTCTTTCGCTCCTTTCGTCCCTTATGTTTCTTACCAGCTTTTCTGTAGCTTTTTTTCTACCCATTTCCCCGTGTCTCCGTTTTCCTCTCACCCTAGAGTACACACTGTCGTCTACGAGACGTGAATCGAAGAGGTGGGGAAGTAGGATGAAAAATAGATTTTTATCGAGAGATCCGTTGTGTTTCCCTTACCTGATTCGAAGATTACTTCGCTGAGCATGATCCAGCGCGCCGCGAAATACAGCTGTAGCTTCAGAAAACGACCGGCGCGCGAGTGAAGCTTTATGGTAACATCACGTGCCTGCTCCAACACCAGGTCCGGTATATACGAGAAATGGACAGGTTCGCCGTTGAACTGGTTTCCACCGGTGCCAAGATAAACCTTCGCGTAGGAAAAGACCTGCGGAAGAATCACGTGTGTGTAGAGAATACAGTCGCGTTCATGGCTGAAGATGAAGCGATTGGTAGACGAATAAACAGAGGAGGGAATCGTTGAACGTGATGGAAATTCTTCTCTTCTTTTCCCTCTTCCTTATTTCTTCTTCGTTATTTCTTTTTCTTTAGCTTCCACTCCCGTTGTTGTTTCGTCTACTATCGTCGCTACATGTACGTATCGCGTGAGTATGTGGAACAACGTAATAACTATCGTTCGACCGAGGCAAAATAGTTTCCGCACGCACAAGCGTCGAACCATATGGGCCGATCGAATGAAAAATTTAATTCTCTGTCCATCGAATCGCGAAAAAGCTACCGGATTTGTTTTTTCATGTTGAATAAAATGCGTTTTTACGACGCGTTGAATTTGCCATGGAAGCAGCGATGCAACGTTATCGCGCGATTTCGCAGATAAATGTAGTCGAGATCGTTTACGCGAGTTTAACAACGATAGGGCGTCGTTCAAAGTTCCGCATCGTTTCCTTCTATCTTTCTCATTCCCTTTTAAGGTATTTGAGAAAATTTCGACGAAGCTGTGGGTTCGTTAAGATAACGCGTGTTCGCTTTAAGGAACGTCCAGAAAGCGATTTTCACGTCTTTCTTACTCGTTAACGAGTCATCCACCAAGTTTAATGAATTATACCGAATTCATGGATCTCGCAGCGAGTTCATACTGATTGAACAAACATCGATCTCCGCATAGAAGCGGCTATAATCGGAATATTAATCGGATTAATCTGGAGAAGCGTGTTTGGATATCGCTTTGCGCGAAAGATTCGCGAGTGCATTTCGAGATACCGTAGCAGAAAATATACGCTCGGGAAAATCTTTCTGCGATGTTTCACGTCGAAATGAAGAAAAGTTGAACGTACCTGCACGTCTTTGGTGAAGTAATTGTTCATGTGCAAGTGTATGGCAGTGAAATTCCTCGAATAGTCGAATTCGAAGGTTATTTCAACGGGGCGACCGAGCATACTTGGCGTGTCGTTTCTCCAGCCTACCCATTCGTATCCTTAAAGAAGAAAGAAAGAGAAACTTGTTATTGCAAAAATACCATGCGACATCCTATGCGTCATGCGAACCGATTTAAAACGTTCGAATACGAATGGACAAAAACATCACGTTTAATCCTGTCTCGTTACACTCGCGCCGCACAATGTACCCTAACAAAAACGTAACACGAAATGTCTTTTCATCGATCCTTCAACAATCACAGCGAATCGGTGTATCAAGAAGCGTCCACCATTTGACAACCGACCAGTGGCGTCCGATAAAAATCGAATCCGCGACTAATTCGAGTTTAACAACGTCCGCGATCGGCTGAAACACAATCGAACGATCGACTGTTTTTTCAGTCCCGTTCGTCCATATAAATGTACCCTTTTTCGTGTTCTCTCTCTCTCTCCCCCCCTCTCTCTCTCTCTCTGTCTCCCTTCTTTTCCGCATTTTTTTTCTGTTTCTCTCGTTTATATTTTTTAACAATATGGACGCGAACATCACGCGATGAGTTCGAGTACGACGAGAATATTTCCATTTGTGAATTTGAAAAATGACACGTTATGTCGTTGGATCCGATTACCCCATCGACACCGCGTACCGATAAACGAGACAATAAAATTTGTAACATAAATAATCCGCGAATCGGCCATGACGCGAAATCTGTTTGCCGCACGGCGTGAACGGGCCGGTCCCTATCAAACGAACAAATTGTTTCAACGTGAACGCATTTGTTGCAAATTGTGCGATGTCCTTTCAGCCCCGGCCCGTTCCCAATGCCAACCTATTTTCAGCCGAACGACAGCTGGTCTTTGAATGTTGCCTTAATTAATCGTCAGCTGAATGCGAAATAGTAGGCGGTTCGTGCAATCTGCGACTGCATTGAATTCGCGGTCTTCACCGGCGAATTTAAACGCGAAAGATCGTGTAGCTTCGTTCTTTCCCTCGTTTCTTTTGCCTTGTCTCGTCACTTTCCTACCTGTTTTCTTCAAATTTTTATTCAGATTTTGCGAATTATTTATTTAAATATTTAAATACGACACGTATCTCATATTTCATGATTAAATTCGTAAATGTCAGGTTAATGGAATGAAATGAAGTAAAATTTTAACTTTTTCCAATAGCAGCAAGTAAGTTGAATATCCGAAAAGGGACGTGGCAGAGTCGTGATTCAAAATGTAAATTCGAAAAAATTTTTTTAGATTGGCAAGAGAAGATTCGTCGATAGAATAGATAGCGCAATTGCTAGTGGAATCGGTTCACAAATGAAAAATCTCGATTCGAATCCTCGGCCCAGCAATCCGATCGACCAATTCTTTCCCTCCCTATATGTTACTGACAAGTCCATTAACGGATTCAGTACGAAACGAATCCTCCCTTCTGTTTGACCCTGCTTCGACCATTTCTGATTGCTAAACATCGTTCTGCGTCTCAACCTGTCTAAGAATATTTTGCTACATTAACACCGTCGATATTTTCACGTGAATTTACACTCTAACAGATATCCTACCCTTTTTTCGATCATTCCTATCATTATTACTTCTATTTAAAACATCGTGCAACTCTGTGCCTCGTCATATTCATGAACATTTTAGAACAACAATTTTATTAATATTATGATAATAATAATAATTTATATAGATGGAACTATAAAATATTCTAAATCTTACACAAACTAAATACATAGATTTCTAAAATCTAGATTTACACGTACGGCCGATAAAGGGAAGAAAGCAGAAAGATATATAAAACTCGTCTGTGTGAAGAAAGTCCGTTTAAAGTTTAAGCCTTACTAACGAGTCCACTAGAACGCCTCGCACGAAACGTCCTTACCTTCATCGCTTTCCCAACTTTTCTCCGGCCAACCCCATTCCCTCGACTAGCTCTTGGCCACCGATTAACAATCAACCTTCGTGACTCGTCGAAAACCCGACTCACCGTTCTCAAGTTTCAGGAACAGGCAACGTAGCCGACCACTGAACTAAAACCATCTCCTAATTTATATTCACCGGTTTACCATTGCTGCTAATTTCCCGGAATTATCTTTGTTAGTCGACCTCTGGTATCATCGATCCTCGCCGAAATATTATCTCGGATATTCCTATCATTCTCCCAAACGGATTGTAACGTTATATTACATTGTTAAATGAAATTAAATTAATTAAATAACGTAGGGGCAAAATAAAAAATCCCTTTTTTGCAATAGTGAATATGACAGATTATAACAGGTTATAAGCTAATAATAACGAAGATATAATGATATAACGATAAATAACAATAGAGAGTGAAAAAATTAAAAAATAGGCAAAGGTAGGCAATTAGTGGTTATGAATGGAACGTGACTGGAATGGAAAGTGATTACAATTTGTACGCAAACGATCGAGATAGTTATATAAATCATTGGTTAACGCACGGCAGTGTAAAAGTGCAACTGATGTAGAATATCAATGGAATTGATCACTTGATAATCTCGTGAACAAATAGTACATCGACTATCGTGCGATGTTCAACGCTCGATAACCCTAAACGCATTTGAATGTTTTCGTAATTCTGACGATAATAAGCAAGACGTAAACTTGTGTAATTTGAGGCAAATCTAAGATATTTATGCTACACTCTGTCGATTTAAACAAATTTGATTTTTATAATTGTGCGATCTATTAACCCTGCTATTGTCTAAGATGCGTTGAACCGGACTATTGTTTAAACATTATATAATGCAATACTATGTGCGTCTAAGTATATTGAAATAAATATTATTTTATTATTGCATTTAAACTCTAAATAAACAGAATTCTTTTAATCTTTCAAATTTTTCAAAAAGATCTGAAGACATCTACGTTTTAATTACGTTTCGAATTAACTTTGGGTAACCCGGTTCTCGATTGAAAACTATTTTCCAGATCCATATATGGATCTGGAACTTCTATTTTAAAGTGTGTCGGTGGATACGCACCGCAAGTGCAACGGAACACGGTTTCGGAAAATGGAAGAGTTTCGTGCCACGGAGCCGCAGCGGCAGTTATTGCACGAATCCGCGACGCCAGATACCACCGTTTCGAGTATATTCGCGTACGAACACACCGAGTCCCATGGGGGAAGTGCGCGCGGATTGAAAATGGACTGCAATAACCCTAAAGCCGGCCGCGACCGCGAGTTACGCGTTTTTCCGAACCTGGTTTCTCTCTTACTTTTCGCGGTTCGCTTCGAATTTCCGCCTTTAACTGGACGCTGGCTGCGGTTTTCCGGCCGAACTTTCGCGAGCGCGCGATTTTACGAATTCCACGTGAATTCGCCGAAATGAACTGCCCGGCAAGTTTACTGTGAATGACCTAAAAAAAAACTTTTTTGTAAAAACGAATATGTAATCACATCGTAATTGAAATCAGATGGATTTTTCTGCAATCTTTGTTCCATTGAAACGACGAGTTCCGTTTTTTGAGGATTGAATGTCGCGTATGCAATTCAAGAGTTTGTACGTTTACAAGATACTCAATGAGAAGAATTTGGGCTATGCTAAAGCAGAGGTGATTTGACGCCTCGCTTTATCAGCTTTACGCATTAGCAAAAAAGTCACAAAATCCATCGCTATACTTCATACGCTATCAGTGGCATGAAAACACGAATCTCATTGAATTTACAAGAACTCGTACGCCATAGATTCTAAACAGAGTTTGCAACACGATCATGGTGTACGCAGATATACCACTCTTACATACGCTTTTTTACTTGTTTTTTGTTAAGTATAAAATATATCAGTTGTTACATTGAAATATCGGGTCGAGCGATTGCTAGCTAACCCTACTTCCAAAACTTCCTGTGACCTTGCAAAATCCAGCTCAGAACGCGTCCCGAGTGTCCGTGGTCCACAGGCGTAGCAAAACTTGCAACGCCGTGCGATTCGAAATTTCCAAATTACAGTATACGGAACGCTGCACTGCGTTAACAAAAGTATCTTTAGAAACGTAATATTACGAGTCTACAGCGGGATACCAAGATCTCCCCATAATCGCGTCTCTTATTTATGTTCCGATTTTTCCCGTTCTCTCGCCTCGCTTCATAAGACGAGAAGCAGATACACGATGATCGTACTCTGCGAAGCAACCGAGATTCGTTCTTAGCGCTATAAATCCTGTGCGCTTTTCTCTTTCATCCTCGACGAATTCTCTGAGGCTGGATGAAAGAAGCGTAGAAAATGTCTCCAGCGTACCAAGGCGAGGCAGCTTCATCTTCACGCAGTCTTCGCGCGGGAATCGGTGGAACTGTTCCACTAGGCGGGTCCCTACCTCGATCCCTCGGAGCTTATTAAAAGTTAGAAGTTTCGATCGTTTCGTTTCAACTCGTCGTGTCCGTTGGATGCTCCAGGCATTCGGATTTTCCACGGGACGTCCATCCCTCTGCTTTTTCTGCCCGCTTTCCCTCTCTATCGACAATGTTCACGATCAGCAGTGCAGCAGCATTATATCGCTCTGATCCATCCGCCTTCATATAAACCACCCTTAATATCGTCCCTCGAGTAAATAGTTTCCAGTTTCCTGTCGTCGTCGCCGCCGCCGCCTTCGGCCGTTATCTGCCATCAATTCTGAACATTCAGAAGGGTCGTAAGATAACCGCCGAACCAACGGGTATATACCACACCGTGAACTCTCTGTAGCTTGATGATTTTCTCACTTAAACCATCCTGAAACTATACGGCCGAGCGTATGGCGATCGTAAAACGGTATACGCTCGCGTGTTATCGATTTCTAAAGAGAATTTAAACGACGTAGATGAGGAACAGCCTAGTAGTCATGGTGTAGAACTATTTTTCCAAAGATTATGACCGTAGGCCAAAGGGCAGGAATCCGATAAGCCGTGTTCCTCGTCTTCCACGGAGATTAATTGTAAAATGCAATACGCTCTTGGTTCATTTTATGTTGTATTAGATTTTATACTAACGAAACTTCCTTCTTGTTTCGCACTCGGATCGAATTCATGAATATTTAAAAAGATATCAACTGTCACGAGTTGGTAGATGCGTTTTTGATCTTTGTCAAATTCTGTAGATTTGCGTTTCCGTAATTTACATTTGTATTAATTACAATTCTTTTTAACATTTATATTATATTCTTCGTAGATTTGTATCTGTGAAAACTTTGTTCGAAACTTGGGACTCTTTGAACCGGAGGAATATAATCGAAATATTCTCTTTCCCCTGTGGCCTTTGATTTGAATGGTTGTTTTACAAAGATTGTTCGACTGTGTTCACGGGGCGAAGAATTCGTGAATATTTAAAAAAATATCAACTGTCACGAGTTGGTAGATGCGTTTTTGATCTTTGTCAAATTCTGTAGATTTGCGTTTCCGTAATTTACATTTGTATTAATTACATTTCTTTTTAACATTTATATTATATTCTTCGTAGATTTGTATCTGTGAAAACTTTGTTCGAAACTTGGGACTCTTTGAACCGGAGAATATAATCGAAATATTCTCTTTCCCCTGTGGCCTTTGATTTGAATGGCTGTTTTACAAAGATTGTTCGACTGTGTTCACGGGGCGAAGAGTCTGCGGTGTGACTCGTCAACGACAGTCGTAAATTCTCGCCTCGATTAGCATCGACACCACGAGCCAGCCGATCCCCTGCTTCGACTACGACGATAGGGATATTTCGAATGAATCTGACACCTTGTTTTATGGTTGAAATGTAGCTATACATTTCACAAAGAACACTTTCGACGACTGAATGTACGGATGAACGTTAAGCGTAAGCGGATTAGTGTCGTTTTTCTGTGCGTCTTGTGCGGAAAGCTGAGCGCATGCGAAGTAGCGGCGATGGATGTGGAGAAGACGAAAACTTGAGATGAAAGCTGGAACATGGGACGAGCGAATTCGTCAATTCCAATTTTCCAATTGGTTGGAAAAACTGATAGGAAAAAATGAGAACGGGCCACCTAGAAACTGAAAGTCATTCGCAAGTACGGAGCGTACCTTCGAGCGAGGCACGCGGAAATCCCGCGTGTTCCAACGTTTAACCATTACAGGTAATAAAAGCAAGGAGCATCTCTAATTAATGTATCGTGAAAATAAAGGACTCGACAGCAAACACTAAACCTTATGGCAAGCAGATGGAATCAGTGGTAATACAGACTAATTTTCGACACGGTAGCAACGACTCCTTGAGGATTATCACCGGTCCGGACGATTATGGTAAAGAAAGCGTTAGACAAGCGGAACATCAGAGAAATAAAAATGAAAAAACGTATATGGTGTGTTTAAAAAATTTGAAACGGCTAGTGTCGAAAGGTTGTCATAGAAATAGAAAAGAATTGTAGCAAAAGTACCATGGATGAAGGAATGGACAAGTGTATAATGGCTGGGTCGCGGTACGGAACAAAAATATATTAACTAAACAATCTTTTAAATAACTTCGTCAGCGATAAAGGAACGAGTTCATTTATATAATTTTCTACGACGACTATTAACGACTCAAATTTTGTATGTTGAAATTTTTCCTTGCTCTTCCGTTCGTCAAAACAACTAACTTTGTACGCGCAATCATTTATGACATCGCGGAGTAACAAGTCGTCAGACAACGATACGGCAAACAATACGAACAATTTACGAAGAAAATTTATTAACAAGGCGACGGATCAAAGAGATCTCGATACGGGGAGACTCAGAAAATACAACAGACTCGGCCCGATGATATTGCAATCAGCAACGGTCCCTGTCCTTGCCGTGACGTTCGCTAAACTGCAATCTGAAAGTTATTACCTAATGACCTAATTACTCACTCCGGCGCTGACGAGCCGTTTCCCGCTGACATTCTGATCGCACCGTGCTGCTCGAGTTCTCGCACCATTCTTGCATGCAAACCAAGGAAACTTATTAACGAGACCGAGGATGCGACAGTGAGTGCATCCATGCCAACGGAACGGAAGTTTCACGGAAACTTCCTGGACAACGATAGAAACAATGACGTGGCTTCTTCGTCGTTTCAGCCAGACCAAGAATGGAAGCGAAGAAATATTTTCACGAGTCTTTTGAAAATAGAAACGGGATGCAGCTGCATAGGACGGTAAGAGGCCAGTTCTTCTCGATTCGAGAGACTCCGATTGCAACAGAGGTTTAAGCAGAGAATAGAGAGAAAGGAGTGGCTGGTGCACGCAGTCTCGACGGGTTTAAAAGTTTAAGAAGCTGAAAGTACGTAGCCTCGGCCTGTCCCGTGGCGTAAATGGAAAGACACAAATGTATCCTGGGAGCCGGTAAACAGCATCGTGGCTCGCAGCCTAGTCCGCGGTTCAATATAAATGTAAATTGGAACAGATTCGAGTGCGACGTGGAACACGTTTGCCTCCGGAAGAGTCCGAGTATCCTAGCCTCCGCAGACATAGCTACCTAGAATTCTCTTATCACTATCTAGACTGCTCTATACACCTGGAATCGACACGAGGAAAATTTTATTCGCCGGCTTAAGCGCCGGCAGCAGATACCTCGCGAGATCTTTTGTTAGCTTGGCTACGTTAAACTGTATGAGTTGGGTTGATAGAATAGACGTAATAAGGTCGCGACACCAATTCAGGGAAGAAGTTTATATATTTGTAGGATCAAAAAGCTTCGACTTTTGGAAAAATACATAAATTTTGAAACTGCTTCTTTCTGTCTTTTCCAAAGATATTCATTTTAACCTTTGGCAGTAACAGATTAATTTTTGTCATCGAGCAAACAGCGAAGTCTTAATATCGCACAGTTTTAATTTAAATTTAAGAGGTTTTTAAGGGATTAATTCAGGACTTAATTTTTCGGTCTTGCGATATCGTTTCTAATAACTGTAATTAATTCCAGGACAATGGTATACTTGGCAGAAAAGTTGCCACGTAAAAATCGAGTTATTTCAAAGACCGGAGCCATCGATTCATTAGCTTTTTCTTACAGAACGAAGAAAACAATTTGCTTCTCCGCCGAGTTTCTTTATCATCGATACGTTCCGCCAGAGCTAAAGAAACTTCTACCTGTTGTAATATGTATGCAGTTCGATAACGCCCAGCAAATTTAATTCCGCCGTTGAAACGAAACAGCGAATTTACAATTGAGATTTAATAATACTCGAGAAAACACCCGCAGGAGAATTGTTAATTCCCGTAAAACTGAGCCCCGTTAGCTTAAACGATCCTGTTTTCTTTCCACCCGCAGACCATTCTCCTTTTCCTCCTTTTACCAGCTGCTCCAGCCCTGTCAAGCCGAATTTCAACGATCCTTTCTACGCGTAACGCGAACAGAAAAAGATTAAATGAACAACGAAAGAACAAAAGCCAGAGAAAAAGAAAGAAAGAGAAAGAACGAGGAAAAAAGGTAAAGATGGAAGAAGGGACGAAATAATAAGCAAACGAACGAGCTAATAGGTAACTCGCGAGCACGGAACGTAGCAAACGGTTCTATCACGCTAATCTAGACACGATCAAACTCTAGCGTTAATCTCGTTCCAGCACGAGGCAGCTCACCTTTCCCGTTGCCACTGACGTCCAATCTGAAGTTGTCAGGACCCTTTTGCCCGTCGACAAGTTGACCAAGTCCCCCGGAGAGGTAACCTCCTTCTTCCCTGCCGTCGTACGTCCTGTCGGAAAGGTCAACCTCCGATCCCCTCTTAATTCCTTGGGGCATGGAATACGACACCAGGCCGTCTGCAACCGAGAAAACAAAAAGGGTAGTAGCACGGTACGCTTGTGAACTATGCATCATCGTGGCGATGAGACGGACATTTTATTCCACGACGAGACGTGATAAGATTGCGCTTGGTCGTTGGATAAAGCGCACGTCCTCGGGAAATAGACGCCACCGGGAAACTTTCAAATCTCTATACAAACGCCGTGTGGTTACTTTTTATATTCTGACGTGTAGACTGCGGATTTTTATGCAGTTATGGAAAATTTAAGGGTGTAAAAAAATTCGCAGAATGCACGTATTATACGAAAATATATAAAATATCCGAAAGTATAGTATTTGTTAGGTATATTTGATTAATAAGCGATCTGACTAAGTCCTGCTCTTTCCGTTGTGTTACGGTTCGCTTGTGAGTAATTCAACGATCGAGACTCGATCGTGGCTGAAAAGCCGCGCTGTTCGATTTCATAAATTAAATTATACAGAGGAATGAGAATTGTAAGTAGTGCAATTTTTAAACGTTCTTCGGAACTTACAAGCATCTATGGTATCTACTTGTGATAAATAAATCTATGAAAATAAGGCTTCTTTTTTTAGATATTGGATACTAGTTATGTGTCAGTATAGTGTGAAATTAATAACTTTAGAAAGGAATTGTTCAATTTGGCTTCTAAATGGCTCGATCTATTTTTAAAATTAGTAGAAGTGACGGGTACTAGATTGTTTGTTTTCACAGTAGCTTTCAGGAGTACTTTCAATCGAATTAATGTCGGATTATATCGATGAAGAGACAGGATTGTAAAAGAATTCTGTCAATTTGCCTTCTAACTTGTCAAGATTAATTCAAATATAGACTCACAGATAGCTTACCGAAGCACGAATCGTATTTTACACGAGAATCAACTTTAATCTAATAAGTCGCAAGATAAAATTGTCCTGCGATCTCGACGGTTTTCAGTACACGTCTAATTGAAGAAAATAGACATCGATATAAATATAAAATTTACCATTCGACGGGTTAGAGCTTCTAAATATTTCATTATTTAAAAGCTCCATCTAATTTAAAACCGTTTCTCTAAACCGTTCACTCGAAACGACTTCATTTAAGAGATCCGTGAGAATCGCATAATTTAATCTGTGCACGTTCTTATCAAAGCGCCGGAGATTGACGTTCGGCAGAGTGGCACGTTCGCGGTGATACGACATACAGAGAAATGATTTTTATTCGGAAGCTTCCGTCTTCGACGCGACGAGAACTGACAGATGTCAATAAGGGAAGAACGTAGTACAAGTTTCGACGCTTCCGCTCGAAAAATAATCAATTGCATTCTTAATGCTCCGTCGTGCAACAACGACGAATATCTATTCGAGAGAAGAGCACGAGATTAAAAGCTTGACAGTATTAAATTAGCCGTTTGCGCGAATGATAGGGAAAAATGAACAGAGAGCTTCCGGCGGTGTAGAACGTTGGTAAAATGGCACCGATTTCCCCTCCTATTGCTTTCTTTTCCGATAAAACGGCGCGAACGATAAATTTCCAGCGCAATAAAAATACCGTATCTATATTTATCATGGTGTTGTTCGCTTTATGCGATGGCAGCACAATGGGGTTAAAAAACTCACAAAAAAATATATATGTTGTATATACGTGTGCACATATAATACACGCACGTATACGCAGAGAGTAATACCGAGCTCGTACCAGTCGCGATTGCAGTAATTTCGACTAGAATCACCATCCAGCATATGAAAAATATTTTCGTTCTTGTTACAGTAATTGCACAGCTGGCCCGGCACCGAAACTGAATACACGCAAGTTGTCGTTTACGATCGTGCTGTTTTTCACCGGTAACGACGTACCAATAAAAATATCGTACACTTGATAATTCGGGCGACTTTTCAAGCGGCTGCTGTCCCATCGTTCAACCGCGCATACGCGTCCCTCTGATACTGCGAGAACGATACCAATTCAATAATGGAAAACAAACATCGTCGGTGTAAATATTTCTTAAAACGCCCACCACCTACCAGCTACATAGAAGGTAACGATATCTATTGTTAGAACGGCAATAACGATCGAAGCTGCAGGTTCCTACACCATATGAGACTTTGTGAACCCGTTCGGGGTCAGATTAACGCGACATGCCTGTGCTATTCGGTCGAGCTGGTAAATCTTGTTTCATGCAATCTTCTAAACTTGAAACAGCAATTGATCGAAACTTAGAAGTAAACGGTGTGATATTTAAAATTGTCTGGAAATTTACATCTGCTATGGAATAAAATAATTAAGAAATGGAATCTGAAGGAAGTGTGTAATCTAAAATGGAATCTACTAAATGTTTCACCGAGTGCTGTACTTTGAATATTTTATATATTTAGAATAGATTGCAAATGTATGTATGTGCGTTCGGTTGAGTAATTTGAGCGATAGAGTTACGAACGACGCTGAGAATTTTTAATCTTCGATAAACATTTTTACACTTTCAAATGTATCGTAGTATGTTATACTGAAGTTAAGAATTTTGTCTTTTATATATATATATACATACGATTTTCATTTTTCAACAGCTATCTACGCAGATACCTTTTAGAAGCAGATGCTTTCAGAAGCATCCATTTTGGAATTCAGTGATACGAATCCTGAAGACTCGGATATTTCATACGTCACAACCTATTACACGTTGCTCCATATTATATGTATTCCTGCATTTTTGTACTCTCAAACATCCTGCCAAAAGGTAAACGCCCACGATCTACTTATAAAGTTCGGGCTCGTAATAATCCAACGGAATACAAGATTAAAGCGTATTTCATTTCTGTTTGGATCGGTTTTGAAAGTAGTTTTATAGGCAAAGTGGTAACCCACTTTGTATTCGAAGCAAGTTTTTCAGCGACTATTTATTGCGTTTACCGTGCTAGAAAAGGAATGGAATTACAGTAAGCGGCAAACGACGGCCAGAGAATGGCATTAGATTTTTGAGGCAGGAAAATCGACGCTGACAGAACGCAGGAAATACGGTCCCGGTCGCGTGCACGCTTTTCCAACGGTAAGAAGTTCCCTCCTCGATCCGATAAAACGGAAAGCACTGACAGCATGATAAAAATACTCGATGCCGCAGGAACCGCTGCACCGTTCTTTTCAATATTTAGCGGTGGATACCTTGTCACAAATAAGTAGCAAGATCCTGAGATATAGGAGGCGAAAGTAACTGTAATAAATTGTACTCACCGGTCCACGGACAACCATAAAGCTCCACTCGTATGCATACCATCCGCATGTGAGAGGTATAAGGAATGAAACGGACTTTCGTTGCAACGATCGCAGGGTCGAAGACCTGTTCCTTCTCCGAGTACGGATTATTGTTACCAGCTAGAAGCTGAAACGTAAAATAAAAGAGATCGTTCATCGTCCTTTACCACCAAATGTTTTCGAACCTCTTAGGTACATCGTTTATCTTTAGTTCTTTAATTAAACTTAATGTTAGATTCTCTGGCAAGAGAATACGTTTGATTAAAGAAACAAGGTTAAGTGCGCGTGTTAGAGATTTAATGAATTTTCAAGTGGAAGATACGGTACTAAACAGCATTACGACGTTGTTCTAAATATCACAGAAAATGAATTTGATAAATTTATACTTACCAGTCAATGCTTGCGCATAATAATTTGATAAGTAAATTTATTCACAAGCAATGAAATTTCGAATCTTACTGGTGGAAGTCTGGTAATGTCTTGTGGCAAATGTATATGTGTCAAGTAGATGAATACATTGACTCGGAAGTAGTAGACATTTTTATATTTGGTCGATATTTTTGTTCAAATCTCGTGGAAGTATGCAACGGCACATATTTATTGGACTTTACGCTCTACTATAACAAAAATTCGTCCGATCATATCGTCAGTCGATTTTCGAGCTCTCAAAACATCAAGAAAGTTTCCCACAATATTAACACAATAAAAATTGACAAGGAAAGTTCGACAAAGGTTCGAGTCATTGTTCCTTTCAAAGCCACTCTCCGCGCTACGCTCGTACTTCAAACCATCCAACAATCCAGCGAACACCATGCCAAACAAATCGTACGGAAAGAAAAGAAAAATTCAGCCGCTCTATCGATGTTTCCTCCAAGAACTTCCCTTGCCTTTATCAGCATCGGTTTGAGCCCACCAGACTAGTCTCGCGACTACGATCTCCATTCCGTGAATATTGAAAGCGAACGAGCGGATAAAAGGAAGTGGTGGTACGAAAAAAAAAAAAAAAAAACGGAGAACTTTTAACGAAACCTCCAAGAGAACGAGACACGGCCAATGTCTGGAATGTTCCTCCAGCCTAAAAACGAAAAAAGGACGAGCAACGAGACTGGACGTTCAAATTCAGAGACAGGATGAGATCTACTTGAATGGTAGACGGTGGTTTTGTTAAGCTCGCTGATGGACGGAGCATCGAGCTACCATTGGAACGTGTTTACAGCGTTCAGAATGAATTTCACGACTCACGAGCACCATTTCGGATCCGATTAGCAAACAACACCTCGAGAGGCCCTCCTAAATGTAAATGCCAGCGTTAAATCTCGATGAAGGCGGTGGACATTGCTCCTTCGTTTCTCTCGCCTTTCCATTCAGTCTGAACCCTCTCTTCCTGTCTACGTTCCCTTCGATCGATTCTCGAGAAACAAGCTGCCTGAACGTAATTCCTCCAAGAATAACCGCGATACGAGTCTGAAAGATGAACGTCAAAGCCGACAATCAAACCACGAACGACGATTCCGACTGACTAACGGAACCAAATCCGCGTGTACGCATACACAGTCCGATACAAAAATAAATGTACAGCTAGTGGCAGTAGAAATCAATGAAGTTTAATCGGACCGGTTCTAGCATTATATAGGTAATTCAGTTTTATTTCTTATACGGTATATGGAATAAAAATTTTTCGTTCGAGGCTTTGTTTTCGAGAACATCGACTGAATTTTCGCTTGGTACGCGTGCACTTTATCACGTCTCGTTATAACGGATCACACTGTAGATCATCGTCTCGATCGACGTTATGTTGATAAACACTTCCAATGTGACCGAAGTGTTTTCCTACCTATTAGCTTACTATCCGACTTTTATATTCCATATTTTTTTTATTCTATTTTTTTATTCTATATTTTCGACTTATTTTTTCGCGTAGAATCACCCCCTCTCCGCTTGTACCACCAGTTACCAACCACCCTGTATATCCTTATAGCACACAAATTATTTAGTAGATAACTGGAATTATAATTTACACTTTTGCATAAGCAAGCCGTATTTAACGAAACTTCACTCATACTTATTTCCACTACCTGTCTACTTATTGTTACCCTCGATTGCATATATGTACGTACGTACATGTATGTATGCGCGACTTGGCGGATCGCGTGCGAAGAGTAAACGTGCGCACGGGTTTCGTTTGCCTTTCCGTTCGGATTAGAATCTCTAACGGGGCCGATCTGTTATTCGATCCGAAAAATATGAGCGGCCGCAATCTGATCCGTCTGACGTTTCCTATTGCGAAAACCAAGGTGGATTCGGATGATTGTATATTATTTTGGGGAGGAACGTAACAGGATATATGTGAATTGTATTCGCGGCTGCTTTGATCTCGCGCGCCTACCATATTCACCACGGTGTTGATTTAACGAGATCACGGTGGATGATATTCTGCAAATATTCAGGCCGTGTTCATATTGTTGTAAGAAACTGAAATCAGATATTATGCGTGCATAGGTTCATTTAAGATCCATTTACGTATTGACGAATCGAGTAGGGCCAAAATTGAAAGGATAATACTACTGCGAAGGGAAGAGTTGATGGTGTTCTGCCATTGTTATATGTGTATATAGAGCACACAAGAAATGGGCAGTATAATAAAAGAGTTGCCATAGAAAGTTAACAGTGGAAAGAAAATTCATTCTTTACAAGAAATTATACAGTAGATCCACGATTGCACATTTTATGAATAGTTCCGCACGATTAAATATTTTTGTATTATTTTATTAAATAAAATTACGCCAGAGTTTTTTTAATAATTTGATTAATTATCTGTCTTTCGGAATAAGACACTGATGGTTAGTTTGCTTTGAACAGTACAAATATATTAGACAAGGATTGAACATACCTTTTGAGAAGTCGAAAAATATTATATTCTAATTGTCGAAGAAGTAGATGCAGCAGCATTATTATGAAAACGACGAAGATAATGAAGATGATGAAAAGGAAGGCAATCAAAAAGAGAAAAAAAAAACACTGAATACACACAGGAAGATAAAACTAAAAAAAGACACAGAACGTGAATTTCGTATTACGCACGAACAATCATTTTATAAATTCTAATACGAAAAGTTGTTTGAATATCGGTAACACGCCGATTTCACCTAAAAACAGTTCCGCAGTATTAAAATATAAAAGTATTGAAAGTATAAAAGCATGTTTTAGGACCATGTTTGAAATCGTGTAGTCAGAATTGTGCAAACCCTCTGACGCACGACTAGATTTCACCTTTATTCCACTTGTTTTATCGACAACAGTACTCTACATGCTCGCACGATGAATATTTCAAACGATGCAGCTTTCGAAAAATTCGTGCTGCTCGAAACTTCTTTTCCGTGTATCAATAACGGCGGTATCGTGAAAGTTGCTCGTGAGTTACACGGAATGATACGGTGTCTGTCGAAAGCCGATTTTCGCCAAGATTTTTCACACGGATCGAACGATTCCCGAGCGTCGTATGTTGCCGGCGTCTTGGCTGATATATTAAATGGATCGTGCCGTTTCCATGAAATCCGACGTCGCGACTCTTCTGTAGAAAGACGGACCAAGAAATAGGCGACAGCATTTTTGCGCCTTTTCATCCGTATAGCAGCGCGTATCGTGTCTGACCATTGAATGACAAAGCTACTGGCTGAATGCTGCGATAGAAAAAGATCGTTCGAGAATACCAGACAATTCTAGAAACACTGAAATAAACTTCATGTTATTCCAGTATAAATCAATGATTAAAATTGAAATAATGAATTCGGAAAATAACATCGAATGTAATTTTCCAATTACGATGTCGGCCATAAGTACATTGATTGGCTTTATTAATTAAAAAAAAGTGGCAAATTTTATTCTCTTTAATATTTCACAGTGTGCAGTATAAAAAATAAATAACAGATTTATAATATCGTAGTTGGAACATAAACACAATGAAAATCATTTAATTTATATTAAATATCAGCGGGTAAATCTTGCTGCTTGTTGCGAAAAGCTTATGTCTAATTGAATATAGATTTGAATTTCAATGTGTTTAGAGAATTAATTAATTCTTTTAATTAGAATTTTAATGGTATTTTAAGGAAAATAACAAGCAGGCTAAGGAATAAATATTTAAGACATTTAAGGAAGTGAAACACGATGTCGATAACTGCAGGCTCACCAGACAGGAGGTCCACGACACGAGGTCACGGGATCCAATATCGAGCCACTCGGGTCGTGGAAGCCGATACTGGCGAACTCAGGGTCACAGGGATCTAATAACGACGACTCTCGTTTGAAAATAGATTCTAACGATTCCAGGGTCGGTTATGTACGATTCTCAAAGAAAATCACAGGGGAAAGAAAACGTTGTAATTTTCAATCTCCGTTTTACCTTCCGGCTAATGGAACAATATAAACGTTCAATCTCACTTCCAAGGAAAGAAACAAGAACGGTAGAAAATTTTGTTATTTTCTACTCCTTAGAAACCTTTAAATAAAACATGGCAATTCGGTAATAGTGATGTAATAATTTTTGCTTACTAATTAACGTACTATCGAGAGACCATTTTACGTGCAAACTAGCACTGGTTATTTTATACAAAAGGTAGCGACGTTTGTTCATAAATACAGAAACTTACTTCTGAGCGATCAACGATACATTAACATTAACGTTTTCTCTTTCTCGAGATAAGAAGATTAAGTATTCGCGCAGTACCAGCCAAGACAATTATTAAAATTCACAAGATCATTGCTACCTTATGAAAAAAATTCAAACAAAATTGAAATAAAAATCTCAGTGTCTTACCTTTTTAAACAAAGTTTAATTTTTCACTGCTAATTGGCATACATCTTGGCTGTATGAAGATCAGAGGATCGCTGTACCACTATTTGTGAATCAATCGGCCATTGAATTGGCAGCGTATGTAGCAACGTAGCGGTTCTGACGCGGACTTAATACAGCAAAGGGTTATAGAGGGCAGGCAGCTGTAAGCGGCCCAGCGAGTTGTAAACGGCACGCAAATGGAACGCGCCCCCTTAAACCTTAAACCGTTGCGCGTAGAGAGAGAGAGAGAGAGAGAGAGAGAGAGAGAGAGAGAGAAAGAGAGCACGAGGGCGAGTGGTTATATCGGCTAGCTCGGAACGAGCGACCGCGGATGCATTACAACTGCAACTGCAGCAACGTGCGGGAATAGAAGCGAGCGTAGCTCGGCGAATACGCGATAGGAATAATTAATACAGCCATAAACAAGCGGCAGGATGGGGTGGAAGCAAGCGAGGCCGATATCGTCCTACCGACACATAAAATTGATATCCGTGCTCGAAGGAGGGAGGATCATTCTGAAGGGAGCCCATATATCCGGCGACTCAGATGGATCGCTCTCGCCGTTGGAATAGGATGGCAATTGTACCAGAGATTCCCTGTATATTATACAGGTTATTTATGTGTTTGTGCAGCGCGATTATGTGCGTCGTCGCGATCCAAGGCGTCGCACTAGTGTTTCAGATTAGACAGCGCGAGCTTTAGATATTACACTTGATAAATTTGCACGTAGGCACGATGAAAGGAATCATGGCTAAAGTGTGTATATGGTTGCAGTTCGGAGATAATACGTTTATGGATATCTGACTTAGTTGCTTAGAATCAAATCAACGCTTCAATAAAAATTGATATTCGCCATTGAAAGAAGGACTAGTGCCTGGAAGCCTGCACCTTTAAAGGATTTGCGTGGACTTTGGCTTGTAGAAGGTAGCGTCCGTAACTCAAGACACGTAGCAAATAGCATTCATACGAGCTTAGAACCATCAGACCATTCACAGTGATAAAGGCAACCAAAGTCCTGTAACAGCTGGTATTCGCAACCACAGATTCGTAATATTCATCGATGGTACTCGTGAGTTTAAATCAGTACGAGTTTGAATTCACAAAGTTAGACATCGCACTCGGTATTCCTAAGATCGGATTTGTAAAAATCTGTCTCTCCAAAAATTTCTATTTAACGTTTTAAAGTAGAAACTAGTGAAATTCCTAACTGAGACTCACAGATGACTAATCTCGCTAAATCTTAGATAATAAGCGCGAGACTTTGAACTGAAAACCTTAGAACCTGAACTGAATCTACTTTCAACTTACGAGCGTCAAGCAGATCCCTCGTGACATTTCGCGTATGAACCTACCATGGAAGTTCTAGAGTTAGCAAGTTAACGATTGCTCTCCTAACCTTTAATAAAAATGTTTCCTTCTTACCATGAAATCGCATATTTTTGTTATTATCTGAAAATATTTCTTCAGGGAGTTGTTTGGAAGGTTTCTCGATCGATAGAACACACGCGTTTCCTATCAGGTCGTAACATAAGAAACAGGATCAGAAAAGTTTCGGCGATACGTTTACAAGTTTATTAGCTACGTGTTCGTAGGTAAGACACACTATAAACAATCTGCTATTTCCTTATTTACAGTAACTCAACTTTTATCCCCTTCGGTAAGAAAATCCTTCCTTCCTAACAAATTGCTTGCCTTTACGACACAGTTACGTTCAACTAACTTGTATCCAATAAACTTAATCGAGGAGTGACATGTCTAGAAAGTTATCGGTTCTAAAATATCAATAAAACTGATCTGCGAAGAAATCTACTTATTAAAATGGAAGTGTTATAATTATACAATTTAACAAAAAGAACGTCACAATTCGCAAAGACCTTTTTCTCCGTTCTTTTTAATCGTAAAAGAATACGTATCTTTTATCAATATTTTATCGAAGATTGTAATCCGTTTAATTTGCGTATATCAATAAAAACAAACTCACAATCAATCGCATCGATCAAATCACTTTTTAAAGCGTACCTTAAATTCATAAACCACCAATATTCGTAGCACTAATCTTTGGTACATTTCGATATGAAACCAATGCATCTTCCTTCCTCTTCTAATAAATGCAGTTCAGACATTAAAGCTGCTTTCTTATAATTGCAAACACTTCAATTATAAAAGAACAAACGTTTCATCTCGCTAAATACTTGAGTAATTAATAGCATTCTCCCTCCAACTTTCTATTTCCCATCGATATCCTGAAAAATTTACTTCTCTAGATAGTATCACTCTTCTAGGCAAGAAGCCAATTTATTATCCATCACGGCACCATAAATCTTGGGTGAACTTTTTTTTTTAAGCAACTCGAAACGTTCCATCGCGCATGGTGTTTAAACCGTTGGAGGGGAACAAATTGGAATTGCTCCGGGAAGGCGGTGTACTGATGGAATTAAAGCCACGGGCGCAACGTCTTCTGCCGGGTTTCATTATCTCGACGAGGTTAGGAGGTCGAAGCCAGGTAACCCGAGCAGGTGATATCCATGCCTCGTCTTACAGAGTTGAAAAACCGGAACCAGCTTACGCGGCGCGTCCCATTTCCGTTTCGTTCCTCGTGGGGCCGCGTAGTCGATTGCTTTCAAGGATCAATGCGCCGGAAAAGACCACGCTTCTGATCTGTTTGCAGCCGATTTCGGGGCTACTCTGCACCCCACTAATGAAGAACTGTTTAATTTCAACGTGCTCGATCCAACGTGAACGAAATATCGCGGGTTGTGTTCCCTTAATATCGTTTGAGTCAGTCGCGGGGACCTTTGACTGTCAGACGACGCAGCCGCCTCGGAAAAGCAATAACGCGAACGTTTTCTCCGCTCCACGAAATTAATAGCGCGCAGAGTTTGAATTACGGGGGCTGGGCAACCGTTTTTCGACGTCGTTTAGGAGCTTCATAAAGGGACATTTACAAAATTCGTAGTTGTACTTCGTAGAACGAGACAAAGGTAGGAAATTCGAAAAATACGGATTCACGAGACCTTTGTTTTACGACGAGCGAGCACGATTTTGATGTTAACGCGAATCTAGTATTTAGAATAAAGTATAAACATGATATTTAAATACCTTGTACTTTGCACCACGTGGAAAAGGAAAAATATGTAGAAGAAAACAAGTGTCGTGCATGGTATGATTGTACCGTCCGTAAGTTGATAAATCTGGACACTTGCAAATCATTGCAGATACATAAATTGTACTTAAGAGATGAAACTCCTTAATATAATGTTGGTTTCTGATTTTATCTGGTCATTATCTGGCTCTATATTGGCATCTTGCAGTCATTGAGATACGTGTTTTTAGTTACGTTCTAAAAGCTCGTATAGATTTTACGACGTGTCAGTTATACGTTGCAGACGAAAGTGAAACTCGATCGACGCGCTTATCCTCCTTGTTTCGGTACCCGTTTAGCGGAGCAAAGAATTAACAGCAAGAGGCACAGAATTAACGATAGAGAAACGTTGCTCTGTGACAACTTTGAAAATATAACAGAAATAGCGATCTTTCGATCTAACAACGCATCTATGAACGTTAATATACGTTTTAGGGTTGTTTCCAACCCAATTTCCAGCGAAGAGAACCTCGTTAATTTGACAATTGCCACTTCTATCTGTTTAAACGGAGAACTAAATAACCGGTACATAGAAGCAGAAGCAACGTTTAACTAGCCAAATGGCATCTCTCGACACCTACGAAAAAGGAACGAGCTAGTTCGTTCTCTCCTTTAATTTCATTCGAAGGAAGAAGCGTCCTCCTGCTCTTCCTCCTCTCGGTTAATGTTCATTAACGAGCACGGTCGTTAGACTGTTGCTCAATGTAAGAGGAAAATATTCCGGAACGGCGTATTATCGTTAGCGAGATCTCGATCCCGAGGTTACCGGTGAGAAGCTTGTCTCTAATCCGCTTGCGGCTGAAATCTTTCCCCCGTTAAGCTAACGAAGAACCCGTATAATTCGAATTTGTCTTCTCTCAACGAACTCGAGCCCTCTTTCTTAATATACATCCTTCTCCATCTTTCTTCTACCAACAGGTATCACGGGCTAACAAAAGTAAAAATTGTAACAGCCCCTTTACAAATTATTTTCAGTAGAGATACTTTAAATTCTTTATTCGACTTTAATTCCCTAGATCTGGAACATTGTCCGTAGTCGACATTTCTAATGATAATGAATAAATGATATTATTAAATGGCGAATTAAAAGTCTATTGAATCGATTCTGTAAATTGTTGTTTATAACTTTCACGTGCTTGTCAATTCATTCGGTCCGCCGATGTTGTATTTTTCGTTTCAACAATTAAAATATTCTTTCGCTGTCTTTGTAGATTCTAGTGTATCGAATATTTTTCATAGAAAATTCTTTTTTAATTTAGACAGGCTACCTACAACAACTATCTAACTTGAAACAACAATCGTAAAAATATGATCTATAACATGAATATTACAAACAAATAGAATGAAATTTAATTGTGTCACATTCGATTATTACGATTCCTCCATTATTCTATATTCGATTCTTTTATTCTCCTGTACCAAACGCAACAACAGACTTGGCGAACCATCGCTGTCCACGCGACTGGTGTACACTTTCCCGCAAATACCATCAATGATGACGCTCTAACAATCAATCCGAGCACAGAAAAGAAGAAAAGTTAAAAGGAATCAAACCTTCTGAGTCGCGCGAACAAAACAGCGTCGATTTTGGCAAACTACCATCGACAGTTGCACAAATTGAAAATCAGTAGCAACCAGTTGTAACCATTCGTTTACGGTAAAACGAATTTGGTCGATGCTGGAAATATTCCGAAAATCGTGCGAAACGAACCTACGGGGAAGGAGGGGATAGGACTAAAAAGGAACAAAATTCAGCCCTATCTTTTTCCGCGCCTCGGGGTGAGAGCTCTCGTCTGGATGGAAGCACTCACCGATCGAGCCTGCGCTCTGATAAAGCCGCGTATAGAGGAAAGAGAACCGAGGGAGAGATTGGAAGAAGAAAAAAAAAATGCAGGCAGATCTGGTCGCCGGAAAATGCCGGGAAACAGAAGGGAAGGGAGTAGAAAGGGAGAAGGAGAGAGAGAGAGAGAGAAAAGGGGAGAGGAAGTGTGGCCGTAGAAAATTGTTTCAGGGCCGCTCGGTAATCTGCTAATAGGGTGTCCACGTTCGAGCCGGTAATCCGTAATCCACCGATACCCGGTTCCATGCCGTATAGATGCGCACACATCCAACAGCTCTCACCACGCGCGCGATAAATTATACACGTAACACCGCGTGTTTGTATCGTTGCCGAACGATATATTCGCCGCTGTTGGATATTCCTTAGGACATTTCCCCATCGATAGCGATACGAATTATTCAATTCTTCCATTGCGAACGCGTGAACGGAAAAATATAACGGAAGCGGTATAAATATTTGATATCGCGGCGTGTCGCAAGACGAGAAAAATATTTAAACGAGTTCGATTTTCGGCGAATCGATTCGGTGTATCAACCATTCGAGAAACTGTCGACGATGAAACTGCGTACAGAGTTTCGAGCGATTTCGGTTTATAACGCAATCTTTGAAACTTGAATCACGGGCCATGCCAATTCGAGTCTTTATGTGAAGTAATCGCACCGCAATGCGAAAACGCGAGCATTCCAAACGATATGTAATTCGAATGACATTAAGCAAACAGCGTAGAAACAATAATTAGTACCTTTATGATGTATCCTTAAATTTGTATACCAGTATCTTAATTAACTGAAACAATACTGTTCGAAGAAAAGAAGTTTGTCAATATAACGTTGGTTCCGTTTACTTTAGTAAAAATGAATTTCCCGTTGGAAAGTCAGATACTTAACGTTAAAAAGATAAATTTACTCGTCTTTCGTTTGCATTTTAAGACTACGATAACGTCGTTGTCTTCGCGTCGACAGCCGGATAAGATTTAAAATCCTTTAACGTCACGAACGAACGCGTATTTTCGGTCAAGAACCGTCGCGACATCGTCCCGGGAACAGGCAGGAATTTTCACGAAACACCCTGTGCATTTGCATGTTCGAGCAGCCAGAGAGAAATTTTCTAGTTTCCCCTTGTCGCGCATTGAATTTCCTGGCAAGAGGACGGGCACGAGCGAATCCGAAAAAGACAGGTGAAATATCTGTTGGCTCGGTCGCGTGTAACTTTATTGCTTTCCTTAATTCCTAGACGAAATGAAACGAGATTTCCTTCCGGCTCTTCGTAAAACTTCGGTTGATTTTTTAAACGCAAATTTGACGAGTAGGAATGACAACCTTATCGAGTAACCGATTTAACCGACGCATGACCATAAACGGTCTTTAATCACTAGCGGAAATACACTATCTCCTGTATCACTCGATTCCACTGAATCTTCATTTGCCACGCGAATCGCGATACTTGCTTATTTTCGCGGGTTAGTGCTCTTTCCTCACGATTATCTTCGTCACCTGCAGACAACGTTAGAGTTTTTATTTCGATATTCTCTAGTTCTCCGATATTTCTGTAAGCAATACAGTAGGAAATTCAATTTATAACTACAAAAGACGTAGAACTGTAAATATTAGGCTACTGAGAAATCGAACGAGCTTTCCTTTTGTTTGTTTTAATTACGTCGAATCTACAAGCATAAGGCGATACTATAAAAATTCATTTTATCAAGCGAACGAAATCGACAGGCTTGCTAACAGAGGCTATGTTTCTTTGATTTTCTCTTTTCTCTGTATCTTTTCCATCTCACTTTCATTGTTTCTCTCTTCCTCTATTTCCCTTTTTTCCCCTCTCTTTTTAATACTATAGACCCCCGTGCAATATTATTGCGAACGAACGCGCTCGGTAATGACTGCCGCGTAATGACTGCACGGCTCGGCTAGTAATGGTGCTCACCATATTGCAATTTGAATTTCACTGAAATCAGTGGAAAAAGAGCGAGCAGACTCGCAGAATGAATATGTTAATTGGCTTTGGAATTGGCTGTCCCTATCGGTGATTGATTAAAATTCGATACGTGCTGCCAGTCTCTCGCGACGGTCGCTTGAGGGGTGAAACAGCGCGGCGGAAGGGTGAGGGATCACTGCGACGGACGGGGCTCGTGGAAGTTACTTTGCGGATAAACGAGATTGAAATTTCGATGGAAATTACCGTCGGTATCTGTGGACTTAAGCGGCGCGCGGTCGCCAAGTCAAACAGAAGTCTCGAGGACTCGTCATCTCCACACGCCAAACGCGTGTTTTGCCATCGCTCTGTCGCTTTAATAAATTCTAAAAGGCATTCTAATTCATTTTACCCGGTTATTTATCCCATTTCATGTCACTCGATCCATGAGAAAGTACCTCTACGTTGTCCCGAAGCTTTATTAATTGTTAAACACTGCTGAAAGAGATTGGGATGTTTGTAATTGATTTCGAAAAGCAGGTCCATCGACATCGAAAGGTTTCTACGCGGGTTGAACAATTCAAAAGGAAAACTTTGGAATCGAGATTTACAAATTTTAACGTTGGCAGGTTGACGTTGAAAATACTAATTAAAATTTGTAAAAAGTTAAGCTAAAATGTCAGATAATAATCGAAAGAAGGATGAGACGTTTGACTAAATTAGAATACAAATTGCAAAGAGAAATGTTTGAAGGCGTTATCGAACGCGTCATCGATACATTGGCCGTGTCTGTAGCATTGAAAAATCAGAAAAGACGCGAGAAGTTACAACAGAAAGACTCTATTTCGAATAACGTAAAACGTGGATGTATGTTTAGCGTACCTCGCCGAGAATAGCGGTACATGTTGACTTTCACCTGCGGATTTATCGCAACACACCTCTGGGAATGTTATCATCAGGGAGCAACCGTGTCTTGTTTCGCGCGTGTACCGTCCTCCTTTTCATCCGGAATCTCAGCTCCATGCGCAATAAATTCCACGTACGATTATTACTACTATAATTTAAAACTATTACGCTATAACCGAGTTTATTCGACAGTGCGGTTTGTTGAAAATTTAAATTTATGAATAACAACGTAATCTCTCTGCATCCTATTAGCTTCCATTCTGACGTTTCAATTCATACTTATCATTCAATGATACTTTTACCTTTGAGAAATACTAGACTTTAAATACTCGTTTTTCGCCTGCGACATTCACTGATAATATTTGAGAGAGACACGCGTATCCACATCTTTTTTAGCATACTTGTCATTATTTCATTAGGATAACAAAATTTCTTCGTGCTGATGATGAAACAAATATTTTTCTGCTCTGTATATATTATATTAAAAAATGTTCAGAATAAAGGATTAGCAGTGTGTCGAATATACATTCAACCATGTGGAAGACATTGTATTATTGAATGAACGAAGGGTACATGGTCGTTGAAGATATTACGCGTATGCACGTGCCCGAGTGTCGTCTAAGGATGACTGTATCGAACGAAAGAAGTAGAGAAGCAAAGGAAAGGAAACTGATCGTGTGCAAACTTCAAAATAGCTTAACAGCTGAAGACTCGGTGAAAGGTAGACTAAAGAAGGAGGAATCAAGAATCGAGGCTACGAGTTTGAAGTTCCTCTAAAATAATAATTGTAATTTTATCACTAAATGAATTCCACTTTCGTTTCATTTAAACCTTCACACATTTAAGATCCTGTCCGCGACTCAACGTTCTCGCAATATTTTCCTGAAGAACGAATGAAAGTTGGAACCAAGAAAGGAGAACTCAAAGACCCGAGACTCGGAGTTTGAAGTTTCAGTAAACACGTTATCGCAATTTTATTATTGGACGTAGTTTTCATCACGTTTCGCTTCAGCTTCCACGTATTAAAATCCTATCCTCGATTCAACATTCTTATAATATTTCCTCGCAGAGTTATTTAATTTGCCGATGCTTACTTCATAACGAATGTAAGTAGAAGAACGTCGTAAATGAGGCTGGTCGGGGTAATTGCTGTTGGCGCCGGTACACGGACGTTAATGAAACACGTCCACGGTTGGCAATTGTCCCACCACAGGAACGACAACGAACATCCTGACGCGAAAGGAAAACACGGTATCATATCTCGTTCCATTTTCATCAGGATAGTTATGATATATATCGTTTGGTCTTTCACCGTTGGTACCATAAGTTGAAACGAATCTCCTTTTCGGCTTAATTCTCCGTTGCAGGGGCGGCCTCGTAATGTGTTTTCGTGTCTCTGTTTATGGTGCAGGCGCACGAAAGAGAAAATTAGAAGGGACTCTTAAAACGTAGAAAATGTAGGTCAAGATACGGGCTACGCGAGCAATCGTCTGCTTTCGATCTCAACAAACAGCATGCGAAGCTCTATTCCTTAGACTCGCCATTACGGAGCCGCGAGTCTCTTACATTAAATTTACATTTTACATTCTGATTTTCAATCTCTTTTTAAATGAATTATTCACAACGAAATTACTTTTTTTACCTATTCACGCGAGTTTCTTATTGCGTTCAATTACGATCTTAAAGTCATTCTCCTTTCTTTTTTTTTTTTTTCTTTATTATATGCGAGTTCCGTTTATATTAAAGAATTCTAATAGCAATTTATTACTCGGTGCATGTAAGGTGCACTTACCTCTGTGATAGTTCGTTCGATAACGATAAGTAATTTCCCTTGCGCGTTTCACGTACGTTCATCGCGAAGCATTCCAGTAACAATCTTCCGACTCGCGTCTCGACGTTCACAGTTTACAACCCCTTTGATCTTTTCTTTCGTATCACTTAATATACTTCGTGAACGAAGGAAATTGCGTTCGCGGTAAGGCGATACATTTTTTCTAGGAAAAATAACGCTCTCCGTTCGGAAGGTAGACACGGGTTCGCTTCTGGTTCCACCTCCTCCGGATCCACCCTTGATACCGGTTTTCCAACGTCGATTCTCGTGCGTGCATGTATACCTCGCCGTAAACTATTCGAAAGGAAGCACTTGGAAATATTTTCTTACTCTTTCCGCTACCTCTTTCTCTCTCTTTCTCTTTCTCTTATTTAATATATTTCACAGGAAGGTAGAGGAAATCGTGACGGCATGGAAATTTCGCTGGCGGTCGATCGGAAACGGAAGGCCCGTTTTTCGTTGCGCTCGCATTCCTCCTTGCTTTTTGTGGGAGTGGCGACCGCGTCTGCTGTAGAAAAATGTCTGTGCAGGGTACGGGTCACGTACAACGGGGCGATAACATAGTCGTTTTGCTTTTTCATCCCCAACCCCTCGTACAACCCGCGTCTCGTTTCTTCTACCTAACCCTAGCTCTTTCTCATCCCTCCACCGGTGAACCGGGCTCTTTCGTTCTTCCTGCTCGTATTCAAAGTGCAAGGAGCAAAGGAAAGGTGCGCGTGTACAAAGATCACATGCCGGCCAGATTGAGGCTGCAGGGTAAACGTTCGCGTTCTCGCTTATCCTCCTTTAACTTCCGTTCCCCCTTAAACTATCTCCTCCCTCTTTTTCTCTCTTTGTCTCTTTCTTGGTCCGTGCCATATGCCATCTTCTTCTTCTTCTTCTCTGATGCTTCCAATGTACACCCCTTCTCCAAGCAGCCTGAATCTAACGTCTGCTCCCTCGTTTTGAGCGAATCTGCGTGAAAATGGGAAGAACACCGGATGAAGGACACACGATGGTATGTGTTACGTGTACCCAAACGAGCAGGCGTCGCTGTGGTGTTCGTTCGAAAGAGAAAGAGAGAGAGAGGGAGATAAGAAGAAGATCAGGAAGCCTTCAGACGACAGAGGCTCGTTGAATAACGAGACACGCACATTTGTGACGGATGTCAGTCCGGAGTTTCGCAAGTATTTTCACGACGCAGTGAACGTTTTCCCATTATGCCATCCGGGTATCGAAATATCAGACTCGGTTATCGTAGTCGGTCGAGAAAATTAACTACGTGGGAGTTTCCTTGTCGAGCACAGATAGCTTCGTTTTGCGTTGTTTTCGTGGAGTAGAGAAATTGAAGATACGCTTATAATGATTTGCTTGGTCTGCTAAGTTTAAGACTGGTTATCGTGATCTATTCGTTTCCTTAGAATGGAGGAATAGAACGCGTAAGCGCTATATAATTTATTTCTAGCAGGTAAGACGTGAAAGCACGTGTAAGAGGGCGGAGTATTCAGAAATAAAAAGTGTCCGAAAGATTATCAGAATAATTAAAGAATTTCTCACCGGTTAAACTAGACTTTGAAAATTTCTAGTCTTATCAGTTTTAGCTTCTACGTTTTAAATTTTCCACGAAGCTACTTAATTATCCAACGATGCTGCACGAAAATTTGGTATTAAAATTTCATGGAATATATGGAAGAAAATTTGAAGAGGAAAGGAATATATCGAGATGAAAGGCTCTACGCATATGAAATGAAATTTTTCCGATATTCCAGGGCAAAGTTTAACATGTCGAACGCTGAACAGCATAGCATGCCGATGAACGTGTTCATTTGTCGATAGAAGAGAAACGAAACTACCGAGAAACACGGAGTGTTCCGTCCACTTATGGTCGTCTCGAGCGACAATCGTTTAATCGACGCGTCCGCGTGATGAAAAGAACGCGAGACAAATCGAAAAATGGAGCGTAGCTCGTTACAATTGATTATGGGCTGGCTGTTCCGACGAACAGTGTATCCATTAAAATTCCATTTGCCGATATTAAACTGGACCGCGAACAATAGCGATTCTTATTCTCAATACCGGACGAGGTTTCTTCGATTATATCGTTTTAGCGATCTTGCATTGTATTTTCTAGTTGGACAAAATGATTGTAATAACGCTTTTTATTATCGTTTAAATATTAAGAAATATGTTATTGAGGAAATTTGATTTCTAAGTTAACGATACGATAACATTTATATGTAAAATATTGAACGAATGATACTTTATCAAAAAAAAACTACTTATACCAACATAAAAATATCGTAGAATCTTCTGATTTCTTAGTGATCCAATGCTTTTCATTGTCCAGTAACGAAAATATTATTTTTGAGAAATTCTTCGAATCAATAATAGTATTTACCACATCTTTTCTGTCAGCAGGTACAAAAAGGTAATAAAAAGTGTAGTGTAGTAACGTCGTAAGATTTCTTTTTTATGTAAGCCGGAAAAGAAATTTTAGAACGTTGTTTTGTAAGAACAAGCTCATTTCGCAGTATCTTTCAGTCTGAAGCGCTCGTAGCTTTAGTTAGTTTCCGGAGAATTCGTTTAGTCTTAAGGGACCGTGTGTGTACGTTTGTGTTCTTGTGTAGTACCAGCAAGGCTGAGTATTTTAGTGAAAATCTAGAGAGAACGTCAGGGAATTAACCCACGAGGTGTGGTCGTGAGACGAACGAGAAAACTCGAATAATATTCTCTATAAGAAATTTCCCTCTGCTGCGAGGAAAGCATCGACGATGGTGTGAAAATGAAAAATTGCGCGTTACGGAGTCTCGAACATTGGAAATGCGAAAGAAGAATGTAAAAACAAGAACATTCGGGATTAGTGTGCAAAACAACCTGCACCTGAGGTTCTGGTTATATGATCGAATACTCAAAGACGTCTATAAAATGTCCGAGTTGAATGAAAATGAGAGAAAGAGAGTGTATTTTAAGGTAAAAAGTCAAAAAATGCAGATGTAGATTAAAAAGAGAATTAGTTGTACCGTGTAATCAGAAACCATGTAGTATTGTGTTTAACACTGTCCATAGTATAATACTACAAGTATATGCATACAAAGGATATCAAAATCAATCACCGTCGCATGTAAACTACCCTAGTAAATTAATCTACATCCCTGAAACTTTAGAAACATCATTTTTTGGTAAAATAAAATGAAATCGCTTTAAATACAGTATTTTTCAAAGACCAGTATGTTTTCTGTTTCGTATTTTTATATTATAAGAAGAAAAATTCATTAAATGTGTGCGTAATCCTGATCACGCAATCTCAAAGTAACTGAATCATTGATTAAAATACACACGATCCACGGATATAAAAACTACTCTTTCGCTGCACTAAAGACGGTCAACGGAATAATTCAACGATAATTCAAACGGTTCTACGGCTGCTCCAAAATTTTGTCACGAATTCCCGTGACTAATCCGTAAGACATACAATTCCCAACACGTCGTGGAGCACAAGCTCCTCGTTATAATCGCGACTGACCACCCTTACGCTTCCCTGCCGTCTCATCCATACACATATCGTCGTTATTGGCGTGTGCACACGCGCGTAATAGTAATTTAAGGCGACGGCACGAGAAGGCCTGTTCCTCGTAATTTCATTGACGCCGGTAAATCGCTTTACCGGGCATGATGTATTTTGACGAGCTAATGGATATCGCGTACAGATTATCATGCTAAAGAGACGTTAATTAACACGTCGCTCCGTTGTAACGGCAGCTTACACTGACCTAACACAGGCGGCTCCGGTTTACGCGCTATAGATACGCGTTCACGACACAACGAGAACGAAACGGGGGTTGCAAGCGGTCGCTCGACCGTTTGGGAATACAAATGGTGGATGGCCTCGGGGCCTATCGAGAGCAAAGCTTTCGCGTGATACTTGCAGATTTTCCCGTTCAAAAGAATGGAATTACGTGACGGCGCCGCTTTGTTCCCAGCCCCCCTTCTCCCCTTCCTTTTTCCAGTGGAGCCAGGCTAAAACTGTAATCCGATTTCCTTGACGAGAGCAATTATAAAGAGTGGCACCGCATTAATTCTGCCGGTACGGCCGCCTCTTGCCGCGAAATTGCTTTATAATTGGTCGTTCGTATAAAAATCTGTCGGCTACAATATTCGCCACGCTTCAGAAAAAAGAAATCGAGTTTAGTCGTCAGCTTTTGCAAAGTAATTCAAGGTTGCACGTGATAAATTTAATCCGTAATGGTTCGTAAATATATAGAGCAGCGATAAGCAATTATTTTCGCAAGGATGTGTGCGTTTTGGTGGTTCTGCGAAGAAGACATGAGTTTCTTCTCCTGAGTCTTTATGATATTTGTTCAACTTAGCATGAAATTGTCGATCAGATGCGGCTCAAATGTCCGAGAGTCTGGGACTGTACGGATTTATCACAAAGTTAATCGTTGTCAGACTATTCTGAAGTTTATAGGCGTCTAATGTTATTAACTTCCTAAACGCTCAACAGTGATGAAAGGAATATTCATTTTAACTGTATACTTTTAACGCCCTGTAATATTTGCACGAATTTCAAATGCGGGCGAAGAAAGAGTCGAAGTTTGGAAAAAGTTCGTTGAGTTTTAAAATTGAATGTCCCTCTGTTAATGTAGCTCTGATAACGAATTTGAAAGGAAAAGAAAGAAAGAAACGTGAAATAGTGCTTTAAAATATAGAAATGTAAACTATCTATACGACTTCGTTATAAGTTCTTGACACACTTACGATTAACGTGATTTCTTGGTAAAGCTTATGAAAAACCACAGCTCACGTAATGTCTTTAATCACTTCTAAAAGAGTTAGTCGAGGGGCATTAAACAAATTTTAAGTAACAGTGCTTATAAAGTTTAAGCGTAGTTTCAAAGTTGATGAATAATTTTTTTCTCAAAATAAATTCCAGATGATGCACGTATTAAAAGTTGCCGGGAGATGTAGCGTCTGCGTGAACGGCCGAGACTAGCGTCTGACTATAGGCGATTCATTACTACTTCCAGTCTCCTTTTTTCCACTTAACGCAAACGCGCGGTTAATCGCGCTCTTATTTTTGTATCTTCTAAATCTCTGCTTGCTTTTATACGTTGCTTCAAACGTTCGCAAAGACGGGACGTTTTAAATTAACAAAAGCGTTCGATTTAATCATTTAAAAACCGTTTAAAACCTCTTCCAAACTCTTTTATACGATTTCCTTCGTACAAATAAATCTCAACAGATCAATACGCTTAAAATCAACATTCTAGAAAGATTGCATGACGAAACGTCGTTGCAAATGCAACTGAATACGTAATCGACTCTATTTTAAAATGAATTCAAAGCTGCGCCACGGAGTTCTCGAACGTCGTCGCGTTCTTAACGACTATAAAAGAGACAGTTGAGTGGTCGCGAGGTCGACAGAAAAAGAAGAAAAAGGTAAAAAAGGAGGTCCGCACGCTTTCGAATCGATCGACAGCGAACAGCCAGAAGGTGTGTGTACGTACCTCCATGCCACGTCGATTTCTCCATCGCACCCACTTGTTGAACCCTGGTCGCCAATATTCGACGAAGTACTCTTCGGTGTACTCGACCCCGTGGCCGTTCCCGAACCTGCCCTGGGTCCTGGTGGACGTCAGTATACGCGGACTGTGCAGATTCACCTCGAGGTACTCCTTGCCCTCCTTCGTGACCATATTTTTCGGGCACCAGGCGCCGCCGCCCTTGTCTTGTCTCAGCCTGGGAAACCGAGGAATTACGACAAGAATTATTACGACGGCTCCGCCGCGGGAATATTCTCGTGCAAAGAGCATACTCTACGTTTACGTGGGTATCGCGGGATCTGCGAGAGACACTCGTGCAAAAACGCCGAATCTTTTCGTGTTTCCTTCGGTAGCAGGAGATACCGCTCCCTTGTTTCGTATGAATAAGCAATGAAGGTTGTATTTAACGTGGGGGTGTGCAGCAAATTTTCTTTCCCACCAGCCAAGGGGGAAAACATTATTTTCCAACCCTCAGTGTTTCGATACGCGTAGTAGAATAATTAATGGTTGCTTTTTCCTCTTCCTCCCTCCCTCTCTCTCTCTCTCTCTCTCTCTCTCTCTCTCTCTGTCCTGTCCCTCTCATTCTCTCTCTTCCTCCTTCACTCACTGCCTTTACCTGCATTTTTTTGGCGAGCGTGATTCCACACGACGATCGACCGGTGTACCCGTATAAATTAATGACGCGTGGATTGATTTACGAGCAACCGTTTAACTGGGGATCTTTTTTCACTATCGATTTTGAGTTATTTATAATCATTTATGTGTGTCGATCCGCATTTCGAGATAACGGCTTTCAACGGTGGTGTCAGGAGACGTGGAAGATAAGAGAGAGAGAGAGAGAGAGAAGAAAATAATGAGAGGGAGAGATAGACAGTGGTACAAGGTGGGAAAGCAATCGACGTTTAATCATCGCACACGTTTCTGACCCATTTATGTACAACGTCAACGCGGAGAACAACGACAAAGCAGTCGACGATGGAACGCCGTTATTATCCACGCTTCAACCCCTACATCTGCGTACCTTCGACGGAATTAACAGACTCAATTTTTTAAAAAGTATCTCGAGAATACTTGATTCGTATTGTTACAATTTCGCATTGAAATCGTATCTTCGGGTATCGTGTAGCTTCTTCAAGAATCGCACGATGCACTGACTTTATAAACGTGACAGGATTTTATCGATCAATGGGAAGTGCGAATGATCAATACTTGACCTGGAAAGTTAAAGGCGTAACAGAAGAGTATTTGAACCGAACGTTTAAAATTGCCATGCGAACGGAATCAAATTGTTATGCGAATTTCGAAAGATTAAATATCGTTCGAATGGTTGCATCAAATAAAAAAAAAATAGATTAGAGAAAGAAATTTTTAAAGATATTTCAATAGAGTTATCATTGTTTCACATTTATCGCTCCTCAAAAGTCAAAAAGCTATCTACAACTCAACTATCCTACAAAATATCTGGAGAAACGAACTACAATATTGGTGAAACATCAGAATATAATTCCTACTGAACACGACTTCTTCCGGATGCCTTACATCTCAACAACTGTGTAACACGAAAGTCTAAAATTCTCGGCCCGACTCACGAGTATCTTCATACTCGAAGCAACAATTTACGAGCCGAAAGAATTTATCTCGTCCGTATCCAAATCTGTATGCTCGTAATTTGAACGATCCGCGAGGAAAAGCATTTTCTTATCCAACAAACAAATCCCTCGCGCGATAATCTTCCAACGGAGATACGTTCTAATATATTCCACCTAAGACCCAACCAAACGTTTCCTAGGCCATACACAATCATGGACATTCCGTGAAACGAGACCCATAATTTCTAGCACGAAACGAGTTTTTAATTCAGCGAGACCCTGGAAGAACGTGGCCCCGATCCATACGGGATACGTGACTACGCGTTCAGTCCACTCGCTGAGCAGACACCACGGCCGACTTTCCACGCGTGCTCCCGGCTAAAAATACAGCCGCGGCCGATAACAAGATCGCATTATATACGGGCCGGAGATTCATCGGGCGATAAGAAAGTTAGCCGGCGGAGTTTAATTTTAAGCTCTACTTGCTCCGCGCAACGAGCTTTCGGAATTAAGGATATTGGGCGAGCGAACCGCGGCTCATTATCGCTCGCGAGGCGGTGGCTCGCTGCTAAACAGCTCGACCGTCGGACTTCAACGGCTGGACTTCCTAGGCCGCGATACAATTTCCTTGATTTTCAAAGCTCGTTAGCCCGGTAATCGTCTTGAAATGAAACCCTCGCCTCTACCGTTTGGCGAGACCGGCCAACTTTTTCCCCCGATATTGCGCGGATTCCCCTCGTCAATTAAAATTAATGAAAGCTGACCCACTGGCTCGCCGCGGGCAAACCCTGCCTCTGACAGGCCGCGATACTTTGTTCCGATCCGAGCTTAACCCGGAACTGCTACTGGTAATTAATCAATTATTTCGTTGCGATCTATCGTTCCGATGAATGGGGTAGTTTGACAGTCGAGCTAGAAGACTGGTTCGATATTTTGGGTTATTTTGGCGATGATGACATTTGGCTTAAATATTCGATGACTGGGATTTGTAGAATTTACGCATTTCGCATTGCGTTACATTAAAATTTTCGTTGGGATCTCTCGCACGAGTGAGGCGTACTTTGGCAAGTGGAACGTGTCAGAGCAGGTTAGACGATTTGGCTCCTTTCAGCGAGTGTAGGGTTTGTAGTAAATGTTGAACGATCAGAATTTCTACGACTTATGTTATTCTTCATTTCAGTGTGTTTTACATCGAAGATGTTGTTGATGAAACGTATGTAGTTCTCATTCTCGGCTACAAACACTTAAACACACCAAATACCTCAAAGAGAATCAAGTACTTGCTTCGTCTTATCGATGATAAGATAACTTGTCTCGATTAAAAGCTGCCAAACTTTCATTACTCTTTATCGAATCCCATATTATGATACCACGTTTTGAAGTAAAAAGATAATCGGCTCTCCATCTTATAACCATTAACAAGTCCACAACCTCTGATGCAGCCATTGATTCCGCTATTTATTTATTTTATCATCTGCCTGTACAACCAGTAATAGCGATCCTCTTATCCGCAGAAAGGAAGAGAAAACTTCATCGTGATCGTCAAAGCAAAGAAGATTTTCGCCGACAAAAGATCCGCCGCGAGCGAATCGTGCTGCGGGTGTATCGAGAGTCCAGGCTCGATTTCACAGGAAAAGCACGGAATTTCCCACGAGTGGACGTTACTTCCGGTGTATCCTATACGATCCACGTCCCGATCCAGATAGACGCCATGCATGTACGGCACAAAGCGGCTGGAGAATCTTCATGGAAATATTTCAGCTGGTTCGGTCGTCGAGCACTATCATACAGGCGGCATGCCCGCATGTAAACAATAGACCAGGCGAAACCCACTGAAAGCGTTTGCGGTTAATTAGGCAGCAATGCTGTTAACAATGTCCTGGCTTCGTCCCTCTACTCCCCCTTCCGCCCCCTCTCCTGTCTCTCTCTTCTCAGCCCATTTTCGTCTATCCTATCCGCAGACCTAGCTAGTCACACCGCTGAAATTCCCGCCGCAACGCTGCAGCGTCGACCAGGATTTCGTTCGAATAAAGTTATCCCCGACCTCTCCTTCAACCGACTGATTCCACGATCGCCTCGAGGTCGCTAATTGTCTGTCGTTCCTGCGGGCTAATTACGTCAGCAAGGAAATTAACCGCCGCACAGAGATCGCTGAAAATTTCGACGACGACGATAAAACGTCTGGCTACCGATGCCTACCACCAAATTTCTATTCTCTTTTCCCTTGACAGTATTTGAAAGTTGGTTGAACCTGCTTGCCAGCCCACATAATTTTTTTACGTGGACGTCTGACGTTGAAATATAGTTTGATGGCACGACATCGCGTGGTTGAGACGCGTAATGATATTTTAGGATGTTAATAAGGATTATACGATGTTTTGGAAGTTCGCGAGTATGTTTGCAGATAGTTCGTAAATTTGTACTTTAATTTAGTAGGTCTCTTGAAGTTATTAGACAACGTCTTACTTGCGTCGGGAAATAACTCGTGGTATCTGTTGGTCGTAACGCTATGACAAAACCATTAACGTTGTTTCGCACTTTGAAGTCGTCGTGTAAATAATATGGAACGTACGTATGTACAGTGGCTACAAAAATCACCGCCACGCCGTTGTATTTCCTCTAACACTTAGATATACACTAATCGATTAGATTCAAGTTTTTTAAATTTCGTGTCATTTACTTTCGTATCGATACTACGAAATCAAGTGTACAATCCAATAAAAGAGATCCTTCAAATATAAATACTTTACAAATTTCTTAAAATTGAATTTCGGTAAGCCAACTTTTTTATTTGCTCGCAAATATAGAATCATAAAATCCAAAATCAGTAAATCAGTATCTGCAAGCGGTTTTGAAAACATTCGGGCTTTCGCAAAGATCCGACATTTCGTCTTGATGAGTTTTCTTTTCTCCTTTAAAATCACACGACGTTCCTAACCGAAATTACTTTGATTCCCTTCTGAATGGTTTACCGCTCTCGCAAAGGCAAAACGTTAACCATGACGTTTCAATGAAGATTGCAACCGCCTCCCAAGAAGCGCGCGTTCCGCCGCGTTTACGTAATCGAATCATAGCCGACAAGTCCGGAGTACGTAGCATGATAGCGATAACAGTTTCTTTCGTTAATAGCGTCATCAACGTGGCCAGATGCACTACAGTGTCGGCCGTAACAAAATGAAAGGGAACGACGCTCGAGGAATCGCGAGGACGTCTCTTATGTTCGTTCTTGAAACCAGAACAAATTCGCCCACGAGAAAAACGCTGGGCTTGCCTCGTTTCGGGAACAGGAAACACGTAAAAGAAGTTCGAAACGCGGTAGTTAAAGATACGTAAGGGTTCTCGTACCTTTAATCATAAACTTCTATAGGAGAACATAAACAGCGACCGTAACAACTTCATCGGACTGGAAACCTTCCCTTTTAGGTTCCGAAGATAAATGAAATTCTTCCGAGTAATACTACAGTTCTGTGTGCAGAGATGAGAAAGCGGATACAGAAAAGAATGTGAGATTGCTAAAGATTGTCGTATTTTAAGTTGATTAATAGGAGGGATGCGGAGGAACTGGTAAAAGCGACGAAATTGCGGGTAGTTATATTTTAATATTGGAACTAATCCTTCAAACTCTTGCCGATTCTGCCTCAGCATCAAATATACATTTTATGCATAATTCAGTCTGTCAGTTTCTCGTTTCTTCTATATTTTATCTTATCTTTGGACAAAAATTCACTTATGTCACGCTTCTATTGAATATTTTATATAACATTGAATGCCGAGAAGATGAAATGGGACATGTCGAGACCAAGTGAGATTTGAAAATATTTGCATCGACGTAGACTCTGAGCGTCAATCACTAACATAATATAAAACTGATGTCGACGTCTATCCTACGACTGTATCCACGTACGCTGCCAAAACTCTAGCACGGAATAGTTTCCAAAATATCAAAGGTAGAATCAGGCAGGAACTAGATCAATCGACTCAAATCTCTCGAACAAACCTGTCGTTCTGTCATCCTCGAAATGCATCGAATCGAAACAAGATAATTCAGCTTCGTAATTAGAAGCTTAACCCTTTGCTGTTTTACATGGAATTCCGCTATCGGAGTATTCTAATTTCTTAGAAGATAGTTACGGAGTTCGATCCTAATAGGAAGCCAATAGTCCCGAGGAAATTTACGGTAGCAGCCAGGGAGGCCAACCGACCGAGCAAGCCGAGCAGCCTTATGGCTCGGCCACTCCAAAGTAGCCTCGCTGAGAAATGCGCCCGAGTGGAAGCTCGGCCGACCAGAGAGGCATTACGCTGCCTCATCAGTCGAAAGGTGCATTAGCATTGCTAATGACCTACGATCGTTACCGCCACACGCCGCACCGGACACCATCCTCGTCTCGCCAACCTTGAGTCCTGGCTACGTTTGTTATTCGAAAATGAGCCATCACGATCGTGTCTGTAAAACTAACACCCGAGGTAGCTTCATCCTTTTTCTCTTTCCATTTCCTACTTTTCACTTCGTAAAGTAGTTGGCATGGTAACGGCTAAGGTATGTAATTTATCTTTAGAAGCTTCAGACATTCGTGCTAGTTTTCAAGAAACAGTAATATTTGATTAAGTAATTGTGTTAATTTCAAGGAGGTAAGGTTCTATTCCCATACGAGATACATGGTACAGACTACCGTGAAAAATTAGCTTCTATTATTCAGTATTCTGTACTCGAGCTACGTCCCTGATGAATTTTTCCAGTCGGCGGATGGATTAAACCTCTCGTACTGTCAATTCGCGACGATACATGCCGAATAATGAACGACCGAATGCGCAAACCGTATATATATATATAGTAATCGAATTACAAAGTTGCCCTGTCGGGCGCTGGTGTCGTCCGTAAATCAATACGATCACCGATGTGTAAGCGAAAAGAATTTACGGCGTGGTCACTTTCGACGACTTAGTCCCTGAACGGCGAACGATATTCCAGCCACGTTCGCAGACCGCTCGATTCCTTTTATTATCTGCTCGCGTACGTGAGCTTCCATCGTTCGCCGCGATGACGGCATCTAGCTTTCGTCTCTGTGATTCTGCCGGCGCGTTCGACGAACGTCGAATTTAATTAAATTTTTCTATAATACGGCAATCTCGGTGATAGCAGCAGTCAACGCGACCCGGTCCACTCTCGCGTCCATGAAAACGCCCTAGACTCGTATTCGAGCGAAACTAGGAACATTGCACGGTATAGCGGCAATGTTTCGACGAGAACTAACGTTCTCTCTAATTAGACGCGAAATGAGCGACTATTACAGTGCGCGGTGCACTCCAGAAGACGAACAGCCGCGCGTGTGACGCTGAAAAATATGCATTTTCGGCTAACAAGCTCGGGCCCCATGTCCGGAATATACGCTGGATCATACAGTGGTTCATAGAAATATTTGGGCACTTAGAGAAAGCTTTCATCGCAGCTATCCATCTATTACGTGTTATACGGAACATTTTGAAATATTATTAGAATCGGTAATGAGACTGGGACTGAGATATCATTACTACGATTACATTGGTAAAGTTGGATTGGTAGATCTGTAAATGTATGCAAAAAAATAGAGGATATTTAGTAAAAATACAAAGGTATTTAAACATTATATCGATAAGCCTCGATATTAAGTGAGACCATCTTTAACACTCGCCATGTGTACTTATTTTCTATTAAATGTGTTTACAGTAAATCTCTCGCAACTTCTATACAGATTTTCAGATTGTTTTCGAGTTCTACCAATAGAATCAGAACGTTGCCGATGAAATTCCGAAATGTTTTATGTATGTATGTATGTATGTGTGCAGAGATGTATTTAAAAAGTGCAGGAAAGCAGTATCAGAAAATAAAGGACCGTTGATAGAAATGAAAAAAGGAGGAGGATAAGGATGAAGGAAGAAGATTGAATGGATCGCAGATGGAGGAGATTGGAAACGAGTGATTCGATATTGTAGAAATTTTCGAGGCAGAGAGGTAATTTAATCTCTTAATGGCCGTTTTCTCGACTGGAATTATAAATATTGCCTCTCTTGCCTCGGATTTTCAGCTTAACATTCGGTGAATGGTAACTGGCCGCTTGTATTTCACCGTTCGAACAAATATCGAGGGGTAGTTTTTCACTGATTTGTTGGAAATTCAAGTTCTTGTAATTAATTCTGTCCCGAGGGAACATTTTTTAACGACAAGTTATACAGGCAGTGGTTCTGAAACGTATCAAAAGATAAGAGCTGTAGTGCTTTGGAGGTAATTATGTTTCTGTGATTTTAACTCTGGTAATTATATAAGGTAAATTAAACAAGGTGCACTGATATAAATCCTTGGATAAAATACTGCGCAGACGTTGCAAATACAAATGTTATTTCCGAGTATCACAGTACATTTTCATTAACTTACTGACTAAAATTTCTAACAGTTCGTTTCGTCAGATATATATTTTGTAAAAAGAACGATTCTTAACGCGTCTAAGAATTATCTCGTTTCCAACGTCAAACTGTAAAAAAACTATACGTTTAATATTATACTGAAGAAAACTCATCAATTACACGAAACAAACTAAATCAAAGATCTTCCTTATTCACATCTGTCGCTACTCCTCAATCTTACTTTTATTATATTCGTCAAGTTCTTTCAATAAATTTTGAGACATTAGCATTACGTGGTTTTCTATAGTATTTGCATTTAGTATAGTATAGTAGCTCGTACTTGATCACACAGCAACAACGCCTGTTTCTAACAATTCTTGCAAGAATTCTACAAACAAACACAAACGCTAACAGTCTAATATCCTTCGAACTAAACAACTATCCTCGACTACACACTTAACCAGATGTCTCAAACAAGCAGAAACACCTAGAACCACAACCAACTCTTGTAGTATCTAGTAACAGTACTTGCTCAGCTCGCTGGCTGATTTATTGCATACGCAACGACACGTGGCGAAACAGCCGAAGAAGAGTACCACGTGTTGCTTCCCTTCGTCTTCGCCGAGTGGACAAATAATTCCTTGCAGTTTTAGAGCGTACGAGCTTCGCCATGCGCGGAACCTGCTGACACGTTTCTTTCGCGAGCAACTTAGCCGAAGGTCCCTTCTGAAAGAAATCCCTATTACCAGCCGGAGTCAAAGACGTGTCCTCCTAACTTTTCCAATCTTTCTCGCGCGACTTGTTTCGCAGGTCAACGAGTCTCTCCGCAGTTTGCTCGGTCGATCGAATATTTTCGATGGACTATCGTGAAAAGGGGACACGCGGGGATGAGAGAACGGCGACACGGATTTATAGGGAAGCGGCGGGTTATGGCGTGCCAATGGGAAGCGGGAGAACAAGCGAATATATAGCGGGGAGGCAGCGCGTTCTTTCACGCTCGCGCGCACACCTGTCCCTCGTTGGTTGCTGCTGCCGGGCTTGCGAAGCTTGCGGGAACGGTTATCGAATATGCCGGGAATGCTGCCGCCGAATATGCCATCAGCCAAATGATCCGTGAAAATTCCGGCTGCCCCGGTGCGATTTTACGCGAGCTCGATCGAGCCTCTTTTTTTTCTATTCCCGTACACGGTCGCGTGCGCGCATCATACAATCTTGCATACGTACGTGTGTACACGTGCGTATGCATGAATGAGTACATAGAGGTACGTACGCACGCGTACAGATGTGCGAGTAGGGAGATGGAGATGGAAAAGCAGCGTGGCCTGGGCTGGAAGAACGAGGGAGGAAAAAGCTGCAGTCATACCAGAACCGTCGATATTAAAGCTTATACCGAATGACAGCGATGCTCGATGGAACGTCACGGATTGATTCTGCTTCCATTTCGAAGCGATCCGTGGATCTCGATACGGAGCACTTGTCAATAAATAGAGCCGTTCCTTCTCATACTCCACCCTTCTTCCTCTCTTTCTCTTTCTAGTTTCCGTCTCTTTTGGCCCGTGCTCTTTTAGTAAATCGTCTTGAAAATTCGCAAGGCGTCAATCACGGGCATCCATGACATCCGGCCAGAGTTATGAAACCGTTTTAACCTATCGAGACGGGCAAATAAGAGAAGCTTCGAAATAAAGCTCTCAGGATGATATCGTTGCTTCTTCGCTAAACACGAATAGATTCCCGACGAATCTTAAATATTCAAGTTACAATTTCATTAATAGTTAACAAAACGATTTCATTTATCTTTCACTCGAATTCTTATTTCCTTCAGCCACTTAGCTATCAACATCTACTTTATTCAAGAGGACTGCGGTATAGTCCCAGCAGGATCAAAGACCGCAATCGTCGTACAGATTACTCAAGGAACTTTTTCCAGGGTCGCTTCAATTTACACCGGACTTATCCTACGTAAGGGCTCGTTCCAGAATTAGACCTTGCTGCCGAATCTATTAGGCGGAAATGGAGCGATTTTTCTACCGTCACGACCCCCAGCTCTTTAAGCTTCCGCACGACATCGGCCTGTGAGGGCAGCACCAGCCACGCGGGGTCGTTCCAGGATCCTTTTTCAAAGTCCGCCGTTAAGCACGATAAACCGGATGAAAAAGCGACGACTTATACATTTATAATACCATATCACCGTATCTTCGTCCTCCTCGCGTATCCTTGGCGTCGGTTACAGATGGAAGGAGCCGGGACGCATCCGGCTCGATCCCCCCAGGAGAGCCTCCACAAGTCAAACTCAATCTGCAAATGGGGCGATCCCATTTTCGTTACTTCGATGCCACGAGTTCGACCTGTCGACTCCATCGGTTCTCGATGCGGGCCACGTATGAACTTTCGTGCACGGATAGATGTGACGCCGCGTGTTTCGATGGACTTGGGGTCTTGTCGTGGACGTCGCGTTCGTTTGACGGCAAATTTATCGGACGCACGGATGGAACCCCAAGATACAACATACATAGTGGTAAATTGAACGTAAGCGGAGAATTAGGCCACTGAGAGACCCGGAATTTAATTTGCAATTTATTCTCCGTTCGACCGATAGATAAATTGCGAACGTCTGGAATGTGAAATTGAAATCAGGTTTTCTTCGCTTTAATCCATAATTGCAGGCGTTTGTATTTTCTTTTATTTTCGTAGACAGATAGTTTCTCGAACTTTCGCAATTTTATTCATTAAAATAACGTTCCGAGCATGTTAATTTATTGTTACCATTTTACTTGATATGTAAACCGTTGAGAAGCAATATCGACCAACCCCATAAATTAAAGAGTAAAGAAAGGTGTGTTGAATTTACGATCTTTTAAGAATTTCCCTTGAATTTACGCTTATTTATGATATTTTGCAATAAACAAACTTATGCAAGTTAATAGTTTCATTCTTCGAGAAGTTCGATATTAATGTAGTAGTCGTTGCAGTTTCTGAGAGGCTCGTATTATTTATTTGTTAAGGGTTTTTTTTTCTATTGCAAGTGCTTAAACGCTAGAACTGCTACAGGTTTTAGATTGTAATAAGGAAACGGAAACACAGATTTCTCTCAGAGACGAGGGATTAGAGACTAACTATATGATAATGGGTATAAAATGTGCGGAATAAGCATACTACATGTTTAAGTTCATTTTAATACGTACAATTCAGTTTACTCATGTGCGCAAACACGAAATGCGGTCAAGTTTCACCGCGGTAGTGACAAGCCTGAATTTTGCACTGCAAACAACCGTTAGCATAAGATCAACTAATCTTCTGTGGAAGAGGAAACATCACGCAGCACTGAGCAAACACCGTCAAGAAACAAAATCACGTCCGGAGCAACTACAATTTCTCCGTGTCTGTTGTATCGCGCTTAACCCCTGTGAAACTCTGACGTAACGATGTAACGTTATTTGGATTGTAGTATATCAGTCAATCTCTATCCCATTTAAAATAACAGCGGATTATTTTTACACCGTACGTGTATTTAAGAAGAACACTAGGATAGAGAAATCTGCCATTTCAAATATCGAAGAATCACAAGCTTTTTTATTTTTTCTACCTGGCACTCGTATAGCAATTAAAAGTTTCAGCGTGATATAGCTTCAGCGTTATAGTTTTGAAACGCGGTATATATAAACGAAGTTTTACTATTTCTGCCTAGCATGAAAACCGTATTTTACAACATTTAAAAATCTTTACAGAAATCTAGCCCCGACGTAAGTACTACAATGAACACCGTTCTACGACAAGTTGATATTCCAAATCCTTCAATCTACGACCTCTAATCACGAGAATAAAGCGTACACGCGACGACAGTTTAGCGCGATAATGAAAACGTCTACACGAACAGGAACAATGAGAGACAAGAAGGGTGACCGCGACTGCGGTAATTTATCGCGACCGATTTAAATAAATTTTCGAGAAACTTTTCACACCTGGTACGCCGTTGAATAATCGTAGTTTAATCGATGCCTCGAGTGTTCCAGTTTCGAACAGAGGATGGAAGGGGAATGCAAAACAAAGGGAGTCAGCATATCCGCGGAAATGCGGAAACTTTTCGGCAAAAGCTACGCGAAATCGCTATGCAACGATGGAAACTGCGTGGCTGAGCATATTTCAACGGTGGACAGTCGACGAAATACACCGTCGACTGTGTCCAACGACTATCCTCCGTGAATATCCGTCTGGCGGGCCTTGTTAAGCACGTTCCCTTGTTTCTTTCTCTCTTTCTCTCTTTTTTTTTAATTTTGTTTCGGCTTGATACACGCCGAAACTCGTCGTTGGAAACTTATACTTCTGAATCGGGCGCGATTCAGCCCGATATCGGTTATAAAGCCTCCACCGGCGTTCGTTGTCGAGGATTTCGTTTTCCCCAGGATATTTCGCGACTGTAAAGGGCACGTGAAACATCGATATGTTAAAAAAATGGAGGAATGGGTACAAAAAAAAATTTCGGCAAAAAAGGAAATCGCAGCGGCGACAATGGCGAACATTCCGCGTAGAAAATAAAAGGTAAATTGTGTTTTTCGGCGAGCGGCTTTCGTTGTCTGAAATAAAACGCTCCCCATCCGTGAAACACCTTTGTGTATCTAAATTCGGTGGGACAAAGATCGTGACGGCTTTTGTACGAGTTACGCAGGTTTCGAACGAGATACGCGTGCACGATGGAACGTTGCGTTAGAACGAATTTGATAAATGAAAAACTTGCTGGATATTCAATGGACTTAATATCGTGATTAAATGCTTGCGTTATACAGCACGTCGGAAATATTCAATAACCTGGTAAACGATAAAGTAACGAGGTCATCCTTCGAGCATCAAGCCGAAAGTTGCATAAGCGTCCAGAGACTTTGGTCAATTTGTCCGGATTTGATCAATTCGACCAATTCAACGTACGAATTAATAGTTAGGGTAAGTTGGTCGACTTGTAGCAAACGGTATGTAAATCGTCGATGAATCGATAATTAGAAGAAGTCCTCGTTAATCTTCTATGGGACCAGTAGACTATAAATTTATGTTACTTATTAGAAAGTATAGCTTTCACAAACTTAAACAATATATTTTAGTACTTACTACATACACTGGTACACACATTTACTATTGAGATATTACCGCAGTATTCAAGAGATTGTCAAGCAACAAAATGCTTTCACAAAGCTTGACAATTACGAACGCCTTATCGCTTAAAAGTTTTATCATTGTATATGAGCCTTTAAAAATGAATCGCCTCGTAATATTCTACGACAGTTGCGACGAATAAAGTCATCGGAGTTCGATTTTTATTTAGTCATTTTTTAATCAAAATACCTCTTGCCGAAAATAAACGAACGTTGGGGCGCTTTTAAATGGCAAAGTATATCCTTCGTCCATAATAATAAATTTCCGGATGACAATCGAGAATTTCTGACAACAAACCCTCATCGATACCCCTTTAAGCATGCAAATACCGAAGGTACAGTGGCAGCGTGGTATAGTATAGCGAACTCCATTAAGGAAAAATGAAATTCAGCCGTCTAGGGCGCATCGAATATTCCATTCGAGATTTACCAGTGTTTGCGAAGTGAAATTGCCGCGGCACAGAGCTCTCCGGAGGCGCACATGCATAATGAAAGCTTCTGTAAACTAAAGCGGGGACAAAGTTTCGGCTCGTCATATATCAGAAACGACAATCCGCAAAAGTCATCCCCGTGACTCGGCCGGAAACTCTTTCGTCGTACGACGCTCATACGTCACCGAGAGATACGTGATTCACCTTTTGTGAGACAACAACTTACTGCAACAACTTCGGACTCGTTGTACCGACTTAAACTCGCCGCTATCGTGCAAAACCTAAATTCAATCCCGATGAGCAAAGTTTTCCACGAGGGTAAGAGCAGGATAGGGGATGGTCGTGCTAGGTCAGTAACGACGTCAGACGAGATTCTTTGTTCCAGCGGTAGCACGCTAGAACCGTCTACGAAAATAGCAACGGTTTCTCGCGGTTTCATTTACGGTAGAACTCTGTTTATCTGAGTAACAATAAAATAATAGACGGTGAAGAAAATTGGTGAGCCGCTGCTATTAAATGAAATCCAATTATAAATAGAATATGAACTGCTCGTCTGCCGATATAATTTTATAATTATACGAATTACACGAACTTCTATCAAGAAGTTTACCAATTTTCCTCTCTACCTATTATTTTTCGTTAACTTAATAGCAGCTCACGTTCGGATAAGCGAATTCAACTAGCGAAAGTTTCCATTTAGTAATGCTCAGTTAAACGGGCGTTAACTAAAATTCCAATAAATGGAGTTTAGATAAATGGAGATCTGTTGTACATTAAAGGAACATTTGCATCAAGAGCACAACGAAAAGAGTAGAAACTAAAGGAACAAAAAGCACATTGTACTGTACGTGCGGTGATTCAGCAAGAGAAGATCGTATCACTTTGTTCCGAAAACTTTGCAACCTTTAGAAAGAAACCTTAATCGTCGTGGAAAAGAGGGGAGGGGGGACGATAACGCTTTTACCGGCTTACCTTCGCGGCCGGTAAACGTTGATTCCGATCCAACATTTAACAGACAAACTTCTCGAACGAAACGAAATCCCGATAAAATCGGGTTCGCTTTAAATCCGATTTCCAACGTGCACGCGAATTTACGATGAACGACGAGCGAAGGTGGGCGGGATGAGAAAACGCAGCGCTTTCTCGCGAAAATATGCACAGAACGGAGACAGATCCCGAGTTGAAGAACTCGCGGAGGGAGAGACTTTCTGCTGGAACTCGATAAGGCAGACACGCCGCGTCACCGATGATTGCAAATAGAATTTCACGTTATCGCTAACGAGAATTTCGTCTCGGTTGCTCACGGTTTCACGGGGGACCGGAAGGGGAATAAAGAGAAGCGCGGAATGTTCGATACGTGGGTTCGATACTCGCCTCGGTCCCGATGAATCGAGACTGAAAATCGAGCGGTACGTGCATACGCCGCGCCAGGCGTGAGATACGCACGAACACAGTAGAATAAGGATGCACGTACGCGGCCATGTACGAAGCTTGAGGTCGTGTTCACACGCTTCTCGCGGAACGCGGAAGCAACCAAATAGATTTTCGTTATCGGCTGCGTCTTTCTACGCTTCGCTCGCCACGGAATAATACCGAAGCCCCAGGCAGATCGACCGACGAAACTTCTTCATGGAAATTCGATACCTTGATACGGTTTTCGCTCGTTACTTTAAATCAGAAAATATCACCGGCTCACAAAGCGACCGTGTCATTTTTCCCTCTTCTATTTCCGCCGCCAGTCGCTGTCGACTGCATTCGCATTCGCGCGAATCGTGTTTCACGTTTGACGCACACGATCCTTCTGTTTTGCTCCGTTTTGATGAAAAAATAAATCCCCCTCCACCCCTCCGCCGTGCTCGATGTTCTGGAGAAAAGTTGATTCGTGCTCTGGCGGACTCGCGATTCTGTGTATACATGTATATCGCGTCTTTCCCGATGAAACTACGTGGAGTACTGTTCGACTGTTTTTGTAGCGACTTGAGAATGTTCTACTTACGTTGCGACGTGGTGTTCATGCATAGAGCAGATGGTTTATAATTTGGGTTATGTTAGTGTTGCATTGCAATTGCACGTAGCACGTAGCTTGGATTGGACGACGATTGGATAATAAAAATTGGCAGGGATAGAAAAAAAGACTTTGATAGATATAACTTGAGGGTGGTCGATGGGTTAATTACGGTGGATAATTTTGATTATTTTAGGAGTTAATAGTAGTCTACTGTTTGATTTTGCTGTGTAATCAAACACGAGTCTAATCCTGGCTCGTTGTTTAGATACGATTTGCTTGTTGAGCAGCTAGACTGGAAATGCACAAATTCGTGTTCGAAAGTTAAGTTGAAACATAGTCGGATGTTGTACACGAGCACACGCATTAACGAGGATGTAATCTTGATATCCAATGCCACATTCAATTTCACGGCATACGAAATTGTTATGGCAATAAAACAAATAAACCGCAATTTAAAATCATGCAAAATAACGTGATCTCGCGCCTGTATTCAAAACAATTGGGACGCGGAACCCGTAACAATGTGTGAACCAATTTCTCGATTGTATTTCATGGATACGATGTTTGTAATCTTATAACGCCCGGAAATGTTGCATGTCGTTCGTATAAAACAAAAATGATTCATCTCATTATGATTATTACGTGAATAAGCTGATTTATATCCTGCCAGCTGTACGCGTTATTTTATCTCATTATATACAACATAATTTGTTTGATACCATATCGGAATATAATATCCTGTAATATATAATATATATATATATATATATATATATATATATATATATATATATCAAAAATATAGATCTCAATTAGAAAGCTGAAATATATGTTTAATTTTCATATTGTTACTTAAAGTTACTGCTTAGATAAAACAAATGTCAGCAGAATCCCATTTATCTTTGAACATTTTTCCATGTTCTTCATACAGTGGCTATAAGAAGTGTTGAAACGCCATTGTATTATTATAGCATTTACACAGTAATTAATCAAATCCAAGCATGTTAAATTTCATTAAATTTCAGTATATATTTTCGTACGACCTCATAGATTTGATCCTATGAAGATGAAATGTATGGAACCTGATAAAAGGCGCACTTCACCTGAAAACAGGGCTACATCGCGATACTTTTCATAGCCACATTATTTCTTAAATTAAAGCTAACGATAGCTAAAACCAGTGAAAGTCGGAATATTTCTTTGTACAGCCTTGCAACAGGTAATAAGATAAAACTTATCAAACAATGTTTGAAAGTATCAAATTCTACTGCACAACTCGTGATCCGCAGAAACATCATTCGCTATCAGTCTGCATCGTGATTTCAACATCGAAGAAACAATCTTTAAATACGATCCACGCATTGGCGAGGCGCCGTTGGTGCACTATACTTGCAGAAGTATCCCGTAAACGTTGAATAGCCTACTTTCCTCTTTCAATCGCGGAAGAATCTCGGGGGAAGGACGCGGACATCGGCCGCGCGATTTACGATAAGTATCGATATTCAATAACGGGCCAGTTGTCGTCTACGAACGACAGTGACCTTAAATAAAACTAAAAGCATGTGGGCGTGCTGGCACGGTCTTTGTACGAAGTTTATGCACGGGGTGATCATAAAGTTGGTAAGCCTAGGGCGGCACGTGATCGCATTTCTTCCGGCAAACGCGAATTTCCTTCTCCTCCTCGGCTGATTTTCAATTCTAATCCGCCGTCTGAAAGAACGAGCGTTCGCATGCCGACGATAAAGTTGCCCCTGACGCTATTCATTCAGGAATTGTTAAAGATACCGAAATCCGAAGGATGAAACGCGCTCGTTTCGTTCGTCAGATAGTGGATTTTCGTCAAAGCGACTCGGATATCGACTCGATGAAATTTTCTCTGAAGTTCAGCGCTACGAAATCAAACTTCGTGCCGATAGTGCAGCTTGTTGTCCAGCTGTACGTCAATATTTGAGGCCCGTGAAACTGGACAGGGATGTGGGCAAAGATTGTTGCATGAATATGTATCGCGTGTAGTGTCGTTCTTGCGCTTCCAATTCAAATGTTTCGAACAATTTTTCATCGTACATGGAACGTTGAAATTGCGAAATAAATCGTTACATCCGACTTCGATCTTTTCTTCGTTAGATTTGTCAAATTTAACGACAAATTTCGGAAGACAGTTGCAATTGATCTAAATTTTAAATGCATATACGACTTGCTTCGTATTTAGCACCTGTCGCCAGGAAGTGTTGTGGCTACACTGCGTGTTCTGATGAACTGTCGTTCGGAGGAATGTAACACGTGAAAAGCCAGATGCGCAAGAATCTATATACATATATGTGTAGATACATATTTGATTGCTCTGGCGTGTTCATCGAAACGATAGTTCATGAGATCAAGAATGTGGATTTTTTCTAAACACGACTTTTCCAAAGAAACATAAGAAACTTCAAAGAACCCTCTGAAATTCCACCTTCAATTTCTATTCCCCTTGTCAACCCTTTACATGGGTAAAAATAGGAAAAAGAGTGTCCAAGGAATGAATAGAATTCCCCAAGGATATTCCACCGTCGAGCGTCATGGTTCGACGGAGACACGTGAAAAATCGTAAGACGTTCCACGTCAGCCGCGCAAAAAGCGCAAGCTAACGGAGTCTCGCTATACCCCCGTGGTCGACGACCCAGTTACATCTTAACGAGTATGTTAATTTAACGAAGGCAGAACGTCGTTGTTAAAGCGCGATTGGATGTTATCTCGGTTGAAACGGCGGCCCTTACCGTCCCTTTGAAATGAATCATTCCGCGCGTCGAGTGGTTTTGCACGGTTTAAGGAAGAAAGAAGAATTCGCGTTCGATAGAACGGGTCGTCAGTCGGATCCCAATCGGAGGGAAACAAAAGGAAAATCGAGAACGAGCCGTCGAGAATCACCGGCTTGATAAGGCCTTCTCCTGGACGAATCTTCGATACGTTTAGCCATCGAGGATCGATTTTAGGACGATCGAGTACGATTACCCTCGAACAAAGGGGAAATAATTCGCAATTATTTGCAAACAATTTTCCTCGTTTCAATTGGCGAGCGTCGTTGAACGCATAACCCCGATTCGGTGTCGAGGGCCGTGCAATTACGATAAGAATTTCAGCGAGTTTTCGGAGCGAATCAGCTCCGGGATAAAGGGAAGCTCTCGCTGCGTTGAAACCAGTCGTCTCGGATGTAGAGAGTCAGGAAACAAAGAGGTTTCAACGGGATAAGCGGACCGATGGCGGGTGGCTTCCATGGATAAAGCACTTTCAAGGGTCGACCGATTTAATGGTTGCCGATTGATCACCCAGATATAAAGCTTCCACGATTTACTTTTATGGAATGTTAAGACGGGTTATTTCGCTCGTAAAAATGCTATTATGCATAAGTTAGCAAGTCATCCTGTTCGTCGAATAGTCGGACATCTGCAGTCGACAGGTTCAGATAAAATTCCTTAAAATAAGCAGGGAACGGATTCTGGGAAGGAATTTTCCGCGGTGTTACGTTGCGCGACTATCCCGTTCTAGTTTCGCTAGGTATAAAATTTTCAATCTGTAAGTACTTTTAAAAGCCGCATTAAACAATCAGCGGGACATACTTGCAGGGGTGGAATTCAAATTTTACAGGCGGCTATAAACCGCGACGCTAAGAAATTTCCAACTGCTTCGTCTATCTCCGTCGAGCTCAGTTCCATGCTGTTTCATTAATACTCGTAAAAATCACGAAACTATACAGTTGACTTTAATGCTTACAGAAATCACCGTGTACGCGGTAGTCGATAAATTTTCGTCCTTTCGCTCGAAACTTCCTATTATCATATACCATTGCAAGAAGCTCTTATGGTATAGCCGTTTAGGAAGGTCGATAACCATACGCTTGCGAAATCTCTTTCCCAAATAGTGCTCACTCTCGGGCCAATACCGACGGCCCCCTAAATCGCGTTCAACGACCGCGAATGAACCGGTATTTCGAACGGGCGAGCGGTGTTTCACACATCTGCCACGTAAATTTCGTTTATCGAAACAATTGGCCGATCTTGGCCCCGAAATCCCTGGAACCGCTTCGGTCAGCCGTTCGACGCTCCGCTCGAGTTCCAAGCCAGGGAAAACCCGACGGTGGTTTACATCGATACACAGCCGCAGTCCACGCGGCTGGCCAAGATTTATGCGACCGTGCAACGTCGTCACGCGAACAGTCACGACTGGGGGTGTAAGAGACTATTAGGGGGAGACGGGTTCCTTCGGGCATAATATGACGTATCGAGACTCGTCGTGCCACGCGGGACCGCGGTACGTACCTGGCGATACGAAACGTGGAAAAATAAAAAATAAGAGGAGAGTACGACGGACAAGGAAGGGGGATCTAAGGAAGGGGGATACGCCGTGGCGAATGGCGAAGGACGGAGGGTGTAGTTGTCGGTTCATAAATCACTAGAACGAGAGAGGGACCAGAGCCAGCGGGGTTTTCGAATCGTAACAAAGTGGAAGATAGCCCCGGTTGGAAGGTCGGGAGAATATGGCCACCATTTTTCGTTGGCTTCGACCGCTGAAAGCGCACGTAACGCCGTAGGACGTTTTATGTCTGCGTGATTCCGCCTTTTCACCCCGTGCTCCCTCTGTCGAAGATTTTGGCCTGTCATGCTTCGCTCCCACCTCCCTTTTTTCCTTCCTACTTGCTTCTCGGTCTTCTTTTTTTTCTTTTATTTCCTCCAACTCGTCATTCTACTACTTCTCTCTATCATTGCCGTTTTTACCGTAGCCTTCTCCCACTTGGCTCCCACTCGCCTTTCGTGGCTCTCCCTTCGTACGCCCCTCCGTCTCGCGCCAGTTCTAAAACGATACGAACGGTCACTGGCTCGGCCACGAAAACGAAAACTTTTTCCCTGGTACGTACAGATGCTCATCCACTCCCGTAAGCCATTATCGATCTTCGTTTTTTCCCAATGAACCAGTGTCCTCGCGATGTAACCCCGTTACAGCCTTCTTGTATACCGTTCTCCTAGTTTACTTCACGCGATTCTGCTCGAACGACTCGCACGCCCTTTCTGGGAGTGGTATCGAGGAAGTCTTGGCAGGTTTCCTAATTTAGCTCGATGTCTGTTCTAATCGTGATCAAGGATGACGATCCTTTCTGCCTGGCATTTACAATTTCATATAATAAGAGATTCTATGAGAAGTATTTTTTTTATATAAAAATTGAATTACGATATTAATATTAGACGATAAGGAACGTATAGAACATTAATACTATGTCGACCTAATTTTACCTGAGCATAATTTTCACGTCAAGAATTATTAAAATGTGATTCTCGCTATATTCATAAGAAAATCATTTCATAATTCATTGACTGCAATTTGAAAAGTAAAACGGAGATAATGAATATTTAAAGAAACGTAGTATTAGCGGCCATCTAACGTCACTGCGGCATTTCCGGCCATTATAGCGTAAAATTTAAGCTTCCAAGAATAACAAGGACATTTCGTTCACATATCACTTTGAGAGTTTTGACATTCGGGAACTGGTGGAAGGTCGAGGATTAAAAAACACGATGTTCGAATTAATTTTAGAGGACAGCGTTTTGTCTTCGTTGACAGAGGAATTCCACTCGATACATTGTGTGGAAATAGGCGAAACCAGAGTGGCCACGACAGGACAGTATAAAATGGTTTACACAGCGAGTGGACGACAAATACGTTTCTTTTTCGCGCTTCCTTTCGATAAACATTTTTTTAGCCGATTACAAAAACCGTCGCTTCCCACGCTAGCCGGACCTTTGTGCGGTAACAATACGATGGAAATGCAGTGCATATTTCACGCTGGAAAATCGAGAACGCCCGGCACAAAGCCGGATATAGGTCAGAGTTGTAACGCTCGAACGAAACGCGACATTGTTTGTTACGGAAGACAAAAGCCAGGTTTGCGCCCAGCCGTGGGCTGCTTAAAGTTTCACAAGCTCTCGCAAAAATTGTGTTGTTCCTTCGAGAAATTGAGTAGATTGCTTTCCCTGAATTTCTAACAAACGACGACGTTTGCTAAATTTCGTCGTTTATAAAAGCTACGTTGTTTATCCTTCAAACAATTCGGAACGATGCTTTTGTACGCAACATGTATACTTAAGGTGAAAATATGAATTTCTTAAGAAACTCGTAAACGTTAACTGAATAAGCAAGTAATTATTCCTTGTAGTGATTTTTTCGCAGTAAAGTAGTAGGAACAGAGACACGAAGAAATAATACGACGACATGTAGCTATTAACGTAATAAAGCTGCTCCCAGCAAGAAACTTCGTAAATTATGGAGTAATAACTGGCATTAATCTAGCACGTGAAATCGGATGAACACTTATTCGCCATCGAAAACGCAGTCGTACCGATAAATTAACTCGCGAGTCAAAGGTATCCTGCAACGCGGTTGATCTTACACGGCAATACACGCTTGAACCTCCTAATGGAAACGTATCTTCCATCTATAATTATAATCGTACGTTAGCGTGGCACGTTCGAGCTTATCGTCAATCTCGGCGAGATAACGCGCGTGTATCGCGATAAACGTAAGCAGGCACAGTCACCGAACCCTTGCACACAGCAGTGGATATCGCGTCGTTTCGAATTTCCAGCTTTCATCCCTCACGATCGCAAAATTTTCCACGAGCTTCTCTCTTCTTCTCTCTCTCTTCGGAGCAGTTGTTCGGCCAACGAATATACGGAAACTCAAATTGAATCTTGATTCCGGGAATTCCACGCGAAGATTAACGGGATGACGCGGTACAATCAGAAGCGAATTAGAGCTCCACGATTGCGGTCTAATTAGCGGCCACTGCTGGCTAATTCGTCGTCGCACGAAGTCACGGTTGGAGAGGGGTGAAAATCGAAACGGGGACAATGTATCGAGAAAACGACGATTTCTCGCGCTTTTCCTCTTTCTCTTTCTCCGTCTTTCTCTGTCCGACGAATTGTATTTAGGGCGAGATCTTACCAGACAGCCGGTCGTAGACGAAACGTGGTGGTGAAAAATTAGCCAGGCCCAGGGGCGTTGTACCCCTTTTGCTAAGAGGAGCAACGCCTCGCCCTAATACAGATTTATTGCCGCCTAAGAGCCCGAGCTGGCCGTCCTAATACAGGTATTATGCTGACGCAGGAACGAGGAATTTACACGAAATTGGAGGTAATTTGTAGGGGTCGAGTTCACCCTACCCAGTTCCTCCCCCTGCGCCCCTACAACACCCACTCGTTACCTCGATTCTATCCTCCGTTACATCGAACCGGACTCGTGCCTGCTTCCATGCATCCGCAAACTCGCTCGAAACGACCAAACTATTGCCCTCTCTGCCTGTACACGGGTCCCAAACGAGTTTATCGAGTACATAAGTTGCTTTCTGTCTTACTTAACTCTGTGGGATAGCGTCGAAATCGGGAAGAAAGAAATATCAAAAGAAGACTGCGACTTACTTAATTGGTCACTGTTTCGTTTCTTTTTTTTTTTTTTTTTTTTTTGTAAATGCATACCGTACTTTGTGTCACGACATTCATATATTTGTCTGGAAACTCATAATTGATTTAATAGTCCGAATTGTAGCTTGTACTTATTTTGATAAAATTAGAAATCTTTATATTAGGTATATGTATATTATAGGTTAAAAAAGTTTCGGTATCCTTCTGAATATTGTATCTTAGCGTGTTTGCAATGAAAAGAATCATCGACGTTGAAGACTCTATTTCGATTCCAAATCGAACCGTTAATAAAGCGAATAAAGAGCAAAGAGTAGAGCGAAATCACGCCTCCTCCAATATTATTTCTAACGTCACGAAACGGAGCATGTCGAGGCGCATTATTAACAGACATGGGTTGGTGATATCCGCGGTGCGTTTCGAGCGACCCTCATAAATTGCCTCGGTTCGTAAATGTGCCGAATCGATTTGGCTGTCAGCCGTCCGACGCTCGCAACGAATCAGGATCGTAATATCGCTGGTAAAAATGTCAGGAAGACGATTCCTCTTTTTGACAAACGATAGACACTCGGCTTCCGAGTGTATCAAGGTTAATCTGACCTCGCGATTTTTCTTCCAACGAAGTTACTCGCGACTTTGATACCGTGAAAAAGGATCGATTCGAAGCTATCCTTTCGCTCGAGCACTTTCCCTCGTTTTTCTTTTTCTTGGCCGTTTCTCGTTTCCCATCGATTAGCGATTAATTCGATATTTACGGTTTATTAGCTACGTTCTCGCATCTCGTTATCCGATACTCGTTCTGGCTCTCGATAACAGCATTTTATAAGCGTGCTTTGCCGGCCGTGTGCTATTTAACATTTTAATGCCAGCCGAGCCAAGGCACGGGATGCTTCTAGCTGCCCCGGGCAGCCTAGAGATTTTAATCTCGCCGTTGTAATAAGAAATAAAACCGAGCCGCCTAGTGGACTCGCTAAATACCAGCCGGCAGCCGCGTTGTTGAAACGTTCGTGCGCGTCACGCGATCCAGAATGCGAAACAGAAAGAATCTCGACGCAATTAGAGGGCTTAACCTCCGAGCCGCAGACGTCGAATTATCGAGCTTAATCATTCCAACGCTCGAGATTTATATCCACCGCGTCGGAAACGACCCGCTGCGTTTACATACTCGACCGAGTTAAACGCTCACCGCGATGCAACACACGTACGTGTATGTTGCAGCGTGTTGAGCAAACGTATCATTGCATATCGTGAAAGAAAAAAAAAAAGGTTCCATCGTCGAGATAACGTAGTTAGGTTAGTGTATCGCGAGAAGAAAAGAATCGTTACCTAATCCTACAGGCGGGAAAAAAAGAGGGACGAGAGTTGGGCAAAGTTGATCAAACCAACTAGTTGGCCGATGTTCAACGTAAGTACTTGCTTCTTTAACTTCTGGCAAACCGATACTCCGTGTCTCTTTAACAGTCGAGAATTAAAAGCCGATTCTGTGATACGCTCGTACGATTTTTTTACGTTCGTATCTTCTACTTCTTACACTTGTATTATCCTCATTTTTTTCCCTTGCAAATCGTTAAGACGAATGGGAGAGTAACTTTTGGCCAAAACGTCCGATAAAGAAAATATAATGCAATGTATTCGTCCGGTTGAATACCTTGTTTTAGTAAGGAATTTGAATTTCAAGCAACAGATCTTCGCATCGATTAATCGCAATCAAGCAGCACTCGCATGCATTCAACAAAACCAGAAACTATAGCGTTAAATCAAAATGGCCGACTTAACTGCAGTCGAGCATTTCGCGATATCATTGTTCACTTACCTGGCATGTTTCGGGCCAAGACTGGGATCGTACATAGAACTGGCCGATATATCTTCATCGGGGATTTCGCCATTCTCCATGCCCAGTGCCGCGGTACATTGTCCTGAAAGGATTCGAAACGGCGTTAGTCAGAACTCAATATCTATTCGCGCGTGCTTTGTCAACTATGGGCCGCTTTAAATCAAGCAGAGTGGGGCTGGATCGGTGGTGCGCAAAATTAAACGTTAATGAATGAGAAACGGGCGGTAATTTTCAGGTTGAAACTCTGCATAAACTAGACTTCGACGAACAATCACGAGAAAATACGCTTTTGCGCGGATCGAGCGCGCATTTAACGTATTTTGTTATTTAGTTAGCTAATTAAAACTTGACTGATGACAAACCAACAGTTTTCAATCGTCGCATTGATTTTAATAGATCGCCCGTATAATTCGTTTTATACGCTCGAATTTACACCGGGAATTTCGAATTCATTTGGAAAATGTCACGTTACCGCAAAATACATGTACGTACAGCTCGCAGTGGCACGGTTACGGACCCGCGTGAAAATTCTCCAACGAAATCCACGGGAACTGAAGTCGCCACCGGCGAGTGACTTCGTTGTGTGCACACAAGGCACCCAATCGGCGTTCACGGACAAACTGCGATCGAACTTCCTTCCTCGCTCCCTTCCCCGTCGTAAAAGTTTGCCCGTTGACCACGATAAACGAAAGGAAGGAAAATACTAGCGGCGATAAAACAAAACCATAGCCTGACACAAATATCCTGCACCATCCTAATTTCATATTTATCGCTTTAAGCTATCCTTTCTTCAAAAAGATCCAATCTTCTCTTTGCTCTCTGTTCGAGTAAAAATTACGTGACATTATCGGGTAAACGTTTGGCGGACAAATGATAGCATGTACGAGAGATCGTACAACTATGCGAAGATAACCAACTGTAATAAATTGTCCAATCCATAGTGACGTAGCACGAGACAGCCTATATCGTGCCGGTACACTTAAGCCACGGCACTGCTGTTACGTTGGAAAGTTTCAAAACTGCAGAATGCAGCGGACGTGGGATTGGCTAGCATCCTGAGGATCCAACACGCTAGCAATGATTTTCGCCAAGCGGCGTTATAACGGGCGAAAGTTTGCTTTCACGCGTTTTATTTAAAAATACAAATTTTATCTCATTTATCTAAAGATACAACGTTCTATCCCATCGAATAGCGAATTATTTTTGTTTCGTTTTGATTGGTATTTCAACGTTCCGAAGTTTCGAATTTTCCTAAAGATTTTAAACTGGAAATAGTGGCGAAGCTCGTTGATTTTTCGAATAGAAGATATTGCAACGACGATAAAGCAAACGTTGCCGACTATATTTAGAAGGAAATTGTTGCTCGGGAAGATGACTTAACGAACGATGAAGTTGCAAAATGTGGGTCGTTGGAAAGTCGCAATCGCGCAACTTGAGTTGATATTCTACCAACTGCGATTGTCATGCGTACCAGTAATACAGTTAGTTTCTGTTCATGTTGGTGACTCGGTGTTACTACGACGAAACTTCGCTCTGGCTTCTTACTTCTCCAAATTCTACAAACTCGCCTGCATCACCGTTCTGTTTTGTATGTATATATATTGTCTTACACGTAGAGAGAGAATAGACTGGTTTTCCGACTTTGCGCACGAATCACTGTTTCGTGTAAGACATCGCTGGGCGAACTTGTTTTCCTTAAAACGTAGTACATCGAGCGAGTTCTCGCTTGTTGCGTTGATACGCTTTATCTCTGTACGACAGAAAACTTTGATTTCATGATTGGAACGATTAATTCGTGTTATGCTTAGGATTATGAAAATCGAGTTTCATTGTTCCACCTTCAAAATAAGAGCTACGCTGGTCGACTCCGCAAATTACAGTGCATAAAATAACTACAATCGTAAACGTCATACTTTCCAATTCTCCTTGGAGTTCGAAATTATCTCTCATTTTCTAATGCTAAATAAATTTATGAAAATAAGATTTCTTTTTTGGGAAAGTCGAACGGCTGACTTTACGAAAAATGGAGTTACAAGCACCAGTTCCAATTTGAAACTCGCGCTCGTTATTAGCTTACAATAGAAAAATTCAGTTACAGAAAAATACAATACGAAAATGGCGAACTTCTGCATTACGATTTACGCATCGTACGAATCTACCTTCGTTATTCAAATATTACCGCTCGCGGGTGAAATTTTGTTTAACATCGATGGTTTCGATAACAATTTTTACGAAGCTAACGGCGTATTATGTTCTGCAGAATGATAGAACAAGCTGAATAGTAAAATCGAGAACGTTCTATGAGTAGATCTCGGTGAACGATTAAATAGTGCCTAAGCAGGAACGCAAGTCGATATGGCGAAGCAGTTAACAGGAGTACGTGACTCATTCACCGAGCTCTGTTTAGGACAATTTCCAGGGAGATTGTTTGCAGTTCCTCACGTTCAACAATCATTTCCAAAACACAACCAGAACGAACTCCTTTCGATAAACGTTCAACATCGACCAGGCACAATAAACCAACAGTTCTCGCTAGCGTACCCTGTTAACTTAAAATCCCACGCCGAACTAATAATTGCTTTTACGTTAATTTGAATTCACCTCTCGTCGCAGCCAGTTCCACCCTTTAAACTATTCACTATCAGCTACATAGACAAATCCATTGACAAATCGACGATCCCGAGATTACGTTTAAATCCAAAACTTTTGACGAAACTTTCGCTCTACCGAAATAATAGCAACGAGTGGTTTTTCACGGGAAAAGGTAGCTGCGCCGGGGTTCAGCGAAAATTAAAACGTTTGGAAGAAAAGATAATGAAAACTACGCGGTAAATTAACTTCGTGGGAGCAACGTATACTTCACAGAGGGGAAGTTGCCCGACGAGGCGCATCGACGAGCACACGCGTTCGAAACTCTAAGTACACTGACATAATTGCTCACTGGAATAAAACATTTGCCGTGCGACACGCTCGCCCATTGTTCCCCGGCTTGCCAATATGCATGCCCGTCTACGCCGTGCAAACTGTACTTTGTCAGATAGGCACGGCCTAGTTCTCTTTGCAATTCAATCCTTAGAACTGTCGCCATCCTGGCGTCGGTGTAACTTCGATCGCGCTTTCCAGAATACCGACTGCGCCTCTTTATGCAGCATCCATTACTGGGGCAAACTGCGGCACTAGATGAGCCGTGCTGTAATTATCGAACTCGCGGCAAACACACCGACTGTGTAGTTCGCGGTTCCACGAACCTCGCGCAGGTGCTCTGTTGGCGAAAAATTGTACGGAACTTGCGGATCTGACAGACTCGTTGCGAGAGCATTCGAACTGGAGAAGGTTTGCAACGATCTGTCAGTGGCATAAACGTACAGACGAAGATACCGGTATTTGTGTATATATAAACTTCGCGTGCTTTGAGACACGTACGTTCATTGTTCTTACGATCAGAATTTCGCGTATCTAATGGTTTGTACAGGTTGTTTGGAGAAAGATCTTAATTAGTAGGAATATTGGTAGATCTATAGGTGTCTGATATTCTAAGCAACTGTCATTTGCAACTGACACGTGTTTCTGTTCGTTTCCGTAAGGCTGAGACAGGAAAATAGCTCTGTGCTTTGCTACATAACCACCAATTAGACTTGGTTACACGGCTGACGGATTCCTTGTGAAACCTAATAGCCCAGGTTAGGGAGGTAATTACGGAAATAATATCAATTAATTGTAAAAACAGCAGAGACAAAGGGATCGGTTGATGCGATGAAATTATGATAAAACTGTAACTAGTGATTAATTCTCTAATATCGAATAGCGTCGTTCTAAATTCATTTCACAGCCGAGTGGATTCGTTATATCCTTAGATGACGATACAATTCGTTATCGCAATACAATTCAGATTATTTTCGTTCGATGGTTAGTCGTACAAAGAGGATTCCCGAACTACGAAGCTCGCAATAGAATCGCAACTGTATCATGCACAAGTATCTCAAGAAAACGCGTCTGCGTCTAGAAAATAATACGAGGAGAATAATATCTTGCTTGTCGGTTGATAATCTTCTTTGGCGGAAAATTCAACGGGAAAGGATCGTTTCCATTTCGAACGCACACGGAAGGCCAAGCACCGAAACGTTCGTTCATAATTCGAGTTTCGTTTGAATGAAACTGTCAATCCTTAAGCGAGCTCGTTGTTCATCGCTGTTCAAGCGTATTAATTAAACTAGTTGGCGGAAAAGCGAGTGCCCGATTCAATAAAATAAAATCGACGCGACGCGCGAAACGATGAAATACAACCGGTTACCGTTTTCGCGTACCGGAAAAGCGCTAATCAATTTGCAATTTGAAAGATCGCCCCTTGACGCCATTTTTCTTCCCCACCCGTTTCATAATATGGCCCATTGACTCACGAATACCGAAACCCATCGATCGGCAGCCAGCCTTGCGCGTTGCCTTCATTCTATTTGGCGTTAATTAAATCCATCTGAAAAGGGAACCAACTAGTTTTCCTTGCCTTCCATGCAAATAACTTGGCTAATTGAAATACAATAATCTCAAGAGTGAGGAAAGAAAGGGAGGTTGGATCGGTTCTCCTTGGACGCGTAAACTAATAGAACAAAAGAGGAGAAAAGGCATAAAGAAAGAGACAATTCGCAGCTATCACGAACGATATACAATTATTACGGAAAGTATCTGCACACCGTTGTATTTGTCGTAGCATTTACGTATCGCAGCGAGAATTTTTTACTAGCTACAAGAATAAAACGTAGAACCCGATGAAGAAACATCTCATTGGAAAATACCGGTGCGCGCAAATATTGTTTGTAGCCACTGTACTTTCTTCGTTGATGATAATTAATATGTACAAAAACATCACGGGTAAGTGATACGCAATAAGAGACATTGGATGTGAATAGCACGAGCGAATGAATCGGCACAATGCCGTATGCCTGCTCGTCTGCGTCTGAGCAGTTATTAGATAGTATTGTTAATTCATCGTGCCGTTGACATTTCATTTGCGCTCGTACAATAGAAACTGAGTGCGTAGCTCCATTGTGGCCGACTTCCTGCGGCCCCAGAGAAAAATAATGAATATTAATCTTTCTGAATAACGACGGGGTTCACTCTGAACAGACCTAGACGTCGCACGTATGTATACCTAATTTGAGGGTAGAATTGCTTACCTGAAGATTTATTCAGATTTCTCCATTTATGTTCTCGCGTTATTTGCAATTTTCGAAGCTTTCTTAACGCAAGCAACTCGATGGTAATGTATCGTAAATGTACATTAAAAAATCAGAAAAGTACATCGGGGATGAGACTCCAGAACAGCAGATTCTCACGGAACACAGAGCGTTTTGCGTGACACTTTCGAGGGATGATAGAAGGTGACGCGACACGACGTTTGAAAAAAAACGAGCCATACGCGAAAATAAGAAACACGAAGATAGCAGTTAACGAATAAACGGCGCGCTAACATGGCCGGGCGTGGAAAACGTTCCTCGTTCCTCTTTACAAATTCATCTCGCGGGCTCCATAACGCGCGGTTACAGCCGCGTATGTACACGTGTAATTTTCCTCCCATTTCCAGGCTGAATGCCGGGAAAATACGCTAAATCAATAAAATTTTCGTGCGGTCCGTGTCGCATCCAAGGATCCCATTCGACTACGTACGTATTTCGTTGGCGCGTGCACCACGCCGTAGTAATTGTATATTACCTTGGCCAAAGTGGCACTCGCTTCCGGCTTGCTCGCATCTCGTCGTTGCCAATGCGCACAGTAGAAAAATTTAAATTTTACAGCCCGACTTTCGGAGAAACTGTATCTTCCTCCATCTCTCTCTCTCTCTCTCTCTCTCTCTCTCTCTCTCTCTCTCTCTCGTGCTTGCACTCGTTCTATCTCTGTCGTATCGTATCAAGGGAAGAGAAATCCGTGCAGAATCCCTGGAGGCGCTGCATGTCGCGTAGCTTGCCCCTCATCCCCACTTTAACCCCGCCGCATAGTGTGTTTTCCCGTGTGTGTATACACGCGAGAACAAAGGTGGAAAAAATTCCAGAATAATTTTTCTCCGCTTTAGCATCCGGCGATATTACGCTGGAAGACAGCGGGAAAGACAAAACTAAGGTAAATTCATTTTCGTGGAATAGTCGCCGCACAAATGGAACAATATTTTTCCTTCGTTTCGCCTTCTCCTCCTTTATCTGGCGAAATGACCCGCGCGAACCATGAGTTAGGCGACACCGGGTATACGTTTTCCACGACAGACTACAGCCACGGACGTGGGCTGTTGACCGCGTCCCGTTCGTGCGAGAATCTTCTCCTTCCCAGCCAGTCGAAATCGCTTTAACGAGGGTCATCGTGACCACACCTGCTGCTGAACTATGGCTCAACCGGTGAATTATAGAAGCTTCTAACCCCCGCGTGATATCAAGTATTTTTTACGCTCTTATGAACCGGCCATGATTGTATGTGTCCGATGACGTTCATTGGATGAGGATATTTATGTAACCATATTAGCAAAAGAATGAGTGGAACGTCTCTCGTATTAGGGTAGAGGAACTACTTAGGGATTGATATTCGAATTGACACGAACATTTTCTATTGTTACGGTCATTGCAGAAGAGATAGAACTCTTATTCAGAATTTACAATAGAAGAATTTAAAAGTGTTTTTAAATTATCAGTTTCCATATTGATTTCTGTTTTATGGAATATGTAACCCGTGTGTAATCCATTTCTCCCGAGGATGGAACATTTAATAAGACATTACATTGTTTCATCAAACTGATTCGTTAAATTATCTTTCGAAACCACAGTTGCAGGTTTAAATTTATTACTGCTACTACATGCTACTAAATATAATTATATTAGACGATGTAAACGTTTCTAGAAAAAGAAAGCGATGCTAATTTTTACGATCAAGTAGGAAACTATTATTCGTGTCAAAAATAAAATATTGATCATTTTCGATGGAATATATAATTGACGGATCAAAATTACTATAGTAAGGTAGTATTTGACGGAACTGACATGCTGAATGAACTGCCTTACTAAGAACGAAATATAATTTATATTATAAGAACATGTTGAACTTTTGACCTACCCAAGTCGAAGCAGCGACACCGTGGCAGCGACAGCAGGAGGAAAACGCCGATCAGAAGTCCTCGTGAAGGACCCAGATCCCGCTTGGCTTCGAGAACTGGCATATTGCTGGTGACCTGAGCCATCGGCGAGCCGACAACCTGCTCCTCCTCATCACTAACTGTCGACGATTCTGACCGCATCGGTCATCGAGCACGTTCCTGGCATCGTGATGGCCGAAAGGTGGTGAGTGTTCTCGCCGATAACCTGCGCATAGTATAATCCCTGTTAATCCTCTGCAGACGCCACGGGAACGTCACTGACAAACGTTCCAAACCTGCTGGTAATATAAGTCGACGTATTGACATTAATACGATCTACAGCTGTGTAAAAGAGTTCGAATTCAAATTATTACAGTCGCTGGCGTTCAAACCGTATAAAGAGATAAATGACCAGTTAGTAAACGGATCAAGATGTTCTTCCAAAGACAATGTTTCATAGTTGTATTTAATCGATGAAACCGGCGATTGAATTTATCATAAGGTGATTCGAGCACGATGGAACGACAGTGGAACTCGACCAGGTGTCCTCCGATGTTACAGAGAACAATCGAAACTCTTTGAAACAGGTATAATTCGACCTGACATTCGGTCTTCCAGAGCTTGATCGTTTCTCTTTGAAATCGGTAGAACTGCGAGGCAGCCGCTTCGATTCACATTGCCTACGTGAAGTAGCAAATGCAACTATAATCTCACCGCAACGAAACTTGATTCGACTCTGTTGGACTAAACGAAACTTAAATGTGCCTAAATCTTAAAGAGATTATGTATCGAATTTTCAGCGATTCGCAGTTCTGAATTCTACGACAGCTTCTTGGCACAGATCTAGCGGTATATCATTGAAACGGGCAGTAGAAAACCACAGTAGAACAATACCGCATTAGGTCGGACGCGAAAACGATAGATCTGAGTCTCGCTTAACGTCTCTGGATTATAACAGGAATATTTTCGTAATCTTTTGAAATATCTGCCAAATGATTTATCGACGAAGGTATCAAACATATTTCGATCGAAGCTTATTGTATCAGATGTGATTCAATCGAATCTTATCGGCGTTGAATAAGATCCAATCGACTCTGTACGGAATGGAATCCAATCATGCTCTATTCGCATTAAATCAGGCCCTACGAGTTGCCATCGTGTCGGATAAGGCTCTATAGGTCCCCTATCTGGTCGAATGAGGATCGAACGGGTCGTTGCGTGCCATATAAAGCTCGACCGACTTCTACATCATTGGATTCAATTAAATGTCATGTTGTTAAATAGCATTAATAGCATTCGTTTGCGCTTGGTCAAATCATACGCTTTGTAATTATTGTTAATTGAAAGAGCAGATCGTAGTTAGCTTTACCGTACGTTCCAACCAATCAATGATCGATTTATCTAATAATAAATGAACAAATAAAGATGATATTTACATAGAAATGTTTCTCTTTTTGAAAATTTATTTCGCGTTATTTGGATTTAAACTCAATTTCACATAATATATTTTTATTGTAACTTTGAGAAAAATGGTTTCACAGACGTATTCGGTAAAAAAAAAAAAAAAAAACGCGGAATATTATTCACGCTTCGAGATTACTTTTATTTCAAGGATATTGAACTTTTCACCCCGATGTAGGTCAGAGCCAGCTTTAAAATCGTGTACAAGAAATCTTACAAAGTATACGTAGACACAGAATCACGCGTGTACCGCATGAATAATTCATTAATGTAACTTCGTCGGCTATAAAATTTTAATTGCGCCTTCGTTATTAATGAACACGATCGTTCCTGGAGAAAACGCTAAGAGACCGTGTAATGGCAATTGCTTTACACGAACGCGCAGCTTACACAACTCACGCGTGTAGACGATGATGGACGACAACCGGCGTTGCAAATGCGCTTCGCGTTGCTACATTAACGTCTGACATATCTCGCGGACATCCTAACGTCGGTTTGCTTGTACGGTGTCCAAACAAAAATTTCGCATCGCGAATGTACACACTTACGTTCATTTGATTTATCAGATACGAAAGAATATACACATCGCAGTTTATTTGATTTATCAAATACACAAACGAATTTAATCCATGTGCATACTAACGTTCTTTCATACTTTAGAAATGCTGCGTTACATTATAAATAGACCTGACACGTAGAATATGAAAGTCGAGAAATATTATATTCGAATAATAATATAATGTGATTTAGATACATTGCATGCTCGGAAAAACACTGGTATACGTATTTCCTACTACCATTTATTCTCACATTCGCACATTCTCTCTCTCTCTGTATTTCCTTATGTGATTCATTCGACGTGGGCATTCCTAAGAGATCTATGATCTCAAGCATTCAGTTGCAACACTATTTTTTTCACGCCTTTAGCACTCCAGGCTGAATGCTCTTGATTCAGGCGGCTACCGCACTGCTCTACTCTTGAATCCGCCGGAAAAGGCACGTAGAAATTATCACGCAATACGAGTTAATATACGAATGTTGTTAAAGTTTCAGAACAGTTCGTGTATTGAAAAAGAAAAATTATTAGTTCGATGAGAAAGTAATGTCCGTTTCGTGAACGTAAAGACCTGTTTTATGTGTTGCGTTCTTTCAAGAATATGCGCGAGACTTTTCAAAGCATTGCTCTATGATTCGGGAATGTTTAAATAATGAGGAAATTCCGTGTGAATCGTGCGAAAGTAGAGAAAAGACGGAAATGTCACTGTTATTTTATTATCGATAAATGTACGTTCGAACCATTCCTGTAATACAATATTCCATTATAAAATATCAGTCGAAAGATCAAAATGGAAGACTCTGTCATTTACTGAATTCAATTGCCGTCAGCATCCGTTAGGCGTACACTTCTGTCGTTTAACTTCGTCTACGACCTTTCCCCCTATGCTATAGATTTGTGCACCAAGCGTCCCCGAGATTCGTTTGAAACTCCTAGTTATTCCGACCGCGTCGTCCTATGTAGGAAGTTCCCGGACCGTGTACAACTATGTACGTATGTCGTCCGAGTGGGTAGAACGGTTGTACGAGCGAAAGGGAGGCCGCGCTCTAAACAATCCGGCTATAGTCTGGAAGGGCTAGAAATAATTAGTAGCGGTACAACTTTAATCTGGCAACATTATAGTGGTATTAAAACGGTATGTGATGTATTAAGCCTGTATTTATGCAACACGGATTTGCCTCGCGCTAATTGAATGCGCCTTAACTTTCGGATATTCGCGACGTAAGTAGAAACTGTGCGTCAGTTGACAGACACGTGAGCAGAGCCTTCAGTGGAACTAGGAAATAATAATATCCGAACTAGCAATTAAATTTTAGTCATCGTAGTTACACTTCTAGGAGTTAAATTACCGCGTTGGTTTAATCAGCGGTGTTTTAAACATGCCAGATTATTTCGTAAGTGGTGGATTTTTCTGAGGATTCGATTTAAAACGATAAAACTCGTGACAATGAGAAACGAATACAAAATAGAGAAATAACAAATAATTGGAGAAAGTGAGGGAAGCGTATCGCTGATTAATGTTGGAACTCTTGGCAACAGAAGTATGAAGCTTGTTCCAAAGAAATGAATATAAAAAATGAATAAACAAATAAACTAGTACAATAATAATTTTATTTCAATCATCCGGAGCTACCCGGAAAAGAAATCAGACCAAAATTCTGCGCTTACCGTTTACACGATACAGGCGAAATGGGAAAAAGCCGGCGCAATTTATATGATAAAAATATATGATGGCAAAGTTCAATATCACACGAGCGGGCTAGAACACGTCTTTGTTTTCCGTGTAACATTTCAAGGATGCGAGGCCAACCCCGTGTACTATCTGATATATAGCTATAGAATACGAAGAGGCTCGTAAAGCCGTCAGAAACAAGTGTTACGTCCTGTATTGAGGTTGTAAGATATGGTGGTATGCATGTACCCGAAACCTATAATGGAACTTCGAGATCGGACGCTTTGAATAGCCGATCACGTGGCCACGCGTTTAGAATTAGGTTGTACGTTCTCCCCGTTTCCGACGAAAGTGATTTGTTGTTGGTAGGTTGAGATCAGGCAAAACCAACGCAAAATATAGAACAACGAAACACGTTCGATTAAAACACGAAAAAGATAAAAGGCAAAAAATATTATCGAGAGATCATTCAGCTGATATTCTCCGCTGCCCTTTACTCTCACTCTAATTGTTCGCAACTATCGATCGTTAGCCAATAACGAGCGTGGAAAAGATCGAATTACACGCAACCGTAAACCGTGCGTTGTTAGAGTGACACAACATTGCGCTGGTTCGTTGAACTGTTACACCGTTGTTGTTAAACGACACCGCGAAAACTGCTCGTTTTTTTTCCAAAATTTCCGCTTTGCGAGCTGAAATGATCCCTCGAGTGAATTTCGCAAATCCCTTCATACGCAACGGTGGAATATTTAGATGCCAAGATCGTCAGTTTTTGAACTCGATAGCCAAGGAATTTCCGAGGTGAGTTACCAAGCTTTGCTCCCCTCGTTTTACTTGAATTTTTGGACGCTTGAAATCCGAGTTCGCGATCTAGAATGAATTTTCTCTTGACTTCGGCTTATAGACGTTTGCATATACTTTGCTTCTGATAAATTTTCAGTTGGATTTTGGAAGGCGTTACAACGTCGATTTACAAACCAGGGTAAATTCGCTTTTCTCGTTCTTTATTTTCCACGATTGTGTATTTGAATTTTAAAGACGCTGGGTTCCGACGTTGCAACCTGTAACAATGTCCTGCCTGGAGCTCTCAGCTTTTCATTCTCTTTTTCCTTTAATAGTTTCTCGTTTAAATTCTAAAATCCTTTAACCAGAAAGTTGCCTCTCTGGTGTGCGTTACGAGCTTTCATTTTGAGTAAATCATGTAAATTGATTCTAACAACGATTAAATGACTCAAAGGAAGGTAATTTATCACAGAACAAAAACGCAGTGTATTAAATTACGAGTTGGTATAAGTTTTCTGTTAATGCGCTATCGCAATAAATTTTAAATAAACAACGTCGCATTGAATACCCTATTACTCACCTACGCTTTGTACCATTGTACCGTGCAATAAATGGAGAAATGGCAACCAGGGGAAAAAGCTAAAGAAAGATGAAACGTTGATGTAGAATAAAACTGGGTCAACATCGTTATCTGGCGAAGAATCGAATTCATTAGATGATAAACCGATAAACGTTAAAAATAAACGTCGTTTCCGCTACTCCGGTACACTAAAATTTCTATTGAATTATACTCTCGGAAGTCTGAATTGCCTTTACAATAACATAACCGAATCTACTTCATGGTACAACATGGCGTAGTTCTATGAGAATTGTCGGATTGTGAGCAATTTCCCGAGCAATTCACCTAACAAGTACTCTTTGCGAGGAACCATTTGTGAATATCAAAAAACTTCCTTCCTCGACCTCTGCGACGTTAAGCTTCACCTACAAGTAAAGAACCTGTTTAATTTTAATTTAACTGCGCGCACAAAACTCGTCGTCTAACTCGACGGATCTCCGACGCATTCGCGAAAAGCCGTTTTCAATGTTTCAGAAGGAGCGGATCGTTAGGTGCTTAAATTGCCCGTTTAAACGGAGGAAGGGCATTTTCGAAGAAAGAAATTCAGTCGCGCGAACTTCCGCCATATTCCACACTTTGATATCCTGCTTCTAATATCCTTAACGTTCCGGGTAACATCGAATCGCACTCGTTGTACGAATTTTGTTTCTATCCAGACAATGGTACGTTAAACTTGCAAGAAAACTTAGTTTGAATTATAACTTAAACTTCGATTCTTCGATAAGAATAATCAAGTGCAAGGGTAAATCATGTACAAACTCGATAAAAGTACACAAGATCGTGACTCTGGTTTGATAGAATTTCATCTAAGTATCTATACCGGTGAAGATGATCTTGAACTTGAAAATTAATTAATACAGCCTACGTGGGTCGTATTTGATTCACTCATCTATACACTCTAATTCCAAAGGTATAGAATCATCCGTATAAATCAGGAAATATTTCTTCGCACCACATATAATGTTTCAGTGCGTTGCACTAGATACTCGCAGCGGTGAATGACTCTGATTTAAATGTAAGATAAATTACGAAAAGATCGTACGGCAGGCTCTCAGTTGCAACCCGAAATCGTCAATCAAGTTCCAATCTCTCCGTCGATTCATTCGATCCAGGTGTTATAAGCTCGGATCGAAAACAAGGTGCGCAAACACGATAAAGAAAAGAAAGGAGACAGAAACGATATCGGTGAATAGGTTCCACAGAGTGGACCCAAACAAGAGTGATGCCTGTTGTAGCTTTTGTGTCGGTTCGATAGCCCGTGCAAGGCAAACAAGCCTACGGGACACGAAACACGCTCTACGATGCGGAAGCGAGCCCGGCTTCCGTCCAATGGACTTTCCTTCTTCCGTTCACGGGATGTCGAGCACCGTCATTACGTCGTATGCAGACGAGCCGACGTTCCTAGCCCTACCGCGGGATGAAGCCAGACAAGACAGAAGAGAAACATACCAAGGATACGCGACGGCTTCGAGCCAAACGAAAGGATTTTCGGATGCAAATTTTATTCCGTTTCCCTCTTCGCGATCCCACTCCTCTTTCCCCCAACTGCTCGTTCCTTTCCATTCGTCCAACCAGTCAGCCTTTCTCCCCGACCTCTTTTTGTCTTTCTTTCCAACTTGCCAGTTTCTTTAACCGATCTTCTATCCGACGATCCCGCGGGATCCTTTACGCGTCGTCGACCAACCAGACAGAATTATCGCAGACGGTTTTTCGCGGACCATCGCGGCGCCGGTTGACCAACTTCCGACCGAGTTTTGCGAATCGCGCAACGGTCCTGTCCCGGGAACCGTGTTTCCTCGTGGAAAGGGAAAAACACGACACAGGCGACGGAGTTAATGAATTCTGACGGCTTGCCAGCTACCGTTCGACCTCCTGGGACAGCCGAGCCCCGCCGACACCTTCGTTCAAGAAAGATTTTCAGCTAGCCGTCGCGACCTGTCGAGGGAACGCTCCAACGAAACAACGCAGTCTGACCGAGACAATCGACGAATACGGCGGAGCATTTGCAATTGGAAACAAGATCGTCGCGTGACATATTTAGTATCTTTCTTTCTTTTCTTTTTTCGTTAAACGTCGAGATGATGGTTTTGCTTCTACAAAAATATTTCTGGACGAATCTTTAAATTCCACGAAGCGACTGTATATCCGTACTATGTTATCGAAGGTAACAGAGTTTCCATTACAATACGTTTCTTATTTATAACGACGTTTCGCTGTGAATAATCCTTTATCCGCAACCGTGGAATAATTTTCGTTCTCCAAGGATAACTTTCTGACCCTGTACCGTCGAAGCCTAATAAATTTGATAAAACTGAAAGTTGATATACCTATCAAAGTTGCGGAGAACACTGGAGAAGCGATGGTAAAAACGTAAAACTCGTTATTTTTTGGGGCGTCGGCTAATGTATCACGGATTACTTGAGGCAGAGGAAATGGTGGAAAGAGAACGGCAAGCAAGCCTCCCTGGGGGCTCGAAGAAAACGTGTTACAGGGAGAAAAGTGCAGGAAACTATAAAGCCTACTAAGTCGATCGTCGTTAAGCAAGGATTTACCGATTCTTCGAAGAGGATAACATCTCTGTAGGTTGTTCCCGGGCATTGTTAGATACACCTTCGATCCGACCGTTTCTTTTTTCGTGAACGATCCAGCTTGCCTTCGAGAGATCAATCGATAACGCGCGCCTCGTCTCGATTACGCCGTATTCGAGCTTCAGGACTCCGTTTGAATTGCGACTCGATCGTTTCTCCTTTAACCTTCCTCTGCCCTGCTCAACTCGCTACCTTCGAATAATCGCGTCTCCTTCCTTCGAACGGCCGGAGGATTCGAGAAAACACGGTTATTCGATCGGGAGAACACCGTGACACTTTGTCGCCCGGTAAAGATCTCTGTCGGATCTACAACTTGACGTCCGCGTCCGCTCGCGTGAAATTTTCATGAGACAAGGACGTTCGCGTTTCGTCGGTCTTAGATTCGTTTAAGGCGATTACGCGCTTCATCGTGGCCAAGAAGTAAGAAAATCTTTGACTCGATGGGTAAATAAATAGCGATAGATGTTTCTGACGGAGAAGAAAATGATCTGACGATTCTTGTTTCTCTTTATACGCGTACAAAAATGTAGTTCACGTACTCGGTTATTTATCCGATTGATGTTTATCCAGATTGGTACAAAACGATTTCAATGGAAACGTGTTCGTAGCCGAAAGGGAAGCTGAACGATGTTGTTCAGAATTATTCTACGTCCGGTTTCTATAAAATTTTGCAGTTCAAAGTTTCTATAAGAAGCTCGAGCATGAAGAATTAGTCCGTGTCACACATCTATTCTGTACATATGTACGCATAATATAGAAGTAAATATTTTATACGAGACTTTCATTCGATATAAAGCTGCACGGTTTCTAAATTATAAATTATCTGCAATGCAACGTGTCGTTAAATTTTGTCTCTTTCTTGAATGAAAGTTATTCAATATAAAAATCGCAGGTTGGCAATATTAAAATACGATCGATCTTCACCGGTGATTCTCTCTCTTTCGTGCATTTTGATCGTTGCACATTCGACAGGAACGCTCTCGCTGTGGCGTTCGTGCATTTTCGATTTATTTCAGCTTACCGAATCGAAGAACCGATAAAGCAACATGCATTCAACGGAAAATATACGGAACGTTGACCAAAGTGCAACGTTTATCGTCTGCTCAAGGAAAATTGTAAAGTTTCCGACGGTCCTTTCGATTTCAATACAGAGTAACGCATGGCTCGTCTCGGTCTTCGAAAAATCGAAGTCGATTTCACGGAACGGCGCAAAAATTCTACGCCATTTCAACTGTACGTATAATGGACAAGGACTCGACGTTGGAGAGTCTTCGATAGCGAGTAGAATTTTTCTAAAATCGAGCGATTCCCTTAGCGTAGAACGCCGACGAGCACGAACGTCGAATCGTAGAATCTCGACGAGGTCTGACTAATGTCCAACCTGCTCCACTGAAATTCTGATAAAACCTGTTTGTCGATATCTTGCCAAGAAATCTGCGATTTCCTCTCAATCTCTCGACAAGTTTTAATTTCCTCCATTGTCGTTCGTGTTTTAATTGAAAGGATCAAAGATCGAATCTTAAGTGTAAGCGATTGCAAACGACAAAACGAGCTGTTTTCCCTCGTCTTCGCATCAAGTGATAGGAAGACGGGGGACGATGCACGAATGATGGCGATACTTTGCCGGCTCGTTATTCCTGCTGCGAGTGCAGCGCTGTTATTAAAGCGACTTAATTTATATTTTTCATTAGTCGGGAAAGCAGATATCTGTGTTAAAGCTTTACTTAATTAAATTGCTATACAAACGACACCGTCGTGGATGGGTGTCTCGCATTGAAATGACCCGAGTAGAAGGGTAAAGAACGAAGTGGGGCGAGAGAAATAGAGGTCGGCGTTAATATTCACGGGGAAACGACGTTTTGAAGGTGGAAACGCTGGGTAACAGTCTAAAGGAAAAGGGATCGAATTAACGAGCGGAGCTTCGACGTAGCGGAACTGCCACTGACAAAGTGAAATTTTAATTATATTTCGAAAAATAGGACGTCGTGGAAAGAATTTCTCGAAGTCGAAGTCGAAGTCGAATTCGAATTCTGCACGCGATGCGACGATCGTGCCGGACATTTCGGAATCTCGACTCGCGCCGGAAGACGAGTATCAGTGGAACTCGAACATTTCGAGGACTTTTAAACGCGTTAATGACCAGCATTCACTCTGTACGGCTGGACACGTTGGATTTCCGCCAATCAGCGCAGCAATTAGCGGAATTCACAGAACGTGCTTACTCGGCAATCGGGTAAAACTATCGGACGGCTAAACGGCAGATTTTCGGTCTTAATAAATGTACTGGTCAAAATAAAAGAGATCGCTCGACGAGAAATATTTCGAACTTTCACGAAATTTCCGCCTACGTATTAAATAACGAGAAATAACGTGGAGCTCGTTTTCAAAATCCCCGATCAAAACCATGTAGAGCAAACGATCGTCGAATTGGCACTGCTCGAAACTTACGATATTTTTTTATCTCTTTAGTAAGATTGAAAAGCATGGGCATTTTTTTTTTTTTATAGCGAAAGCGGTTATTAGGAATCAAAGCGTTATTCATATGCATGTTAAGAATTTGAGTGCACCTGTACACACGAATGTACACACGAATGTACACACGAACGGCGGAATATTTTTCCGTGCAACATGCTCTGGCATAATGCATCATCTACATAGATTAAATAATTGCTGCGTATACACGATCTTCCAGATTTACGTTCAGTAATAATTGGAACAGGCGGGAACAATCTACCTCTTACAACACATCGTTGCAGTCGGAAAATTGAAATTTCTACGCGTGTTTCTAATTTGTTGATGACGCCAAAAAATCTTAAACTCCTTGATACACTCGGTCCGCGAAAATGGCACGTAAAGGCAAAGAGGGAAACGCCGTTGATATCTAAAAATGCTTATCAGAACGAAACGCTCCACCACTTCAAACAGCGAATCAAAGAGAAATACGGTCGAAACGCATCCTCGCACTGAGTCGATCGAATAAAGAGCTGACGCGTTTACAACGAGCCGAGCGCACCGAAACGAATTCAATAACTAAATATAATCTCCATAAATCCTGGAATCCGTCGAATCCACGATTTCTCGTAAATTTCCCACAGCATTTTCGAGAGCAGGGTGGAATGTTGGTTGTATGAAAATCAGGCGACGGTATTTATCATAGCTGCGCGGGGTGATGGCGTATCGCATAAAACGGACGCGCCCCGCCGAAAGAACGAATCACGCGAACTCGATACACCGGAGGCGAAACGCGGTCGCGACCGACCGATTAATTTCCGTTCGACTAACGCAATAATCGACGCCGGCCAGGTTTCCGCGATCGACGCGCGATGTCCTGTATGATATACATGTATGTCGTGCCAATGTTAAGCCCGACGCGATTCTCATCGTGCTACTACGACGTCCGTATGGACCTGTGTAAGCACACGACCAAATACGACATTCGACCAATGCGACCAACACGTGTTCGAATCGTGTCGATGTCTGACTGCGGCGCGATCCTCGCTTTTGACCTGTATTTGAATTTCCAAGAGACTCTCTTTTGTATAATTGCGCTCCATTTGCGTGATTTTTTGCTTCAAGTTGATAAAAACAAATGTATCACGAGAACGCTTATTTTAATAGACGAACAAATATAATAATCAACCCTTAGACCGTGAACGCTTTTACGATGTCCATAAAGTGCAAACGTGGGTCTTTCATGTCCGATGCATTTTTCAGTAGCCGATACTTGTTGAAAAAGTGCAAAAATATTCGTATAACATCGTCAAACGGTCTGAATTAAGGTGATCGTAAAACTTTCGCCAAATAACCTTTTTTTACTACCTTTTTACTAACTTTTCATCTACCACCTTGCGAGCAACTCAACCTGATCAAGATAGAACACGGGACGCCTACCTTTACAGTTTAAGCGTTAAGAATATTACAGCGAATATAAGATATAATTCGTTTCATTTATTTTATTTTCATTGCGTTCGTTTCATTTCATTTCAATGTCTTCTTGATTAACGCATTCAATACGGGAGACGAACGAACATACGCACCGTTGGGATTTCTTCTTTTCTTACGGATAGCGCGTGGATGAATGAATGTATGTTATAGAAAAATCGATTTTCGCCATCGGGAACCTCCTTTGATTTTGTGCGCCGCATTGCGCGTGTTAATTTAAAATCAGTGAATGCATTCCGTTGATAACTTGTTAATTAAAAATAGATGGAAATAATATTGGTAATATCGATGATATAAGACTTGCACGTATATATGTATTTATATTTTACACGAGTGGAGTTGTATTTGCGTGGAAATACGAAGGGAAACTGTGGCTGTATTTTCTCAAAATAAAAACGTTCTATTTTATCCGTCAGCTGAAACTGAATTTTGAGATTCCGACACGACGCTCTCTTACGCAATTTCAACAGGCTAGACAGTCGACTATTTGCTTAAAAGCGGACGAATTGCGTTAAACGAAGCAATTGAACCAGAGTTCTAACAAACAAATAATTACGTTAAAACTAAGAATACAAGACGCGCGGCATTATATCTTCCGCGATTTTTTAACTTTTGAATGTACCTATTTAAAATCATCTTTGAGTATGAGGAAATTTAAATAAATTCTGACTTACATATCCTCGATAGTATTGCACACTATTGCCATTTAACTTGATATTCACGCAACGTAGTAACACAGGTACAGGCAATGCAATTTCTACATCCTATCTCTGTCACAAATTAATGTTACACGATCGAATTTGTGTTTTGGATGAGAAGGGAGTAATTCCGATTATCGGATGATGGTTGGATTATTAAATCACGAATTGCAGTACGGCTGGCGTACCCTTAGTTAGATTTATAACCTCTGGCTTACACGCTGGTTGGATTTCAACTGGTCCTTGTCATTGCATTTCTACGACTTTTACAATAATTTCGAAGATTTAACGTTTAACATTGGTTAATGGCGAGGCTGACATTAGGATGTGACTTTGCGATCGATTTTGGCGTTATGTGAGCTTTAGGATCAGTGGACAATGGCTGGTATTCGAGTTGGGGGTAAAGTAGACTTGATATTTTGGGAGGTGATTTATGACCTTATCTAGGTCGCCGCACGCTCAAGGAACCCTTATTAGCGTTGCAGACTTGACACATACTTTGAAAGCCAACAGCCAATGAAACTTGCTCCAAGTTCCGACAATGTAATTTAATAACGCAGAAAATGTTGAATTTAATTGTTTATCGGCGAACAATTCTCTTTCGCAATGATGAAAACGAGCTAGTAAACAGAAAATACACAATGTGCAACGCTAAACTACAAATTATAAAATATTTACCATTAGAGTGACTTTATATTAACTAATAATTATATTAATTATTATATTATTTATATTTATTATTAATAAAACGACTTTTCCTTCTCCTATCAACTTCGTAGTATGAAACAACATCTACGTAACCCACAGCCACTTTGACATCCTTCTTTAACAATGTATCGGTGTACAGTCCGACAGAAAATCAAATTCGAAGGCTTCGTACGATACACCGTGCTTTTCTACGTAGCTTCTATTGTGTTAAACGTTGCTGATAGTGTGAATTTTGATAGTTCGTTGTGAAACGAGAGGGATGAGTGGATACAAGACGTTGTCTGATACAGAAGTCGATACTGTTTCTGAATGGGCAACGTCGGCTTGCAATTTGCCAAGCACGGTTGCTGTTATTCGATGTAGCACAAATTTCGATAGTCCGATTCAACATGGCAGAAACGAGGTTTGAATTTTATCGAGAATCATGACGAAATTCACTTACGTTGTACTGTTTGTTTGGTCAACCGGTTAACAGTGTTTCGTTGTTTTACATGTTAGACCTTCGACCAGAAAATAAATGATCCCTTTAAAAGAATCGACCGACTGATTGAAAAATCACGAATCATAATAATTACGTTCGAACATCTTCCACATATAACACACTTGCTGTAATTAACTTCCACTCCATTTAAACCTTTGTGCGTCCTTCCCACAACAAACCGAAGCCCTCTCTGTATTCCGATCCAGCCATCAAAATCTGCTGACCTGCATTGTGTGCGCACGTGCGCAAACTCACCAGTATGTAAAGCAACACGCAAATACGCCAGCATGTAATACAAGATGCGTCTACACACGCGCTGCAGCCACTATACTTGCACATGCAAAATGCGTAATATCGCGCGTGCGCGACAATACACGACAGAACTCGTTGTGCGATATTTTACGATAAACAATAAGCGCGGTTTCACGAGCTATTTAAAAGGTAAGGTAGAAAATGTTTCAATGTCCAGCAGCGGGCCCGATATTATTCAATGTATCGCTATTGTCCGTGGAAAACAGTGGCGTTGGTGCAGATGAATCGCGCGCGCAACTCGAAAACTCGTCTAGCTGGAAGGACTCAACGGCGGAGAATTTCGTTGGTTTCGAAACGCAAACGTTTCCATTGCTAGACTCGAGTCTAGCTTGTGAAAAAGGAAAGGCAAGTGCTTCGAAGGAACAATGGACAGCCTTAACTTTTTTCCGGGCCAGAGCGAACCTTTGTTCCACGCAAGATAGAATAATGTTTCACGCGTCAGTAACCAACGGTCGCTAAACTATTCGCGGTGGAACTTTTGAACGTGGTCGTTGCCCGACTTGTTCACGATTTCACGTCCAACGAGTAATTTTGGTTTACGACCAGAAAATCTTTGGACGAGATAGCTTCTAGAAAAAAGAAACGTATGTGCAACAACGATGTTGCCTTCCCTGGGTAAAAATCATTTTATCAAAGGTTTTCCCATCGTGTTAAATCGATGTTCTGTGTTGACTTATCGTGTTTTCCTGCCAGCGTTTCGTATCAGCTGTACACCACCTGATGGCTACGTAAAAGCGCGCAGACAAAGTTCACACAGAATCGACGGTTACATATCGTGCATATTGATTTATCGTTTCGTTCACGCTACCAATCATTTTACCAATTGCTGGATACTTTCAAACGATTCTCTTTATTTTTATACCGAAACAGTCGGCCAATACATTACTTAATTCGATCAACATTATTATTCAACCTTCTGAAAACATCACTGCAAATTGATCGTTAAATATTCCGAATATTCAATTTCCAACAGCCAACCAATTTCTCCTGTAACTGCAACCCGTAACATTTCCAACCTAAAAGCTACCATTTTTCCTCTTTGTACGGCCTCGTTTAAAAATACTGAAGCTTCGCAACGACGACCCTTAAACGCTCGGTCGATTCTCCAACCTGTTTCTCTCGAAAAACAAATCTTCGCGGCATCCAATTTCCGCGTTTCCGTCCTTCCGTGCGCGCACCGAGTTTCGCTTAACGTACCGAAAATTACGAATGCAAGTGGCTCGTTTCATTTTTACGCGAGGATCCATACACTCGCTGGTCGTAGAAAGGGAAAGTAACGTTCGGCACGGTAAATCATAAATTAGCAGCTGCGCGAGTATTCCAAATGCGTCGGTCCTCCTGCCCGGGGCGACAATGGGGACGCGTTTCGCGTGTTTCCCGCAAATTGCATAATCTCGCGATATTTCGTTCGGAGTGGAGCAATTCCTCGGCAAGGGAACGCGAGCTTTGATTGGAGCGGCCGTCGTATCCGTGAAAAGCACATTTCGTGAGCCGCGCTGACGAGAGCGCGCGCGCGCGCGTGCGAGCTCCTATCACGACGAAATGGCAACAGGGAGAACAATAAACGCCGCCAGCCGGAGGAAATATTTTAACAGGCCGGCCTGCGCTTCGCCCGCGCTCCCGCGCCGACAAAGTGAGCAATTATGATTCACCCTTTAGAGTGCGCCGGTTTACGACGGGGTGCCGTAGCATTTTTTATCGCGAACTTTAACGCCTACTATTTCACGGCGCAAAGTAGTCGTTTATTACGAAACGCCGGAAACCAGAGTTAACGTTAACGAAAAGTGGTAGGCTTCGAATTAAATACGAATCGTTTCGACCTGTTTGTTCGATGGGGAACATCGACAGTTAATGAGAATATTTTAACCTATGATAAAAGTGGCCGAGAGATACAGCGGTTCCGGACGTTGCTCGTCAGACGAAGAGAAATGTTGGAATTCGAGCAGTACCGGCACTTTGATAAATTGCTATTATACAGGATATTTCAAACGGTAGGGATTATTTCAGTTTGTTTAACGAGGGAGCTGTCGATGAAAATATTTTAGCATGTAATGAAAGTGGCTCGGAGATAAAGTAGTTCGTGACGGTAATTGTCAGACGTTATCGAGATATTAATTGAATGCAGTATTTACGAGCGTCTTAATAAATTATTATTAGATACGGTGTTTCAGAAAGTCGAGAGGAAACTTGAGAATTACGTAGAACTTTACCAAAGAAACAGATCTCGATTAATATTACAGCTATGTTTACTGTACACGTATACGGATACTTCTAAAAAAAATAACCTTTTAAAGCACCTGGTACGATAATAAACTGTAAAGCTTTCGATACAATTTAGCAGGGAATTTCACCACTTATCTTTAATTAATATCCCAATAACGGCGGAGCAGAAACGTCGAGAACCACTATATCGTCGGAGCCTTTGTAATTTTTCTTCGAAAGAAATTTCCGAGCGAGTGTCCTCGTGTCACGCGGACACTAAGAAATATCGCGACCACTCAAAACTCCATTACTCGAATTTCCCCCGGCAGCAAACTAAATAATAAATGGCACTCTTTGATGAACTCCATCGGTCCTCTGCCGGTTCTCTCGCTTTACTTTGCCCGCTGGTACGGTCCGATTCACGGCAAGGAGAGGTAACCCGCAGCTTCTCGATCCTCCGCCGAGTATATTCATCGTTACCGGGCAAGACAAGACGGAGTAGCTCATGGAAGTCAAGGAAGCGTAAGGAGCCAACCATAGGAAGAGAATAGGAAGCTCTTCAAGGAATAGGCCATGGTTCGCCAAACGGTCCGGAGTAGAGGGTCTCGAAATAATCTCTTTAAGAGCCAGCCGCTATCCGGCAAAGCTAAAACTCAAGTTACGTACTTGAGCCACTAGTTAGCCGTTCAATGAACGGCCATCTACCTATACGTGATCGACTACTTGATTTAATGACGAACGCCATACCCGGCGGCTATTATCCACGTAAATGGAAATTGTTTCTCCGCGTTACGCAATAAGTACGAGTACGAGCTTGTTCTCAGACTTCGAGGCTTGCTCGAGACACGTCGAGTGGATCCTTTAAGATTCTCTCTCAGACGAAACGAATAAGAATAATACGTTTGATAATGACGACTTGTGCAGACGCATGTGCGCGTTTTGCAACACGAATTACGTACATGAAAATGTTAACCACGAGACGAGAGAACCACGTATTTCCTCCCCTCGCTCTTGGTTATACCGTGTACGTGGCTTCTTATCGGTTGCGAATGCAATTTCGAGATAATTGCGTGAAAAGTACACTCGGAACATGACGAGCGAAAGAGACTGGGAACGGCATCCACTGTAATTTGGTGGATGATGGACCTATTAAAGGCCACCTGAAACGTTGCGCCCATTTTTGCGTGATACACGACTGCTTTTGTCCCTCGTTGTAACGTTGTAATTTTATGAAAAACATTAAAGGAAATGAAACGATCCTGGCGCGGCTGGAATGCAATTTTCAGAGAGTGGCGAGTTCGATACCGAAATCGAAGAAAATAAACAACAAACGCCATAGCGGATGGCGAGCGCCGCTTAAAAATAATTAAATGAAGAAACTTTTGCCCGTTCATCGAAGATTGATCGCACGACCGTTCTTACGGCCTTCTTTTGTTCAACTTCTCGCGACAACGGATGGGAAAAAGACGGTTTATCCTTTAATCGTAACTTTCCTCCGTGGTACGTTGCAATTCTATTAGGCACTTCTGAGCAGTGAAAATGGCGCTTTATGACGGCAGTCTGGAAACTTCGGTAGCATCCGCGAAGCGACACAACTCAACCTATAAAGCAGATTTTATGGGAAAACTAGCGTGACCCTCTTCTGTCGATGTGTTTTTTTCTTTTATAAGAGAATCTGTCCATAGATTCAAGAAGGTATCCCGACATCAACGTAAACGGAATTATCGTTAGACAATGACCGTTTATTCTCTTCGTGGTTACGTATCTTGTGTCATTCACACCGGTCTCTTCGATTCAATAGCAGAATAGGAAATACTATTAATTTCGTTATTCATAAGCGATGTATATTTTAAACTTTATCCGTACTAGGTGATCAGCTTAAGAAACTCTTTTCTCGGACCAAATACCTGAACTAAATATATCTGGTCGAATATTCGATACTTCCTCTCCTATTATTTGATAGTAAATATTTCTGATTGAAGTCGTAAAAAGAATATTTGGTAGCATTATTAACTTAATCAACTTTTATATAAAGTTCTGAACTATCGATTCAAGAAACTTTGTCTGACATCCCATTAAGAAACAAGTAGTTCGAACAAAAGTGTCAGCTCGATACATTTTTTATTTTTCTATCCTTCTATCCTTCTAGCGAATGTTCTGAATCGAGCTCTAGGAAGATCGGATATCATACAATTTTACATAACGTTACTTTCCAACAAACTCTTCCTAGTATTTCGTAAAAAAAACAAATATTTGAACCTAACGTAATTCGTACACACAAAAAGCACGTACTCTTATTTTCCAATGAAACGCTTTTTTATCAAGTTCTACATTTCACTTTTATTATTAGCGATTTCTCGTAGTCCCGTGAAAGTACTACCAAATAGCACGAAACTTAATGGACCCGATTATTTTAATACGCAAATGTAATAATAAATACAGCGATATGCAAATACTTTTTATACCCATTGTACGTACCAACGTATCTTAATAGTAACAGTAACAGTAATTAGAGCGATCTGCATACGCACCCATGCTATCAACCATACTTCTGTTCAAAGATAGAACCGATCATTCCGCTCCGACAAAGAGAACGCCTTCTCGCGCCACCAACCAACGTTATCCATCTGTATAACCGCCTCGTGGAATTTTCTTCCCGAGACAACAATAACTTTCATCGATAAAGTCTCCATCCCGGATTTCAGGAGCGCGAGCCGATCACAGGCTGCGAGCTTCCTCATTCAATTTGACTTGGGAAGTTCCACGGGCGACATTCCGGCACCCTTTTATTCGGCAAACTCTTCTAGAGCTGTGCACTTTGGATAGGAAAACTAGGTGGCAGAGAATGGAAGTGCACGTCTGGGCAGATGGGACGTTCGTCCCATGGTGAGGAGACAAACAGCGGGGAAAAGAAGGAGGCGGAAGGTAAATAAGGGGAACGAGTTGGACAAAGAGAGAAGTCGTTCAGACGGAGTGACGTAAGGGCGAAAGAAGGGGTTGGAAAGAGGGGTTGCCCGAGTGGCCGGTTAACTACACTTCATACATGAGAGGTTATCGCGTCTGGTAGGCGCTGATATCAGCTCGGTTCGCGTCCTTTCCTCGAGACTCGCCGCCTCCAGAGCGTCGCGTTCTGTCTCATCTTCAACCCCATCGTGCCAGGTTCATTACTCACATGCAAATACCGAGCGCCTTCGTAGCTGGAAATTCTTCGACCACGCGCGCCGCCACGCCTTTCACGCCGTACCTACGATTCCTTCCATTTCCCGACGCTCCGTTACGCTTTTCTCACCCCGGCGCTTTAGTTTGCTCCTCGCGTATTCCCTTTGCCCGTACGCTTTTCCTCGCGAGATTGCAGCGTTAGAAAGGAAAGACTTTTCGTATTTCGTATAGGAAAGTATTTTCGATCGTTAGGCAAAAGCAAAGCAGAGTTCAGAGGTCGACCGATGTATTCTTTCGTTGTTTATCCTGCGACGGAGGCGGAAAGTCTTCCGTGGAAAGATATCCAGGTTGAAACAAGCAGAGAGTCGTATAGTTGTCCGTTGTACAAGAGGAAGGGCGAATCCAGTGGTAAACGCGACGTTGTAACGCGACATCGATAGAACTCAATTTTCCCCGGAGTCCGTGAGGAAATGGGGGCAAACAAGCCCTGGGAAAAAAGGAACTTGTAAACCAATTTGAAATTCTTTTCTATAGGAGAAAAGCTCCATTTCCCGACCGAGTCTATTGTTCTACGAGTTACGAACGCAATTGCGAGCGTCGCGCCATCCCCGAAACCCCATCAGCAAGTTCTCTGTGCCGGGATTCAATATATCGTATAACCGTCTCCGTCATATCCGATTCTCTTTCAGCCGCTACCTGCCCTACAAGTGGCTCAAAGCCGAAGGTTGCTCGTCTGAAGAACAAGAGGGGGTAGAATAGGAAAGAAAGCAGAAGTCGTCGAGCGGCGAGAAGGTCTGGCGTAGGAAGTTCAACCAGTCGCTTTCACGGCTGCCATATTAGCCGGCAAACGGTCGAATGCGAGTCACGTAAGCACCGGGATGCAATTCGTCGTTTAGCTTTCGTCGACGCAGTCCTGTCACCTCGAGTTATCCACGCGAGGAACGCTGAAGCTGTCGGTACGGTCTAGAATCGTATGACGCGATCGACTTAGGAGAAGCGGAAGAAAGAAGAAAGTCAGGCTCTATCGGATGTTGGGATGAAAAGAAGAGGGAAGAACAAAAGATATAAAGGAATAACAGGACGAAATAAAGAAGGAAAGGAGACGAAGGAGAAGCGTGAAAACCGAGGAAAAATTCAGACGAGAAGAGCAACGGCGGAAAGAGGAAAAGAATAAAGAGGTGACTGGTTAGAGGAGGGCCTCGTGGGACGTCGCGCACAGCCCTGTTCTGTAGGGAGAGATCTCTGTATTCCCGGCAGGAGTCCGAACACTCGATAGTGTGCTTTAGAAAAATTCGTGACGGAACTGCTAAAGCGAGCCGCGCACAATTTACGTTATTAAATCGGCGGAACGGCTCCAAGCACCGGACGAGTGCCGCCTATTCGACGCTATTCCGCGTTTAAGTTCTCCTTTCGACCTACTCCTCTCTCCACCCTCTCTCATCATCCCTCTTCCATCCCACTTACGCTTCAACGCCTTCCACCTTGCGTGTGTGTCGTCGGTCCTTCGATCGTCCAGCCCAACCCCCTTCGTCGGTCCTCAACCCTTAACTCGGTTCACGGATTTTCACGTAGTTCGATAAGATTCTTCGGAGGTCCAGCCTCGTCATAAGGCGACCTGGATTTCCTCCGACCGTTGCGTCGGTTTTGTATATATATTCTGGACGATCACGTTCACGTTTCGACAGGAATTCGAAATTATACTAGCGCTTGGCTCTTGCTTTTAGTCAACGTGCGAATCAACGTCGACGATCGAGATATCTATATGTTGTCCGAAGCGACTTAGGTTAATGGAGAAAAACTGATTTAATCATTCTAATTGCGATGCAAGCTGACAAATGTACTCTTGGGTTATTTTAAAAGAGTATTATGAAACATTTACGTAGACATGGACTTTTAGTCAACGTACTTTCAGTCAACGCGCGAATCAACGTCGACGATCGAGATATCTATATGTTGTCCGAAGCGACTTAGGTTAATGGGGAAAAATTGATTTAATCATTCTAATTGCGATGCAAGCTGACAAATGACTTTTGGGTTATTTTAAAAGAGTATTATGAAATATTTACGTATACATGGAAAATATTCTCCGATGGCTTCTAATTGTATTACATATATATATTTATCAATAGAAATTAAAATATCACAAATAGTCGCTGTGCATTTAATAAACTACCGGAAATAAATCTAGGTTCCGAAACTGGTTTTGGATCCACGTCTTAAAGTTCAACGAACAAAAATTTTATATCATTTAAGCTAATCCACTTCCTTTAATAAAACGTTCCACTTCTCTTGTCTGCTTGCTTGACGTCATTTGTTAATAATTCGCTTGAACCAAGAATAAGTCAGCCAAGTGAGTAATTCGATCAAGCAATTGAAGAAATATCAGCGCCTAATAAAATAAGCGTTTAGCAGTAAATACCGTTTTGTCTTGCAGCCGACACTTCAAGTAAGCGTTTGCTCGATTATTTTTAATACGTATGTTAAATACCGCGAATGTGGAATAATTTTTTCGGTTCGGTCAACTTCGTTCAGCACTAACCTTCTTGGAAGTTCGCAATTATTCGTGAAAGTTCGGGTTGCAAGAACACTTTCGTCGCAGCCGTTTATTTTGTATCGGTCAAAAGGGTTTTCGTTGATGGAATTTTGTTATTGTTCGCCAACACCGGAAGCTACACTTTAATTATAATACAGTATGCATCGACTTGTAAAGTTTTAGTCTGTTGCAAAGTTTGAATCTTGATTAAGGTTTGGGAGACGAGCAACATTATATCATACCTTATTATAAATCAAATATGTTACTACATACAAATTTCTGGCGCGAAAAATGTTACACTTTTCAGTACTTAAAGAGAAAACGTAAGAATTCTTCCATCAAAGGAATCGTTCAAAAAATTAGTCTGATACTTGATGTGATATCCGTTCAGGAATATCCTGATCTACTGAAACACGGTTGCATCACACGTTGCATTGTTCAGTACCCACTTAAGAGCAGAAATTCGGAACTCTTCGATCGAAGTATTACTTGAGAAAAATCTCTTCGACGATATGCCTGACCCCAGACTCTTCCTAATCTACTGAAACGTCACTTCCTCCCAAGCAGGACGCTCAGTTATTTATTCGCCCTAGGACGCGAATAATACCAATCATCGAGTATTCATGTACCGCATAATGTTCGAAAAATTCATCGAAAAATCATACGTAGCCTGGAAAATTCATAGAGTGGGGACCCTTGGTCGCCAGCAAAGTAAGCATATAATCGAGTGCCACGTTACAGCCACGGAGCGTAAAGTTTGATGACGAGCGACATCGTAAATCAGCCGAAAAAAAAAAAATCGGTCGATGAAATCGATGGAGATGCCATGAGACATGCACGGTGTGTGCATCGAGGAAATGCATAGCTACACGAAGCTTTCGCTTCTTTTCCTCCCTATGTATACTCGCGCCCTTCTCCCTCCTGCGCTATCGTTCCTTATTGTCGGTGCAAAGGGCGATTTCTCTCCGGAACGACGTTACCCCGAGTCGAGAGAATTTAAAACGAAGTCACGATTCCCTATATAGGACGCCAGCTATCTACTCGCGCGATATACTTGGAGATAAAGGCGTGTACAGGCTGGCTCGTGCTGATATATGTATAGAGCGGCCGGGGAGCTCTCTCCGCGCCGAATAATGCCCGGGACGAAGTGAAAAGAGGAAGGGAAAAAAAATATCGCCGCTACTAAAGCCACGTTAGCCAGCCTTATTTGTTTCGTTCCACTTTCGCCCGGGTCCGTGTCATCCTGGTCTCTCATGCATTTGTATCAAATTCCACCCTATTCGCCTCTCACCTCTTCATCCTGTCACGTCCGATCGGCGAAAGCATTGTCGCCGCCCGTGGGGGAATTTTTATCTGGCACGAACCGTGGATGAGAGGAGGCGTGGTACGTTCGCGAAGTTAACGGAGGATCACCCTGGCGAGGGTGGAAACGGTAGATTCGATTTTGCTCGATAAAGACGCTTCGCGGAACTTTATATTCGACCAAGTAGTCACGTATGGACGAAAACGACAAATTTTGATCCTGTGTCGTTGTGATTTCTGTGCTAATGGCATTTTTATGGCAGATATATCAGCGATCTAGCTCTGTTTTAATGCGGATAAAGGAAAAATAACCAGAAGAGGAGCGGTAAATATCTTAAAACGATAGACATTGAGAGTTTCAGAACTGGGTAAACTTCGCTCTGGAATTTTGAATTTCACACGAACCGCAGTCCATCCCCTCCTTCACTCAAGCAAAGTTACCATTTCGAAGGTACCGTTGGACGCGGTTAATTCAATTTTCGACCGGTTCTAGGTAGAGAGTCTGGTAATACGATTAAAAGAAACAGGCAGCGGACGTTGCGCGTATCGGGTACATCGTGCGATTCGAAGTAAGTGGTAACCTGCGAGAGAAACGCCGGGCTTTGTCTTCTCATTTCGCAGTGTTCCGCACCTGCTATCGGTCGCCGTTGCACAGCATCGTTTCTCATCGAGCTTACGCGAACGACCCATCTTCCGCGCGATTTACGAAGCGCCAGCCTTTTGATGCGAAACAACGCACGAATCCTTGCGAGGAAATTGCTTTACATGGTCGGACAGGAATATACGAGCATTCCGCGCGTTATTTGGACACAGCTAGCGACGGAAAGATATCGCGATAGAAAAGATACGCATCCTGTTTGTCGTGAGGTGCACGTGAAAAACGTATTTGCTGGCGTGTTTCCTTGCTCGCCAGATACCGGACGACATATTTTTTAAAGCGTATTCGACGCACGGATTGACCCCGTTGCTCGTTTATTCCCTGTGTTTTTCTTGCCCTGGGAACGGCATGCTCGAAATTTTGCCCCGAGATAAAAAGCACCCGCGATCGTTACGCGAGATCAAGCTACGCTGGCAAAAATATTTGCGTCGAGATTTTTCCAACGCGAAATTCGTCTGCGTTTAGGCTCACGGGTGGATCGCAAACTGGGCAACGTTGTTATTAGCCCGGAAAAATCTGCGATTTTGATTGAAAGCAAAATCGTTTTGAACGAAGTTCGTGTCCGGTTGCCACTGTTGGTCGTACGAGTGAGAATTCAATACGCAACGAGCGGCACGGAAAACCAAAATTTCCAGTCCCTGGATTCGAAATTCAAAGGGTAGCGTTAATATCGGCGTATTTTTCGCAGGAAGAGCAATGACTCTATCGTTCGGCAGCAGCCGAGTTTAATAAAGCAGCGGGGAATGGCAAACAGATAAAGCGAAACGAAATCGTCTTTCTTGCTCCCGTTCACGCCAAATATCACTCACAGCCGATGATATTTTTCTCCACGTGACTCTTCCAGGTGACTGTCGACCGTGCACGATGCGCTCGACGGTTTTCATCTTCGATCCTGAATCGTTTTCCGATACGTACACCAGTATGTACGTGTACCAGCCACCGATTTCACGTTCCTCCTCGTTTTATTCCAAATATCTGGCGCGCCGGCATTAAATTGAACCAAAAAAGGGACACCCGACGGTGTATAAGGGAGAGAAGAAAAATGCCGGATGCCATGGAAAATCAGGCAAAAAGAGATCGAAAGGTTCTCCATTATCGTTTAATCGAATTTTCATTTATGATGATACGCTCGATGGTTATTTAATCATTTTACGATAAATACGTATATATATATATAAGTAAATCTCGAACGTTGTAAGACCGGACAAAATAATCTCTTTAAAAATAAGGAAAATTCTTAAGAAGGTTATTTATTACTTCAATGGGATAAATTATATATTCGAAAGGTTCGATTATATTTGTAATTTCTATCGCTTGAGCCTCTTCTTGAATAATTCTAACGTTGTTCAAAGAGAAGGGACAATTAATTGGTAAGCCATTAGAAAAATTGTACGTAGATATACTTACATACGGCAATCTAGAAAATTAAGAGACGGTTGTTCACCGGAGAAGAGATCATTCATTGATAATGAACGATCCATTCCCGCCTTTCCAGTGGAACGACTCCGGAATTCAATTATCTTACCCTTCGATTGTCCTAATTAAATACTCAATCCCATCACGGATGCGTTCGATGTTCTGTCGTCCGTGGAATTTAAATCCAGGCCGAATTTTACGCGTCAATGGCACGCGGAATGCACGCCTGGAAAACTGGCGAAAATTCAGCAGCGTTTCCTACGGGTACGCGCCGTTCAAATTCAACATTATTTCGAAAAAATTAATACAATTCTATTCATTTTACTCTGTTGACTTTGCCGCGTTTCAATTTTCACGATATTCCACGCTACGCCACGTATTTCAGCAAGAATAATCAACAGTACTTACGTTATCAACCTCTAACGCTTTAGAAAATTTACAGCGAAGCTAAAATTCTAGGAAAATCCTCGAACAAAGAGCGCAACATTCCTCAAACTCCCGTCAAACTAAGTTAAATCGGCTCTACGACGAATCTTCCGAATTCGCTGTAACGTCAAATGTGACATCAAACGCGATAATAAGTAGCCGCGCAGTTCTCTTCGCAAATTTTTGTGCCAATCTTCGTGCAATCTTTGTGCAACGCGAAGAGCTGGCGAACAGCAATATCGGGCGTATTTTACAAGCGCGAATATTTGTATAGAAAGCGTGGCTGAAACGGGAGAATATCGATCGTTGCCTGTTCTACGTGTACAACGATCCTCTCGCAGATATCGTTCCATTACGAAGTCTCGTTTCGGATCGGAGCTTCGACATATCGTTAACGGAAGGGTCACCACTCGAGCGTCTTTTGACATCAAAGGCAAGACACGGTGTGCCGTTTCAAAAGGTGCAAACGGGAATAATAACGAGGATCACGAGAGAAGCTCGTCCTCGATTGATCGACAGTCGTCGACTCGGCAGAACGATCGGTTTTATTGGCGTGGAAACAGTTGGAGAAACACGAGTGAATTATAATTCAGCGTACACCGGACACGGACGAAACGGGATAAGGAGGTATCGTTGGTCGTCGACAGAAAAATTTGTTGTTTAATTATGCGAATAAGAGCGAGCAAGCGTAGCTTGGCCGTTAATTTCAGCTCGTTTCCCGTTTGCCAGAGTGGCGATCGCGATTCGCCGAGCAATTCCCAATGCAAGATTACAGCCGTCGAAGCTCGAACGAGCGGGTACTGTTAGTTGCATGCGCGAAGATTGCTCGTGGATTTAATGCTCTCCCCATTCGTCCGGTGGGATATTTCATCATACCGCATATTCCCTCTTATGGCTTTCGTTTTGTTTAATAGCCGACGAGAGCGACCATAATCCGTAATGATAAATAATTCCAGCGCCCGGTAAAATCCTTTCGAGCTTATTCCCCGCGTATATGCGTGCCGATTACCATTTCTATCAGGTATTGACCGTTGTTTAGCTTGGTTTTCGTCCGCGTGTACACGTACGCGTGGTTTTTGCGTCGGTTATCGTATCCTCTTTGATAATTCCTGATCGACTAACTGGTGCAAGGCTTTTATCTGCGGATTCTAAGCTTCCGTGTCGTGTTATTGTAGGAATCTTTATCATAGTATCTCCGCGAAATGGTAGAAATAATTGTAAGCTATAGCGAAACAGAGAACGACCGCTTTCGCTAGCCACGCATGCGTGCACCTTCGTTCACATTTTAAACTTATGTAGTCGATCTCTGTAACGTTTGAATCTGTAGCTCGCTACATAGATACAATCGGTTATTATCCAACGAAATTTTTATAAGTTCGTCGTGTGTTTGCACGAACTGCGTTAGAAAAATTCCCTGATACAACCAACTAAATATCAGGGAAAATTGACACAGTAACCTAACCCTACCATGATTAACATCCGATCGCAGCGTAAAAACCGACGTGAATTTATTATGCCCGCGTTAATTCACCGATACATATTGACGAGTCTGCGGACTAGGAAAATACACGGCCACCGCATGGACACCGCGCCATCAACGCGTATTAATGATTCTACATTTTCCGCGGGGGATTAGTGGCGGTAATCCGTTAGTTCGAGCCTGGACCAAACCCGGAGATCCGATGATACGGACTGTTCCATGTAAATGTACGCTTTAAAGCGGACTGCAAGACTTTGCTTGACGCTATACGAATTTATGCGAACAACGCACGGCCGAATTATACCGGCCTCCGTTTCCATATTTTATCTGTGCGGCGTACGACGCCATTTCACCTTGCGTCGATCGTTCGCTCGTTTCTGGAAACGAGAAAAATCCTGACGCGTTTCATCGAAATATTCGCGAGAACGTATCGGACATCGTATAGGTGCGATATTGGTCGCGATAATGGCGATCGAATCTGCGTGCGCGCAGAAATCAACGAATTGTTCCCAGCGGGACCGCTGGCGTTACAGAATAGCCGCTTTCTAATATTTACACCGCGTTAGCGGCGAACGAGCGCAATTTCCATGGCGGTTCGTTAAATCGGCCGAGCCTCTGGACGCATCGTATTTCATGCATCGACGGAAAACCAGCCGTCCTATTCGAATTGTTACAGATAAGGAATCGGAAATGAATTATTCCCAATTGACGAACGTTTCTCTATCTTTCTTCTTCTTTTATATTTGCTTTTTCTTATCGGTCATCGAACGCGCAGAGTGGCGGCGAAACGAGGTCAAGATCGATGGTCGCAGACGGACGTTGTCGAATAGATCTCCCGTCTCCTGACTCGCAGATATTCTCGTTGAATTAATTAGAAATTAATAAGAAAGCCCGGAGGAACGGGCAGTAGAGGGAAATAAGGAAAGAGGCAGGACGGAATGCTTATTGTTCGAGTGGCTCTGGCTGCTCGGTGCTCCTCGAAAACTTCGACTTTAGATAAATTCGCCTTTATTTCGGGCCAGTCGATCGAGCCTGTATCGGAAGTAACGAGGTTAAGAAAAGAAGAAGTTGGATAGACTAGCCGAGAGATGGAGAGGTCTGTCGAACGAGCACGAAAGAAGAACGGTCCCTGACCGCTTTTAATGAGCGGCGAATCTGCCTGTCCTATAATTGAAGCGATGTTGCGAGCGCAAATTGCAGAAACTCGCCGCCGATGAGCAAAACGGGTAAATCTATGGAAGAAGGGCGAAAGCAGCCAGCTGAAAACTTCTCGAGTAGCTCGGTGCTCGAAACTTGCCAGAAAGTTCAAGTATTCCACCCTTCTCCAATGGCATTTTCACGTTTTCTATTTTTTTCTTTTCTTCCCCTTCTTCTTGCCCCATTTTCTTCTTCTTTCCCTTCGTCCGTCACACTTGGCGCTTTAAACGTACGAACAGAGTTTCTCTTACGTCCACTTTGGTGTATTTTCCTCCTTGTCTCGTTCTTTATCGCGGAAACCACTGATCGACTACTGTATCGAGGAATTTTCGCGTGTGTACCGAACCGTGTTAACTATTCTCATAAAACACGTTTCGAGCTCGGCCAAACTATTTCACGACTTTTTCAACGTTCCCATATCTCTCGTCTACTTGTCGGATATATGGCGCACGAGACGTTTTTTTCAGCCGCCCACTCGGGCGCCATAGTTCCACCGGTTCGTTCGTGCTCGCGTCGATCGTCGATTCTTTTGAGAATCAGTGCCGGAAAAACGAGAACGATTCGGATAAAGTGGATGTAACGGGGAAACAGTCGTCGCGGGTTACAACTGTTCGTATCGGGACATTACTGTTGAATTGTCGCAGTAAAAGGGATTTATCGTGACACGTACAGAGTGTCATCTACAGAGCGTTTCGGGGTTTGATCGACTAACGTCACGAACACTCTCTGCCGCGATAATTATTCTAAAACGCTCCTCTGGAAACGAAATATATATATATATAGCTTGTGCTCTATTCTTGTAAATTAATTCAGATATTATCTCTACATTGAAATACTAATATATTCTTAAAAGTCCATTTTCTACGTTTTTACGATAATAATGTAGGAACTTTACGTAAGTTAAACAGTGCGTGAAAGCAAGATAGGAATGATTTCGAACGTCGTCGAAGCAGAAGTTCCTTTCTTTCCCAGTATGCATATAAGGAAAGAGATTATTTAACGTTACAGGTCGCTGTCGCCGCTTTTTCTTCGTCATATCCCCGCGAAGCAGTGGAATAACACGGATAATTCGTAAAATGAATTATCGTACGATATAGCATCGACGGTTCTTGTAAAAACGGCAAAAGCCGTGCGAGCGATCGTAGCGTGACAACGCGCGCAATACCATATACGACTGATTAAATTGCTACTCGTTTCTGAGTGTGTTTGAAATGCGTACACGCCAGCTGATACGAGGCAAACGTCCTCGCAACACTGGCTATTCGTCACAATCAATCAACGCGAGAAGCCTGTCAGCTAGAATAACAGAACAAAAAAAAAAAAGAAACGAAAAAAAAGACAAAAGCAGAAAGAAGAGAAAACGAGGAAAAGAGCGACAGAAAAAAATTCCACTTTCCAATATACTTTTCGAGCTCGCTATTGCACAGAAACGTCACGGTCCTGTTCATTTTGCTTTGGAAAGACGCGAAAACAAATTTCGCTCAGGGCAGTCGGTGGTGGTAGCATTTGCGAAAAACACGCATCTTCGTCGTATTGTTTGTCAAAACGGTACATTCGATTTTCTCTAGATATTGAATTTGAAAAATGCATCCGCGAATTCGGCCGATGACAGCACGCCGAAAAAATCGCAGCGCTGATGCAACCGGACAGCTGTTGACGCTTCGTCGAACCGATGATCTTGAATTTCGCTGGCGATTTTTGCGAATTCGCGCACACATCCAATAATTGAAAATATTCCGACCGAATTTTTCAATCGTCCCTCATCCGTTTTGATAACAATCGTATACGTGTATACTACAAAATGTACTACGAAATGTGCTGCAAATATACACACATTTATTTCAATTGAAATTTATATTCGTCGCATAAAATAAAATTGCACGAAAATCTATGTACAAGCTCTGTATACTTGAAAATAAGATAATTGCAATAATCCTTAAATCCAACGTTTCCAATCCTCCCGGTTGTATAGAGGCAGAGGCAATAGCACAGCGATCTCATCAAATCTATGAAGCGTACGCGTAACCCGTTCGATTGAATCAAAGGAGAGGGTTGACAAGCGTGGCGCGCGGTCCTACGAAGCAACGAAATCCGTGTGCGTCCGGCGTGCGAAAGATAGCCACGACGAACAGGAACGTCGAGACGATGCGGTGGTATGACGTACGGCGTCGCGGTCAAAATATCGATCGGCCAATTATTCTCGTATGAGTTACGACGGGCAACGATCGTGAATTAGATTAAGCCGGTGACACATGGTGATATGAGTTACGGGATCGTGTCCAATGTAGACCAAAGCGGCACGAAGATAATATGGGAAACGAGGAGTGTAGCCACCTATCTCATCCTTTCTCTCTCTTTCGTGCCTGATTTTCGCCATCTCCGTTCATCTAACTCCTCTCTCTTCCCTTGTCGCTATCTCGATCACACGCTGTCTCTGTGTTCTCTTCCTGCTCTGCACGAGGTTTGAACAGCGTAATATAAACGGATACCTCAGCCGGGTCAGCAAGATTAGCCGGATCATCGTGGAAGCACGAAGCAGCTACGATATTCGCGATCTGTTTTGAATACGAATTAACGATTGCTTTCGTAAAACGTCGCAACTGTTCCGTTATCATTCGCCACTGCGTTGTATCCAGGCATTCGAGACTTCTTTCAATCTCCGTAGCCGGCTTTCTGACCGGAAAATGCAACTGGGTCAATGGAATTGGCAGAATCGTCGGTGAAACACGAATTGACACCAAAGCGATTCCATTTGCTTTTCTTTTCTTTTTTTTTTTTTTTTTTTTTTTTTTTTTTTTTCGTCCAAAGACATTCAGACGCGTTTAATAAAACGCTTTCTACGATCAACAGAAAGTTCTTTGTTTCGGAAATTGAAACGTTTGATACTATAAAAAAAAGAAAAAAAAAAATAATGTATGTCTCGTGATAAACGACAAAATTCTCTTTACAGAATCCTATTATGTTTCTTCTTTGTATTACGAGAGAATACTATTTCTCCTACGTAGACGACGAACTTTTCTTCATCGTTTCTCCCAGAAGATCGTTCCTTTCTCAAGACAACCCGAGAATCTCCATATCGAAGAGGTCTCTTCCTCTTCCTCTTTCGAACGTGCTCGATCAAACATTTTTTACAACGATCTAGCGGAGAGACTTTCATTGATTGATCCTCGCGATGAGCAGACCTGATTGAAGAATAGCTCGCGGCTGTTCGTATCCGTGACTCGCTGATCCGACGTAGCGGGGGCGGGCTACGCAAATTGAGAGCTACAGGAGGTATAAAGTGGTCTCCTTCGCGAAATGATTTCTCTTGGAAATCAGAATTCCCGCACGGTGGATTGAAATACGTAATCTGAATGCCTTTCGCGGCAAGTCGAGCGCGAAACGAGTAAGTTTAAAATAAATCGGAAACACGAACCTTCGCTTGGAACTTCGTTAATTATCGCTTCTTTGAACAAGTATTTTCCAAAATACCACGCCCAATGGAACCGTGAAACGAGAACACGAGTTCCGCCGATGAAAAGAACCAAACGTCTATTCATCGGTCGGATTTCACCCGTAAGACGTTCACGATGAAATGCCGCGGAATCGAGAAATCGCGCATCTGATCATCTCGAAATGTAAAACGAACGAGGATATTTCCAGCCAGTACGTCGAACCTTCCTTACTACCGTGAGTGATTCGCAGAACCAATCAGAGTTCCGGGGAATCGACGTTGATAATTCGTTTCGATCTATCGATCAGCGGAAACCAAACCAAGCGGGAGCCGTTCCTCCGGTTCCCCGCGTCATAAATCAGACTCGGCTCTCGGCCGGGAATAAACCTTTGGCTGCGACTTGGACGATTAGACTCGTCGGCTGAAAGTTGCCCAACTTTCCTCCTTCCCAATCTCCTTCGCCACCTTCTTCTCGATGTTCGTTTAACTATCCGACTGCACGGCCCGTCCAAGCTTTTCCAACTGGTTTCGGGCTTTTCGTTCGAACCATCGACGAAGAAACGGGGAATCTCGAAGACACGAAAATGAGCAAGACCGAACAGGGAAAGAGATTGATGATCAGAGGTAAGACGAAGAGGAGAATCGCGAGGAGATGCGGGTAAAAAAAGATAAAGTTTCGTGTTGCCTGTTTCTTTTTTTTTCTTTTTTTTTTTTCTATCGCGAGAAGTTGCCATCGAGCGAGATCGAAGAGATGCAAGGCTAACTTTCGAACGCCGTTTGATAATATACTCAAGGCAATGGGAATCGTCCGTAATTGGCCTGGCCTTCCGTCGATACGAAGTCGATGAAGCCGACGAGAAAACTTGGCCCCCATCGATCGATCCGCGCGAGCCTCTCTCGCGATTCTCCTTCGTTTCTTCCTCCTCGACCACACGCTTCCGATCCTCCTTTCCCCCCCCCCCCCCACCGCCTCTCTTTTTTCCTTAATACTTTGGGAATGCGGTTCTTGCGCTCGTTCCTTTTATAGTCGGGAATTTCGCCGTAAGCTGGCGTAATTTACAAGATTTCGGGGCTCGCGCGATAATAGAACTTCTGGCAGCTCTGTGTTTTGAGAGTTAATCTTTAAGGAAGGTAGCTCATCTGCGTTTACTTTTAATTAGACCGACTGATTAAACTGTCAGTTACGTAGCTCCATCGAATTTTGTACGTCCCGTTAAATGCAATAAGATCAATTATCTGAAAGAATTGGTAATTGTTTTAAACCGAGAAATCATACGAAGTTTAAACGCGAGAAACGTGAAATTCATTCGTCTTTTGAATCGCCTCTTTCTCTCTCTCTCTCTCTCTCTCTCTCTCTCTCTCTCTTTACGGTACGATGGTAATTCGAGTAAAAAGTTGATTAGGAATATTAAATGACGTACTTGTCCGAATTACCGTGTAGACCGTGGATTTTTGTTCTCTCTAGCCATTCGGACTAGTGCCTGAACAGCCTCTGCAGCAACTTTCAAAGCTCTTTACTACCCTCAGTTTTCCTTTCTTTGTCTTGCCGGTATTGTTTGCCGCTTTGTAGCAAATTCTGCGCGCAGAGCGACGTTAATGTTTGAGAAAAATAGCCGACGGAAGTACGCGTGAAAGGGCCTGCTCGGTAAAAAAAAAGAAGAAAAAAAAGAGAAAAAAGGAAAAAGAAAAAAAAGGGAATTCGTACGCGCGGCTTGTTGTTTCGCGCGGCTTAAAATCGGTAGTCGCGAGCGCGTTAGATGGATCGCGATTCAATTAAAATTAGATTAAAATGGAACCCCACGTGCACCCGGACAACGTTAATCCTACGTGAATTAATATTCAAAATTAATCGGATTTCGTTTCCATTCGGCGATGATTTTATATTTTCGTCGAGGCCGGCAGATTATTCGATGTAACGATACTTGGAAAAACGGACAGGATAGCTGGTGTTCGTGAATTAATGTAAACGAATGCTCGAGGATTAGATACGCATCAAAAGAAATAAATACGCCGAATAAATGGAACACCGGAAGAATCAACATATTAATGCAATGAACGAACGATTCTGGAAATAATTATCCTCGTAGGTAACAGTAAGTAGCAGCGTAAGGAATTGAAACAACATCACGCGTTCAATTCTTTTATTCAACGCGTGTCAGCGTCGAAAATATTTCCAAATCAAATCTGCTTCTAGAAGTGTGCACTTCTATCGATTTTATTTATTATTATAGCTACATATAACAGCTACAAATATACAGGGTGGGACATTTTAAACAGGTCACCTGAATAACTCGCTTGTTTTTGAAGATAGGAGAGAAGATAGGAGTACTCTGAGACAATTTATTTTCTATTGCAGTTGACTTTGGGTGATCTTGAATGATCTTCATAATAGGTCATTGTATTCGCCTTGAAACACTCTATCAGAATGTAAGTAAAAAAATATACTGTTCCATT